>JAJAGP010000055.1:208191-522655 GCA_025084515.1 Ancistrus triradiatus | reverse complement strand
TTCAAAATACAAGACGTACACTGAACAAAGAAACATACCATTGATGTCTGCTTTTTCAAACCGAACCCAAATGATCTTTTCTTTTTCATCTGTTGGAGGGGTCCCAGTGTATGCCTTCAGAATAAAAAAAACAAACATGCATTAACCTCAACATAAATTCGATTTTCAAGCAGGGTTATACTATATACTCCACATTTCCCATATATTAAGCCATTATCTGAAATGCTGCACCAAAGCATAGTTTTCAAATTCAGGCAACCCTTTGAAATACTGTACACGACTGCAGTACTGGGGTTCAAATTCGAACTAGCGTCTTCAGCTTAATCTTGCAATGTATTTTTTATGCATCCACTAGAGGGGGCACTATCAGAAACTGATTATTAGACAAACTTTTTAGTACTGCATCATCTACCTTAACATAAAAAAAAGAACTCTTTCCATACTGACCTATATCAAAAGTATTACTCATGTTCCTCACACTTGAATGATGATTTAAAACTCAGTAATGAACCACAACACCATATGTTGTGCTCTGAGAAATCAATCTACAAACACACTACATGGAGAAATACCTCCCACACGAATTTACACATGAATATTATCACAAAAGAAACAAGAGTAAACACAGGAGAAAAGAACTCACCTGAGGGACAACATCTTGCAGAAAGGTCACTACACTTTCCATGTATGACTGCTCGCTAAAACACAGTTACATAACATAATAAGTAAAACAAATAAATAAATTACAAACAGTAAAACAGCATCACAAGACATCAACCTGTTTAGGACAAATTGCCACCTCCCCAAACATTATCCTGCATTAGCATTATTTTTGTTACAGTTTTATTTGTATTTAAAACTGATATAAATCCTCGGCTTAGAGTTGGTTATTAATGGTCATGAAATCTTATACAGCAAAACTGTTTTGCTATATACATGTTTTCTAGACTACAGACAAACCACATTATCAGTTAACTAAGAAAACAATAAATTCAAACCCATTCAAGAATTGTTCAATTATTTGGCAATATTTTATAATGAACTGAGCAGATTGTTGACGTAACATTTAAATAAGCCTGACCAGAAATGTCAGCACGGAGATGTGGAAACATTTAATGCCTGAAAAATCTGACTTGGATTTATATATTTTTTATCTTGTTCTATAGAAATCCAAATATGGCTCAGTTGCATCTTCCTGAAAGAAACAGTTTATTTAATTACATTTAAAATCTCCTGGTACTTTGAGTAGTTAATGATGCCATGAATTGTGATAAGGTTCCCACAAACTTTAGAGAAAACATCCCCACATCAAAGATTCAGATCTTAATCCAGGCAAGACATGCTATACCATACACAAAGGTGGTAATTATTCACAAAGACATTTTCATGACTTTTTTTACCCATCTTTAACAAGGGTGTTAATAATTATTGGTTCTATCAAAGGGACCATGCTTAGATTTGGACTGGAACATTACAGGTGAAGCAAGCAGAACATAAACTGAATGAAAGTTGACATCTGTATAAAACAAAACAGGAGTACTGCAGAGTACTATAGAACAAAGGCAATAGAAATAGACATGAGGGTTGCTGTGCAGTCACTAATTTAAATGTATTTGCATATGCGTACATATACAGAGTGAAAGATCTGAAACCTTACTCTGAACACAGTCCCATTCAAAAGGCCTCAAAGAACATCTGAATGTGTACACAAAACTGATATTCTATCTGTGGACTTTTAACTGCTGATGAAAGATAGACTAGTAACTCGTTTGTTTCACATACATGCTCTAACAAATATTGATCATTAGATTGTACATTATCGATTACTAATATCATGCCATGCATGAGTACAATAATTACATTAATACAATAATTACACAACAACACACTTAGTAATCATATTCCAAGCCATATATATTAAAATAAATCTGGTTGAACTGAGTAAAAACTGTCCTGCATTAAACTGAGCAAAATGTAATAGCAGCATTATTGTGATTGTTATTATTAGTAGTATTAAGTACAGCTGAAAGACGGAATTTGTCAAAATGACAACAGAAAATGTATCTATAACATCTGAAAACTTAAGAAACACAATAATATACAAATGGATTTTAGAATTCTCATTTGCATAGTGAAGGTTTCTGCAATAACAGTATCAATAATAGTACAAATGCTAATGCTTAGTTGATGATTAACAAACTACAGATACAGAAAAAATAACAGACCAATGCAAAATTATCAGTTAGTTTCTCTGGAGCGAAATTTAATATTTGTGTTTTATTGTATAAACTACTGACAGATTTAAAATAAAAATATTTATTTACAGCAATGACAAGCACATTTATTCGCTGTCAACTGTTCAAAACAGAAGACAATAGAATAGATACAAAAAAAAAAAAACAGTGTTTACAGACCTTGATTAATAATACTTATAATAATACAAATAAAACAAGATTGTATTCAGTTATTTAACAAAACAATACTATTGTTTTAACTTAGGAAAGTTCAGAAATCAATATTTCAATCACTGCTGTCAGTGCCTTGTACAGTGGTGCTTCAAAGTTTGTGAACCCTTTAGAATTTTCTATATTTCTGCATAAATATGACCTAAAACATCATCAGATTTTCACACAAGTCCTAAAAATAGATAAAGAGAACCCAGTTATAATAAATGACACAAAAACATTATACTTGGTCATTTATTATTGAGGGAAATGATCCAATATTACATATTAGTGAGTGGCAAAAGTATGTGAACCTCTAGAATTAGCAGTTTATTGAAATTAGAGTCAGGTGTTCCAATCTATCTGCGCTTCTAACACGTTTTGTGGAAGTTATCATGGCACGAACAAAGGAGAGTTCTGAGGACCTTAGAAAAAAGAGTTGTTGATTCTCGATCATGATGGAAAATGTTACAGAGCCTCTCTAAGAATTGGACTCCACCAATCCATATCAGAATATTGTGTACAATGGAGGAAACTCAAGACCCTCCCCAAGAGTGTTGACCCAAAAGATCAAAAGCAAAGCATGTACTAGTTTGGCGAGGTTACAAAAGGACCCCAGGGTACCGTCTAAGCCACTGAAGGCTGAAGGCTCTCTCCTCACACATTTGCTAAATGTGTCTGGAGTCCACCATCAGAAGAACACTGAACACAATTTGGTGTACATGATGGTTGCAAGAAGAAAGCCACTGATTCTCCAGAAAGAACATTGCTGCTCGTCCTGCAATTTTGCTACAAATCACGTGGGACAAGCCAGAAGGATATGGGAAGAAATGTTTTTTGTGGACAGATGAGACAAAATAGAAACTTTTTTGGGTTTAAAAGAAAAGCGTTATGTTTGGAGAAAGGAAAGCACTGCATTCGCAGCATAAAGAACTTGCTCCATTTGTGAAACAATGGTGGTGTAGGATCATGGTTTGGGCCCTGTTTTTGCTGCATCTGGGCCAGAGGCTTGCCAAAATTGATTTAACAATGAATTCCTGAATTATATCAGAGAATTTCTAAAAGGAAATGTCAGGACATCTGTCCCATGACTGAATCTCAACAGAAGGTGGGTCTGCAGCAAGACAGCGAACCCTAAGCACACCAGCCGTCCTACAAAGATGGTTAAAGAAGAATAAAATCATGTTTTGGAAAGCAAAGTCAAAGTCCTGACCTTCAATCCAATTGAAATGTTGTGAAGGACCTGAACGAGCAGTTAATGTTTTTAAAGAAACCACCAATATTCCCAGAGTTTGAAGCTGTTCTGTACGGAGGAATGGCGCAAATTCCTCAGCTGGTGGTGCGGACTGATCAACAGTTCAGGAACGTTTAGGGCTCATTATGCTGCACGGGGGGTCACACAGATTACTGAAAGCAAGGTTCACATACTTTTGGCAGTCACTAATATGTAATATTGGATAATTTTCCTCAATATATAATTGACCAAGTTATAATATTGTTATCTCTCATTCATCTTTTAACTAGGTTCTCTTTATCTACTTTTAGACTTGTGTGTAATCTTGATGATGTTTTAGGTCATATTTATGCAGAAAAAAAAAAAAAAAAAAAAATCCAAATGGTTCACAAACTTTCAAAGCACCAATATTATATATTATTATATATTATATATTATATATATATATCTATATATATATATATATACATATAACCTACACACACCACACACACCACACACACACCACACACATACACAATATCTATCTATATATATATATATATATATTCTTATATATACTACATACACACACACACACAACACATCTATCTATATTCTATCCTATCATCTATCTATCTATCTAGTATATATATATATATATTAATATATATATATATATATATAATATATATCTATATATCATATACATACCCCACTATATATATATACTATATATATATATACTATATATATATCTATATCTTATATATATAATATTTATATATATAAACATAAAAATATAAATAAAATCATAAAAAATATAAATCATAAATTAAAAAAAATCATAAAAATATAAATAAAATCACAGCTCTAATTCCTGCAAATGTAAAAGAATATGTATAGAGGACTGGGAGAACCTCCAAGAACATTAATGAAGGTGAAGCAAGAGATTTGTTCTTACGTAGCAGCCTGGGCTCGAACCACAACTCCTCCAGCACAGCGACTCGGTCTGCGCGGGGAGTCGGACGCCATCTTCAACCAATGTGAGTCCTGAGAGAAGAAAATTATCTAAATGATGCACTGCCTGATCAAATATTTTTTCACAGTATCAATACAACATTGAAAGATAAACAAAGAATGTCCCATCAAAAAATGACCACAAAATATTAAAATATAACAAAAATTTAAGAACTATGAAAAGCTATGTTAACCAAGTATGTCTTATTCTGAAATTGAAGCATACACTCAGTGGCCACTTTATTAGGTACACCTGTTCAACCGCTCCTTAATGCATTTATCTAATTAAGAGGTCACATGGCTGTAACACAATGTATTTAGGTATGTAGACATGGTCAAGACGACTTGCTGAAGTTCAAGCTGAGCGTCAGAATGGAGTAGAAAGATGCTGTAAGTGAGATAAGACTTTGAAAGGCTGGTCCGAGTATTTCAGAAACTGCTGATCTACCGGGATTTTTCACACACAGCCATCTCTACGGTTTACAGAGGACTGTCCGAAAAAAGAAAATATCAAGTGAGTGGCACTTCTCTGGGTGAAAATGCCTTGTTGATGCCAGAGGTCAAAGAAGAAATGGGCAAACTTCTCTGAGCTGATAGAAAGGCAACAGTAACTCACATGACCACTCATTACAACCAAGGTATTCAGAAGAGGAATGCAGAACACATCGAACCTTGGAGCAGATGGGTTACAGCAACAGACCACACTACATGCCACTCCTGTCAGCTAAGATCAGGCAAGTGAAGTTACAATTCACATGGGCTCAGCAAAACTGGACAACAGAAGATTGGAAAAACATTCCCTGGTCTGATGAGTCAATTTCTCTTGCAACATTCACAGGGCAGGGTTAAAATTTGGTGTAAACAACATAAAAGCATGGATCCATCCTGCCATGTATCAGTGGTTCAGGCTGCTAGTGGTGGTGTAATGGTGTGGGGGATATTTTCTTGGCAAACTTTGGCTCTCTTAATACCAACTGAGCATCATTAAACACCACAGCCTAACTGAGTATTGTTGCTATTTCAAGCAGGATAACACACTATGTCATAAAGCTCAAATTGTCAAACTGGTTTCCTTGAACATGACAATGAATTTTCACTGTCTCAAATGGGCCTCCACAATAACCCGTTCGCGAAAAAAGGGGCCCATCCCAGTAACGGCAAGCTGTACCCAATAAAGTGGCTCGTGAGTGTATATGAGAATATACATGTAGCAGACACCCTCATTCAGAACAACTTACGACTGACAGTCTTGCAATCCAAGCAATAGTGAGTTAAGGGTCTTGCTCAAGGACCCAACAGCAGCAGCTTGGCAGAGGTTTGATTTGAACCCTGTACGTTCTGGTCCACAGTTCAGTACCTTCCCCACTACGCTAGCACAGTCCTGAACTGCTCACGTAAGCATCAGCTTCTTGTTTTAAACATTTTAATGCAATATTGTCTATTAGACATCACTCCTGGGGCGACAGTGGCACAAGCGGTTAGCGCAGTCGCCTCCCAACTCCAGAGATGCCCAGACCTAGTGGTTAAGATACTGGACTCTGGACCAGAAGGTCCAGGGTTCAAATCCCACCTCTGCCAGGCTGCCACTGAGGGCTAAGAGCAAGGCCCTTAACCCACAATTGCTTGGATTGTGGATAAGGGTGTCTGCTAAATGCTGTAAATGTAAATGCATGTCCTCCTCGTGTCTGCGTGGGTTTTCTCCCACATTCCAAAGACCTGCATTAGGTAAATTAGCCCAGTATGAATGTGTTTGAGTAATATCGATGTAAACGGCCGTTGGTGCTGATGCAACATTATACAATCAAACAAACGTTGAAATGATAGACCAGTATCAAGTGTTACATCAAGGTAAGGTTCGGTTTGATAAAATAAACTAAAAGGTAATTGTAGTATTAGCCTATTTATTTTAATAAGACTACATCTTCATTGAACCTTATGGCATGTGAACGCGCTTAAAGAGCAAACGTTTTGTAATGTTAGCATTCCGATAACGAAGTTGCTGTCAATATATTCTAGCTTATAACACTACTTTTCTCAAGCACAATAAAATGCAAACAGAAAAGCCAAGTAATTAAGCAGCACTGCTGCTAATGATGTCAACACATTTCCCCTGTCATTAATCATTCTCTCCCTGTAGAACAAGTTACATTAATGAAATAGTTTGAATATAAAGACTTTGGTGTGAATAACTGGAGGAGAACTTGGGTGCAGATCCGATGATACTCCAGCTGTCTGTTCTCAAAACATTTCAGCACTGCTTACACAGAGGAGACGCTAAACTTGCTAGCTAACTACCATATAGCCACTTTTAACTGCTAACACGCACCGGGGTTCAATAACAGCATATGGAGTACAGACTGAGTGTTCCAGCATGTAAGATGTTAAAAAGACTACAATAAAGAAACGTATACAAACCCGGGAGATAGTGCTGTATTCCGCTAACTAAACGGAGCACGATGAAAACACCATGTAGTTTACCTACAGCGGAAACAACAAACCCTTCCACCAATGAAAACGTCCCGTCGCCACTCACCAACCAATCAGATGTTCGGAATCAGGACGTGCTCATGGTGGAGGGCCAATCAAAGCTGAGCAGAATTGTGTCATATCGTTCGTCACAACGCAATGAGTCAGATAAAATACATGTTGTTGCCCAAACGAACAGAACAGAAAGAGTATTTTTTTAAATATTTGTACAAATATGAGTGAAGCATTTTTAGAGTTAACTGAGAACAGGGACGTCTCTAGACAGTCAGAGGGGGCTGATCTTTCATTGGGGGATATGGATAAAACTTAAAACCCTATTGGATCTGCAACAATAATACATATTATGATAATAAATAATAGCATAATAAACACTGCAAATCAGCTCTCATTTGCAGTTTTTTACGGCTACAGCTAAAGTAATGTTAACTTGGAACTACCTTGGCCTAGCGCTTAAGGTACTGGATTATGGACCAAAAGCTCCAGGGTTCAAATCCCACCTCTGCCAAGCTGCCACTGTTGGGTCCTCGAGCAAGGCTGTTAACCCACAATTGTTTGGATTGTATGACTGTATGTATCAACTCTGGATAGGGGTGTCTGCTAAATGACACAAATGTAAACTTGCTGGATAATGTTTGTTCATTTGTCATATAAGCATCAATGGCTATTCATGACTGGAGCAACAAAATATTTGAGCCAATTTAGAGCAACCAGTTAATCTACTGCGTGTCTTTGGAAGGTTGGAGAAAAGCAGAAAAGCATAGTGTAATACTGTAAGGTGAGCATTGTAAGATAAGTTCACTCCTGCTACTGTGGGTCTCAGTTTTTGGAACGAGCCACAGCTGTTTACTGAATCATGAAGATTGCAGTACTGTATATTTTATCAGAAGAATATATACAGATCCACACTTCTATTTATTTTGGATTCACTGAATACCAAAACACTGGTGTGCATGTGAACATGTCCGATGGTAGATCATTTTGCTCAGCTACTGTTGTTATGGGACTATGTAGTAACTAAATAATACACATTTTAACAGTCTTTGAATAGAATAAGCTAGTATTACTATTTAAACTTGTTTGTTGTTACTGGAATTGGCATAAACAAGTTACATAACAGGTAAGCCATTGAGCTAGGGATATAATTGAAAAATGAACTATTCCTATGCTTGTATTTACAAAATATCCATTTATTCATTTATTAATGAGCAAGAAAATACTAAACATAACAACGTTCTGGACCGTAGTGCTAGAGCTTTTGTACTAATACTCATACAAAGAAAAGATCTGCTCAAGAACAAGAAGTTTATTGATGTAACTGAGAAAATCTCTGACTGATAGAATCCTTCTTACTGTGGTAGCCTAGGAGTTAACGTAGGGTTCAAATCCTACCTCTGCTAAGCTGCCACTGTTGGGTCCTTAACCCACAATTGCATGGATTGTAAGAACATATAACTTGTAAGTTGCTCTGGGAAAAATAGGGTCTGCTAAATTCTGTAATTAGGTTGGCTTGAAAAAGCCAACATACTGTTTTCCGAGATCTTATTAGTGTGATTCCCTATATGGACAATCACACTATTGTTATCCGAAAGTCTTATTTTTCTTCTTCTTCTTCTTCTCATTATTATTATTATTATTATTATTATTATTATTATTATTCCACGTTTTTGCCATAGGAAATGAGTGGGCCAAAAGTTAACAAATCATAACTCAGTCAGTTTTCAACGTACGGCTACGAAATTCGACAGGCTTGGACTCGGGTGCAATCTGAGGTAACATGTTATGCCCATGGGGCCCCTGTGGACCCCGGCTGGGCACTGGGGCCCCTGGCAGGCCAATGACCATAACTCAGTCAGTTTTTGACCTACAGCCACAAAATTCGGCAGGCATGGTCTCGGGTGCAATCTGAGGTGACATGTGATGCCCATGTGGCCCCTGTGGACCCCGGCTGGGCACTTCCATGGGGCCCCTGGCAGACCCTGACTGGGCACTGGGGCCCCTGGGGACTGTCACTCAGTCAGTTTCCGACCTACGGCCACGAAATTCGACAGGCTTGGTTCTGGGTGCAATCTGAGGTGACATGTAATGCCCATGGGGCCCCTGTGGACCCCGGCTGGGCACTGGGGTCCCTGGCGGGTCAATAACCATAACTCAGTCAGTTTTCGACCTATGGCCACAAAATTCAGCAGGCTTGGTCCCAGGTGCAATCTGAGGTGACATGTGATGCCCATGGGGCCCCTTTGGAGCCCCCGGCTGGGCACTTCCATGGGGCCCCTGGCAGACCCTGACTGGGCACTGGGGCCCCTGGGGACTGTCACTCAGTCAGTTTCCGACCTACGGCCATGAAATTCGGCAGGCTTGGTTCTGGGTGCAATCTGAGGTGACGTAATGCCCATGGGACCCCTCTGGACCCTGGGTGGACACTGGGGCTCGTGGCGGTTCAACTGTAACTCAGTCACTTTCCGACCTACGGCCATGAAATTTGGCGAGCTTCATCCCCGATGCAATCTGAGATGACATGTGATGCCCATGGGACTCCTCTGGACCCCGGCTGGGCACTTGGTCCACTGGCACGTCAATGACCATAACTCAGTCAGTTTTCGACCTACAGCCACGAAATTCGGCAGGCTTGGTCCCGGGTGCAATCTGAGGTGACATGTAATGACCATGGGGCCCCTGTGTAACCCGGCTGGGCACTAAGGTGTGTCAATGACTGTAACTCAGTCAGTTTTCGATCTATGGCCATGAAATTCGGGAAATAATGGGAAATAATTGGGAAATAATAATAATTGAGAAATAATTATAGGAAATAATGGGGTTTCAGTCTGGCAGGTGTTTTCGGAATGTTCAAATCTCACACACTCAAGGGAAAAGCACCTCTTCTCTCTATTAGCCCAGATCTGCTCTATATACACAGGTCCACTGATTCTACTGACCCATATAGCATATAGCACTGTAAACATAGCTTTAAAGCATTCCAAAAACATGACCTAATATGACCCAATACCATGGGAACCCCAAAGCCCCAGACAGGGCACTTGGGCCTCTGGCAGGTCATAAGCCATGACACAGTCAGTTCTCGACCTACGGCCACAAAATTCGGCACACTTAGTCCCGGTTGCAATTTGAGGTGATATGTGATGCCCATGAGGCCCCTCTGAACCCCAGCTGGGCACTGGGGCCCCTGGCGGGTCAATGACCGTAACTCAGTCAGATTTTGACCTACGACCACGAAATTTGACAGACTTGGTCCCGAGTGCAACCTGAGGTGACATGCAATGCCCATGCAGCCCCTCTGCACCCCGGCTGGGCACTGGGGCCCTGGCATGTCAATGACCGTAACTTAGTCAGTTTTCAACCTCCGGCCATAAATTTCGGCAGGCTTGGTCCCGTGTGCAATCTGAGGTTACATTTGATGGCCATGGGGCCCCTCTGGACCCCGGCTGGGCATTGGGGCCCCTGGCGGGTCAATTAACCTAACTCGGTTAGTTTTCAACCTACGGCCACAAAATTCGACAGGCTTGGTCCCGGGTGAAATGCGATGCACATGGGGCAGCTGTGGACCCCAGCTGGGCACTGGGGCCGCTGGCGGGTCAATGACTGCAACTCAGTCAGTTTTTGACCTACGGCCACAAAATTCGGCAGGCTTGGTCTCAAATGCAATCTGAGGTGACATGTGATGCCCATGGGACCCTTCTGGACCCCAGCTGGGCACTGGGGCCCCTGGTGTTTCAATAACAGTAACTCACAGTCAGTTTTAGACCTCCGGCCACAAAATTTGGCAGGCTTGGTCCCGGGTGCAATCTGAGGTGACATTCGATGCCCATGGGGCCCATCTGAACCCCGGCTGGGCACTGGGGCTCCTGGCGGGTCAATTACCCTAACTCAGTTAGTTTTCAACCTACAGCCATGAAATTCAGCAGGCTTGGTCCCGGGTGTAATCTGAGGTGACATTCGATGCCCCTGGGACCTCTCTGGACCCTGGCTGTGCACTGGGTCCCCTGGCACGTCAATGACCATAACTCAGTCAGTTTTTCAACTATTGCCACAAAATTCGGCAGGCTTGGTCTCGGGTGCAATTTGCAGTGAAATGTCATGCCCATGGGATCCCTGAGGACCCTGGCTGGGCACCGGGGCCCCTGGCGGGTCAATGACTGCAACTCAGTCAATTTTTGACCTACGGCCACAAAATTCGGCAGGCTTAGTCTCAAATGCAATCTGAGGTGACATGTGATGCCCATGGGACCCCTCTGGACCCCAGCTGGGCACTGGGGCTCCTGGTGTTTCAATAACAGTAACTCAGTCAGTTTTAGACCTCCGGCCACAAAATTTGGCAGGCTTGGTCCCGGGTGCAATCTGAGGTGACATTCGATGCCCATGGGGCCCATCTGAACCCCGGCTGGGCACTGGGGCTCCTGGTGGGTCAATTGCCCTAACTCAATTAGTTTTCAACCTACAGCCATGAAATTCAGCAGGCTTGGTCCTGGGTGTAATCTGAGGTGACATTCGATGCCCCTGGGACCCCTCTGGACCCTGGCTGGGCACTGGGTCCCCTGGCGCGTCAATGACCATAACTCAGTCAGTTTTTCAACTATTGCCACAAAATTCGGCAGGCTTGGTCCCGGGTGCAATTTGCGGTGAAATGTCATGCCCATGGGATCCCTGAGGACCCTGGCTGGGCACCGGGGCCCCTGGCGGGTCAATGACCGTAACTCAGTCAGTTTTTGACCAACAGCCACGAAATTTGGCAGCCTTAGTATCCATTTCAACCTGAGTTGACATGCAATGCCCTTTAGGCCCACGGGTAACATCGCTTTTTCAAGCCAACCTCAAAGTTCGTCCATGAACTTTCGCCCTCTAGAGTTAGTGTTAGGGTTAAGTTTTTGTGAGAATACAATGAGTCCCCCATCACTACAATCCGTAGTGTGGTTTAGCTAGGGAATCAAGGAAAGTGCAGGGGCCAGGGTTAGGGTTAGGTTAGGTTAGGGTTAGGGGTTAGGGGTAGGGGGTTAGGGGGTTAGAGTTATGGTTAGGAGATGTAGGGTTAGAGTTAGAGTTAGAAGATGTAGAGTTAGGGTTAAGATTTAGATTTTTGTGAGAATACAATGACTCCCCCATCACTACAATCCGTAGCATGGTTAAGAGGGTTAGGGCTAGGTTAGGGGTTAGGGTTAGAGTTAGGGTTTGGTTTGGGTTAGGGGTTTTGGTATGGGTTAGGGTAGGGAATAGGGGTTAGGGTTTAGGGTCAGGGTTTAGGTTAGGGTCAGGATTAGGGTAGGGGTTAGGGATAGGGTTAGGAAACTTATTGGTTGGAGTGTTAGGAGGGTTAGGAAGGTTAGGGTTTGGAGGGTTAGGAGGGTTAGAGTTAGGGTTATGGTTAGGTTATGGTTAGGGTCAGGGGTTGGGGTTTAGGGGTTAGGGTTAGAGTTAGCTGTTAAGGTTAGGGTAGGGTTAGGAGTAAGGTTAGGGTTAGGAGAGTTAGAATTAGGGTTAGGAGGGTTTGGGTTAGGGGATAGGGTTAGGGGTTACATTTAGGACGGTTCGGATTACGAGGGATAGGAGGGTTAGCTTTAGAGTTAGAATGGTTAGGGTTAGGGTTTGGGTTGGGTTAGGGTTAGCTGTTAGGGTAGAGTTAGGAGTAGGGTTAGGTTAGGGGACAAAAAAACTTTATTAAAAGTTTCTCCGAACTAAGAGTCCTCTATATATGCACGGGCTCATTGGATTGGAAATAACTGTATGATGTCTCTTATGTACATTAATCAATAGTTTTCTTCAACCTGTATTTGTTTATTTTTCAGGTCCCGGGATGATCTAGAGGCATCCACTCCAGGAATAGAGGAGACTTATTTGTTGAAAAAAAGGAGTGGGGGGTGGTGGGGGGGTAAGTATGTATTTAGGATTTATCAAGTGGGTGGGGTTACAGATTAAGTCCAGGGGCTGGGGTTAGAGGTTAGGTTTTTGGAGTTTAATTTTGAGGTTTGGTTTATTGAATTGTGGTTTTGTGAACTGGGTTAAGGGTATCTTTTAGTTTAAGAGTTTTAGTTATTAAGGGTAAGTTTGGGGTAAGGTGAAGGGGTTGAGCTTGATTATTATTTTTAGAACTAGGTATGGGTTGTAATTAAGTTTAGTTAGGGGCTAGGTTCGGGTTAGGTTGAGGGTTAGATAGAGCCTTAAGGGTTAGGGCTAGGTTTGGTTTTTTGGGGGGTGGTTTAGACATGGGGTAAGGGGTTGATTAGGGGCTGTTTTTGGGGGGAGCTTGGTTTAAGGTTAGGGCTTGATTGGAGGTTAGGGTTCGGGGTTAGGGGTTGGGGTTAGGATTAGTTGTTAGGGGGTTGGGGTTAAGGATTAGGTTAGGTTAGGTTTGGGGGGCTAGAGTTTGGGGTTGGGTGAGGGACTTAGTAGGGTTTAGGGTTAGGGTTTGGGTTATGGTTCTGGGGTTGGGGGTTTGGGGTTAGGATAGGGGTTGGGGTTAGGATTAGGGGTTAGGGGTTGGGGTTAGGATTAGGGGTTAGGGGTTGGGGTTAGGGGTTGGGGCTAGAGTTTGGGGTTGGGTTGAGGGACTTAGTTGGGTTAGGTTGAAGATTAGGGTTAGGGTTACGGATTAGGGAATATGGTTAGGGGTAAGGATTAGGTTAGGATTAGGGATTAGAGTTAGGGGTAAAGATTAGGGATTAAGGGAATTAATAAGTGTGTTGGGGTTAGGTTAAGGGTCCGGTTGAAGGTTAGGGTTAGGAGTTGAGGGATTGGGCTTAGTGGGTTGGAATTAAGGCTTAGGCTATTAGTTAGTATTGGGGTTAAGGGGTTGGGATTCATGATTATGTTTAAAGACCCAGGGTCGGGTTTAAATCTTGTATTTGATTGGGTTGAATTTAGGAATTGAAATAAATTAATGTGAATCCAATAGTTTATGGTGTAATGAATGATGGGGGGCAATGTATGCCATGGAGGAGTCCATCAGTCAGCCCCCGAAGCCAAGTGCTAAAGAAAGTAAGTGCTCCACCTCAATTACACACAAAAAAATATTATTATAGAAAAACATACATGCAAAGAAAGAGAAAGAAAAAATATATTCACAATAAGAAAGGAAAAAAGTTTTCATAAGTGCCTAAAGTGGGCTTCAGAAGTGAACCCAATGGGAATTCCTCCAGTACACACACACCGGCCCCCACCATTCATAAATTTAGGGACATGTTACTGTGTTGGGAAATATGTGTAAGTATTGTGGTAACTGTATTTGTTTATGTGGATAAATTTATGGGTGTATTAATTGTGTGATGAAATGATATAAATTAAATTCCCCCACAGATCCTCTATGCTGGAGGAGCACCATCCCGAGTCCGGTATTTTATTTCATTAGCTAAATTGGGGTGAGATAGGATCCAGTCCTCCCTTCCAGGTACCTAATGTGACACTACAACAGAATAAGAAGTGCTTGTTAAGTAAAGTGCTCAAATTAGGTGCACATTATGGTGTGGAAAATTTATTATGTGTGATTACCTAGTAATTATGCTGTATTGTCCGTATAATGCCTGTACCCCTATGTATAGATATTGTTTTAATTTGAAATAATTTGATTATCTCCATTATGGAGGACTGAACCCACCCCACCCCATTATAACAATCTCCCTTAGTTTGTCATCTCATAAAATTTGATTGAAGCCAATGTGATGTATTGGTCTAATTTATTATCCATTGTCTCTCTCTAATTCTCCTATACCCAAGGACCCAGAACCTACTGCCCCTCTGCAGAAGCGGCCGGGCTGCGACAGCCGAGCCATGATCCTGAGATGGACCAGTCCCGACCTCCTCTTGAGTGTTTATCATGTGAGTATCTGTTTTGCTTTTTTGAATTTATACAGATGTTGTTTTAAATCGTTTTGATATGGGGTTTTTTTTTGGTTTCCCCCTATGTATTTTTTTTTATATATGGCAATGGTGTACATGTTGATCGCATAAACCATGTTTGTATGAATTGAGAGTAAAATGTTGATTAATTAATTTGGGAAGATCTTGTCTTTTCTTCTTTTCAGATACTTGTGCTTGTTGAAAATGAGGGTTCCCAGTCAGGAGAGCTACATTTGGGAGTGAGTTGAATTCTGACTGACCAAAAAGTCTTTGAGGTTCTTATTTTTTTCTATAAGGAGATATTATGCGGTATTTTCCTGGATGGGGGGTACTGCTCTGTGTCGTTTGAAGAATTTTTTCAGTGTCTTATTTAGTTTTTGCATGGATTGGGGTTGGGAGAAAGGTTGTAATGAGTGGAATTAAAAATGTTTTCTGTGTCTGGCTGCACCTCAGGTCCTGTGACCGTCAGCTCGCGAAGTGTCTTCGACTTAATGCTCCTGAGAAAGCGTCTCGAATATCCTCGCAGCCGAAGAGCCTTGAAAAGCACCCCGGTCGCTTCCTGGAAATGTTCCTCCAGAGAGCAGATACGGTGAAAGCGGATGAGTTGTGATTTTATTAATCCTTTGAAAGTGTGTTTGGGATGATAACTAAGTTTATGGAGTAAACAGTGTGTGTCTGTGGGTTTGAAAAAAACTTTGGTGTAAATAGTTTTATCCCCATCTTGTGTATCTGCAAAAAAGACCGTGGTATCCAGAAAGTTTATGGTAGTATTGTCAGTGGTGGCCTTAATGCGAATGTGCTTATGGTGTGTATCCGCCAGCTGGAGGAACTCCTCAAACAAGGTCCTGCCGTGCAGCCAGACACCGAAAATAAGGTTAGGGGTTAGGTTAAGGTTAGGTTAAGGTTAAGGTTAGGGGTTAGGGTTAGGGTTAGAAAGGTAAGGAGGGTTAGGGTTATGGTTAGGTCATGGTTAGGGTCAGGGTTAGAGGTTAGGAAGGTTAGGGGTTGGGGTTAAGATTCAGGGTTAGGGTTAGGGTTAGCAGGGTTAGGAGAGTTAGAGTTATGGTTAGGTTACGGTTAGGGTCAGGGTTAGGTTCAGGGTTAGGGTTGGGGTTAGGGTAGGGTTATGGGTAAGTTAGTGTTAGAAGGGTTTGGTTTAGTGTTAGAGTTAGGGTTAAGAGGGTTAGTGTTAGGAGGGTTAGAGGGGTTCAGAGGGTTAGAGTTAGGGTTAGGAGCGTTAGGCTCAGGGTTAGGGTCAGGATTAACGTAGAGATAGGGTTAGGGTTAGGGGTTAGAGTTAGGGGTGAGGGTTAGGGTTAGCAGGGTTAGGAGAGTTAGGGTTATGGTTAGGTTCAGGGTTATGGTTAGGTTCAGGGTTAGGTTAGAATTAGTATATTTTAAGTAAACCCTTATCAGGTTTTCAATTGCACTGGCACATCTGTTTTCTTCTTCTGGGCAGGAGTACGATATGGTTTTTTGTATATATTTTTATAAAAATACATTTTAAACTGGTATAAATAGTGTGAGGCGAGGAAATGAGAAATGAAAAGTTAGGGGCCAAGAATGAAGATTGGAATTGGGAATTGGGAATTGGGGCTAGAGGGATGGCTTCCAGTGGTTTCCCCACGTAGGGGCTCCCGAAAGACAGGTGGTGAATAAGTGTTACTTTTTAAAAATAAATCAAATTAAGTGCAAAAGAAAGAGAAAAATCCAAATTTCAAATCAAATAAAAAGTGATTAAGTGCTATACCAGCTGTCCCTCGGGAACCCCCCACAAGTGGTTTCCCACTGAGAAGCCATTAAGGTAAGGCCTAGGGATGAGGTTAGGGGTGGGGGTCAGGACTGGGGATAGGGGTTAGGTTTAGGGATAGGGGTTAGGAATAGGGATGTATGGTCTGGGGGTTAAGTTTAGGGACTGGGTTGGGGTTAGGATTAGGGGTCAGGGCTTGGGGATAGGGGTTAGGTTTGGGGATAGGGGTTGGGGTGAGGAATAGGAACTCGTATCTAGGGGTTAGGTTTAGGGATGGGGTTAGGGTTGGGGTTAGGGGTCAGGGCTTGGGAAGGGCCGTAATTGTTGTGGTATGTTATTAGTAAGTTGCTTGTTGACACCAGTAATCAAACATCAGTTGCGCTGTTGAAGCTGTCCAGTGGATCTGATCTCTTTCAACTTTGAAAAGGAGAGGATTCAAATCTTCCAGCCAGTGTCCATTGGTTTCTATGTATTCATTCAATACTTCCAGGTTCTGCTGTTCCTGTAAAGGCAGAGAATCTGAAAACTGGATTAGTGGTGTATAAATGGTGGCATTGGGAAAAACTGTCAGCGGTTCTCCACAGGCCCTGTAGCTGTTTAATTGAGGTTTTGCGTGGATGTTGTGCTCTGTTATTGATACCTAATGCTAAAATCACTTTTTCTGTTTGTGGGTGAGGTTTTAATTTTTGCAAAACTTTGGAGATATGAAGGAAGTTGGCCCCTGGGAAACTGTCTACCTGTATGGTTTTGTCTTTTATTTTAGGAATGCGGCTAAGGTTTGAATCTCCTATGACTACTGTGGGTTTGTAAATGGAGAGGGACCAATCTATTGCTTTTCTATCTGTGTTTGGGTGTCTGTATGGTTACAAATTGGACTTCTATGGTTCATGAATCCTCTCTTGGAGTCCCCGAAGCCGCTGTTCTGGCTCTCAACCACTGAGGAGGGTTTTTTGAGAGGGAAGAATCGAAGGCCTTTCGTTAGAGACTGATCGTCTTCTGTCCCATCATCATTTTCCCCTTTTTTTGCATTTCAGTTGGTTCTTCGGGTCTGCCAGCGGCCCCCGTCCATTCCCCCTCAAAGATATCTGATGACAAATTGGAAGAGAGGTAGTAATACTGTTTCAATTCAGTGTGTTCTGTTTTTATAGGTTGTGACCTGACTCACCTCTCTGTGATGGACCTGGGCTTTTACCGTTAACTTACTGGCTGCTTGGTGATACTGGTGGATTCCACCTCTGCAGTTGACTGGATTGGTAAGTATTTGAGCTGTTCTTGTGTTCCTGATGTTTTGGTCTTTCCATTTTCGGTAGCTGAACCTGTGGTAAATTTGAGAGTGAGGATTGTTGTTGGTCCGTGGAGAAAGATTTTTCCTGTTCTTTTTCCATGGCATTGCAAGTGCAATGGAACTCGGCCGTTTACCGTACTGACCCTTGATCTTTAATTATGGTCCGGAAATGTGTTTTAAAGAGACTCTGTTGAGTTTTCTGGGCCATAACGTTTCCGAGCCCATTCACTGCCACTGTCCATTCAATTTCTTATATTCCTCTATACCTGTGTAGAGTGAATGACTTGTGTGTAGTGGCTCTTCTCAATATCTGCTGTTGGCATTCATCCAGGTCAATGTGTTTCTGACTCATTTTTTTGTGTTGGTGCCCTCACGAGGTGCTGAGGTTTTAAGACTGTTCCAGTTTATGCCTGTCCCTGTGCATACCCGTGTGAAAAGTGTACCAGAATGTAATTTAAGGACCTTGTTTTCTACTATGTGAATATGAATGTATCAATTTAATAGATTTGTGAGTGATTTACTGAATAAATTGTGCGACTGTAGTGCTTTGTTTTTGCTGATGCAGTTCCTCACTAACATTAGCTTCTAATGGTCGCTACAACGGTAAATCTATTCTGCCAACTCTATCATTTAGGAATTGTATGTACGGGTTCGATTCAACAACATGAGGTGGAAGGGACTTTTACACGGTGATGATACCACAGCTCATCTCAGCTTTAGTCTTTCTCTTTAAATGAAGATTCCAGGTGAGGGTCTCTCCATTTAGCAGGATGGTGATAGTTGCAGGGGTTTGTGTTGCTCAGAGAAGGGGTTTGAACTTTCCTTGTTGTTACCGCCCAATGCAAAATGAGTCCTTTAGTCCACATTTTATATCTTGTGTTTTCATCCCCTCAACTTTTAATAAAATAATACTTTAAGAATCAAATTCAACTCTAAAACAATGACTTAAAAAATACAAACAAAACCATCTAAATAACAGCAGAATCTAGTACCCATTCAGCAGATCCTTAAAAACGTCTCACTTTCGCATATATTTTAATGCTTTCTGCAGAGGACTATCCCTGATTGTTTTTTTTTTTTTTGTCATCATCCCCTCAGTGCAGTGAAAACTTACTTTTATTAACATACTTTAAAAAGGTCAAATTCAACTCTAAAACAATGACTAAAAAAATAACAAACAAAACCAATTAAAATAAAAGCAGAATATAGTACCATTCAGCAGATACCTTAAAAAACAGTCCTAACGTTTCGCATATATTTTAATGCTTCTTCAGAGGACTATCAAGCTAATGCTAGGAGAATGTGCTGCTTTTATAGATCCCAGATTTGGTTGTGGATGTAATGTGGGTGGAGATTATTTCAGTTTATTGCCTCCTGATTGGTTCTCATGATCCTCTGCCCAGAAACAGCTTCCTGACTGGCTGGATTTTCCCTCCAAAAAGGTAAGTTCAGTTCAAAACAACTGATTGGCTCTAGCACAACTCAGGTAAGTTACTGGCTCAGTTCCTTCAGTTTTAAAAAAAAAGTACCTAATTTTGAAGATTATCCTAAAAGTCTTCTCTATAGCTGAAGAAGAAAACAGATGGCACTGGCTGGGTTAGGTTAGAATTAGTATATTTTAAGTAAACCCTTATCAGGTTTTCAATTGCACTGGCACATCTGTTGGGTTTGGTTTAGTGTTAGAGTTAGGGTTAAGAGGGTTAGTGTTAGGAGGGTTAGAGGGTTTCAGAGGGTTAGAGTTAGGGTTAGGAGCGTTAGGCTCAGGGTTAGGGTCAGGATTAAAGTAGAGATAGGGTTAGGGTTAAGAGTTAGGGGTGAGGGTTAGGGTTAGCAGGGTTAGGAGAGTTAGGGTTATGGTTAGGGTCAGGGTTAGGTTCAGGGTTAGGGTTGAGGTTAGGGTTAGGGTAGGGTTATGGGTAAGTTAGAGGGGTTCAGAGGGTTAGAGTTAGGGTTAGGAGGGTTAGGCTCAGGGTTAGGGTCAGGATTAACGTAGGGATAGGGTTAGGGTTAGGAGTTAGAGTTAGGGTTAGGAGGGTTAGCGTTGGGGTTAGGGTTAGGGGTGAGGGTTAGTGTTAGTTCACGGTTAGGGTCAGGGTTAGAGGTTAGGAAGGTTTGGGATGTGTGAGGGTTAGGGTCGGGGTTAGGGTCAGGTTTAGGGTTATGGGTTAGGGTTAAGGATAGGTTTATGGTTAGGGTTAAGATTCAGGGTTAGGTTCAGGGTTAGCGGTTAGAGGTTAGGGGTAGGTTCAGGGTTATGGTAGGGTTATGGGTAGGTAAGGGTTTGGTTTAGTGTTAGAGTTAGGGTTAAGAGGGTTAGTGTTAGGAGGGTTAGAGGGGTTCAGAGGGTTAGACTTAGGGTTAGGAGGGTTAGGGTTATGGTTAGGCTCAGGGTTAGGGTTAACGTAGGGATAGGGATAGGGTTAGGAGTCTAGGGTTAGGGTTAAGGGTTAAGTTTAGGGGTTAGTGTTAGAGTTGGGTTAGGGGTTAGGGTTACGGTTAGGAGGGTTAGGAGAGTTAGGAGGGTTAGCGTTAGAGTTAGGAGTTAGGTTTAGGAGGGTTAGTTTTAGGGTTGGGTTAGGGTTAGGGGTTAGGATTTAGGCTTAGGATCCATCATTCCCCTCAGAAGAGAATCCTGGTAAAAAAATGCAAGAAGAAGGTAAGTATGACTGTTTCAATTCTCTGTGTTCTGTTTTTATACGTGTTATCTGACTCACCTCTCTGTGGTGGAACTGGGCCTGAGTCACTATCTGCTGCTTTTCAGCAACTAGATGAGGTAAGTATTTGGGTTGTGTTACATTCTGAGGTTGGTGTTCCATTTCTGTCGGTGAACCTGTAGTAGATTTTAGAGATGAGATTTGTGGTTGGGCCTGTGGAGAATTTTCCTGTTCTGTGTCAATGGCATTGGCAAGTGAAATGGGACTCGAAACGGCTGCCATAGTAGCTAGTTGACCTTTAGTAATTGCTAGACAGTGTGTTAAAGAAGGTTCTTTTAGTTTCTGTCCGTAGCATTTTCGGGCCCATTTCACTGCCACAGACCATTCAATTTCCCTATGCTCTTGTATGTTTTGTGTGAGATGATTGATAACTTGTGTATAGTGTTTCTTCAGTATGTGCATGTTAGCATTCATCCAGGTAAGTGTATTCTGATTAATCTTTTGTGTTGTTTCCTCATTAGGTGATGAAGGCTTAATGAACTGTGTTAGTTTATTTGCCTGTCTGTACATGCCTTTGGGTAATTTACCTGAATGTAAAGACTGTTCTACTGTTTGACTATGGTGTACCGCTTGTATGAGTTTAAAATATGATTTTGTGAGTGATTTACTGAACGTATTGTTCATCTATATTACTGTGCTAGCTGGTGCATTCTCACTAACATTAGCTTCTAGATGGTCTGCTAAAATGGTAAGTCTGTTCTGTAACCCTATCATTTCAGAAATTATCTGCACTGGGTTCAGTTCAACAATATAAGATGTGAGGGTACTTTTACCCGGTGATGTTACCACAGCTTGTATCAGCCTTTGTTCTTCTTCTTACTGAAGGTTCCAGGTGAGAGTTCCTCCAAAATTCAGAGATGGTGAGTAATTTCAAGAAGTTGTGTTGCCAAGAAAAGGTTGTGAAGCTTGTATTTGTTGTTAAAAAATGGACTTTGAAGTTCCTTTATTTCCACATTTTGGCTTGTGTTGTCATCCCCTCAGTGCAGGTTAAAACTGAACTTTTATTAAGAAAACTAAAAAAAAAAAATCAAAGTAAATTCTTAAAACAATGACTAAAAAACAACAAATAAAAAATAACTAATAAAAAAAGTGCAGAACAATATACCATCTAGCAGATACCTTTAAAACAAGTCCTAACGTTTCGCATAAACTAATGCTTCTTCAGAGGACTATCATGCTAATGCTTGGAGAATGTAGTGCTTTTAAGAGTTCCTAATTTGGGTGTGGATGTTATGTGGGAGGGAATTCTTTCAGTTTATTGCATTCTAATTGGTTGCTATGATCCTCTGCCCAGGAACAGCTTCCTGACTGGCTGGATTTTTCCCTCCAAAAAGGTGCGTTTACTTCAGGTCCATTGATTGGTTCTAGCACAACTCAGGTAGGCTACTGGCTCAGTTTCTTAGTTTTCAAAATAAAAGTGACCATTTTTGAATGTCATCCTAAAAGTCTTTCTTTTAGCTGAAGAAGGAAACAGATGGCACTGGCTGGGTTAGGTTTGAGAAGTTAATATGTTTAATGAGAATACCCTTCCATGGGTTTCAATTGCACTGGCAACATCTGTTTTTCGGTTTATTGTTAGGGTTAGGAGAGTTAGGGTTAGTGTTAGGAGGGTTAGGGTTATGGTTAGGCTCAGGGTTAGGGTCAGGGTTAAGGTAAGGTTAGGGTTAGTGTTGGGATTAGGGTTAGGGTTAGAGTTAAGTTAGGGTTAGGATTATGGTTAGGATTATGGTTAGGTTTGAGAAGTTAATATGTTTCATAAGAATACCCTTCCATGGGTTTCAATTGGGTAAGGTTTAGGGTTATGGTTAGGGTTAGGGTTTGGGTCAAGGTTGGGGTTGGGGTGTGGTTAGCGTCACGGTTAGGAGTCTTAGGCTTAGGGTTAAGGTTAGGGATAGGGGTTAGGGTTAGTTTTAGGGTTAGGAAAGTTAGGGTTTGGAGGGTAAGGAGGGTTACGGTTAGTGTTAGGAGAGTTGGGGTTATGGTTAGGTTACGGTTAGGGTTGGGGTTAGGGTAGGGTTGGGGTAAGTTAGGGTTAGGAGGGTTAGGGTTAGGCTCAGAGTTATTGTTAGAGTCAAGTCAAGTCAGATTTATTTATATAGCGCTTTTTACAATGGAGCATTGTCTCAAAGCAACTTTACAAGTTTAGATTATCTCCTAATAACTACGTCCAATGCCAAATTGAGCAAGCCTAGGGCGACAGTGGCAAGGAAAAACTCCCTAGTTCTAGGAAGAAACCTTGAGAGGACCAAGACTCAAAAAGGGACCCAACCTCCTTGGGCGGCGTAGATGATAAATCTAAGAGCGAACTAAAGTCATGGAGTCAAAGTTTGAATAGAATGTGAAGTATGCACATCGAAATTAAGTGGTCGGGGTATGATGATAAATCTAAGAGCGAAACTAAAGTCATGGAGTCATGGTCGAATAAAACGTGAATTATGCACAGTGGAGCTCCATCAGATGAACATCAGGTGTGGGCCGAACTCTGCCGGAAACACAGCTCGGAAGAAAAACAGAAAAATGTAAATTTAGTTATTGGTTAAGAGCACAGTGGTTTATTACAATCACTGATGCCATGTCAATCACTATGCCAAGTGTAGCATGAGACCCCGGCAGCATTAGCTATAGCAGCATAGCTAGCAAGCTAGAAAGAGGAGAACTGGTAGGAACACAGCCAAGAAGAGGTATCACATGAGACATTGGCAACCCCACGAGCGGCAAAGACAGCAACCCAACGTCCTCTGATCACCATAAGACTCTTTGACGATGAATCCCCTGAGCTCTGCCCTATTCTAAGCCAGATGCATGAGGGTCAAGACACGAGGACCGAAGTCCCATTGCAGCCAGAACCGCCCATCGACACTCCGCACGCGGACAAGGCGGCAGGCCAGACATGACCTCCAGACTCCGGCCCCCCCAGCAACCAAGCCATGCAACCTGGTCTAAATCTATTCCAAAATCCTGCTAATACGTATGTCCTTTACCTAGACTTAAAAAACTTTGGAGGGGTGTCTAATCTGGAAAACGAAAATGGGAAGTTTATTTCCATAGTTGGGGGGCCATGGTGAGAAAGCCTTTCCCCTTGTTGTGACTTTTTTATTTCTAGGAACTAAAAGAAGTCCTGCCACCTGAATGAAGTAGACGAGCTGGATTGTAAAACTCTAAGAGGTCACTCAGATAATGTGGGGCCAGGCGATGTAGAGCTTTATAAGTTATAAGAAGTATTTTCTAATCAATGCGGAATTTGACTGGTAACCAGTGCAGTGATGATAGAACAGGAGTGATATGATACAATTTTGTAGTTCAAATATCACTTGGATGGCTGCATTCTGAACTAATTAAAGTTTATTTATAGATTTACTAGAGTATCCAGTAAGTAAGGCATTACAGAAATCCAACCTTGAGGTTATAAACGCATTAACCAGTTTCTCCGCATCACTAAAAGAGAGGATATTTCTAAGTTTAGCGATATTACGTAATTGAAAGAAAGCAATTCGAGTGATCCTGCTAATGTGTGCATCAAAGGAGAGATCAGAGTCAAATATGACACCTAAGTTTTTTACAGATAGACTGGGCAATACTGGACAGCCATCAAGATTTAGAATAGATGTAGCCAACCTGTCTCTCCCAGCCTTGGGTCCTACTAATAGAACCTCAGTTTTATCTGAGTTAAGTAAGAGAAAATTAAATGAGATCCAGTATTTATTTCCTTTATACAGTCCTCAATGTTGTTGATTGTAAGGCTGTCATTAGGGTTGGCTGATATGTACAGCTGTGTATCATCTGCATAGTAGTGGAACTAATGCCATGTTTACTAATAACTGAGCCTAGTGGCAGCATGTACAGAGAGAATAAAAGCGGGCCAAGCACTGACCCCTGAGGCATGCCATACTTCACTTTTGAGAGCTTAGACCTTAGAGTATTTATATGAACAAACTGGTACCGGTCGGTTAAGTAGGATTTAAACCAAGAAAGTGCTAATCCCTTAATACCTACAGTATTTTCTAGTCTGTTTAGTAAAACATCATGATCTATAGTGTCAAATGCTGCACTTAAATCTAACAGAACAAGAAAAGAAACACATCCATTAACTGACGACACTAACAAGTCATTTAGTACCATAATTAATGCTGTTTCAGTACTATGATGGGGCCTGAAGCCAGACTGAAATGTTTCATAAATACCATTCATTTGGAGGTAACTGCAGAGCTGCTGATAGACAGCATTTTGTAAGATTTTGGACAGAAATGGTAGATTTGAAATTGATCTATAATTAGATATCACACAAATGTCAAGATTGGCTTTTTTAATCAGTGGTTTGATATCAGCAGACTTGAAGGATTTGGGAACATAACCAAAGGTAAGGGATGAATGTAAAATAACTAACAGTGGCTCTATAATACTAGGTATTACTTCTTTGAGTAAACGTGTAGGAATTGGATCTAATAAACATGTTGATGACTTAGACGAGCTGATCAGTGCGGATAGTTCAGTATTAGTAATTGGGGTAAAAGATTTTAATCTAGATTTACAGATAATTAAACAGATGTCTTCACTAGTGCTGCATCTGGAAGGTGGCTGAATACTTTGGTGATGTGGTGAGCATTGAGTTTTATGTCTAATGTTTTCTATCTTATCATTAAAGAAAGTCATGAAATCATTACTGTTAAAATTACACAGAACGGGAGAATCACTTTCTGTGGGGATTTTTATTAATTTGCAGACTGTATTAAAAAGAAATATTGGATTATTCTTATTTTTCTCTATGATTGAAGAGAAGTATGCAGCTTTAGCTTTAGTGAGGGCATGCTTATACTCTGTCATGCTGTCCCTCCAACCAAGCTTAAACACCTCCAATTTACTATGTCTCCACTTGTGCTCTAAATGCCATGTTCTTTGCTTTAAGGTAGGGGTGTGGTCATTATACCATGGTGCTAGCCTTTTTTCCCTAATACGTTTGACCCTAGCAGGGGCAGTCATGTCCAGGGTTGAGCGAAGCACACATTCTAATTGCTCATTTACACAAGATGATTTATCTCCATAGGTGTATTAAATTTTAAGTCTGGTAGGTTTTTAATAAACGCAGCTGGAGTAGCAGATGTGATAGTGTGCTTAGTGTGATAACGAGGCAGAAGGATTTTATTTATTAGAGATAGCTCAAATACTAAAAGATAGTGATCTGAAATCGAATCACTTTGGGGGAAAACATCAAGGTTATCTATTTTGATATCAAATGTTAATATTAGATCTAAAGTATGATTAAGCGGTGGGTTGGTCCCATCACATTCTGAGTGATACCCATGGATTCTAAGATGGACTCGAAAGCAATTTTAAGTGGATCCTGCTCATTGTCAAAGTGAATATTGAAATCACCTACAATTAAAGCCTTATCTGTTGACAGTAGTAAGCAAGAAAGAAAGTTAGCAAATTCCTGAAGAAATTCTGAATAGGGACCAGGCGGGCTGTAAATAGTGATAAGCTGAAAAGAGTGTGGTTTTGACTTCCATAACGATGGATCAGTCACATTAAGAATCAGTATTTCAGAGTTGGGGTAGGGTTAGGTTTAGGTGTTAGGGTTAGGAGGGATAGGGTTAGGGTTAGGAATTAGGGTTGGATTTTTAGAATTGTATGTTTGAAAATACCTGATTATAAGTTTTTATTGCACTGGCCACATCCGGTTCCCTCCTCCACACCACGTACATTCTGTACATTGATGTCAGCAATATTCAACTAAATTAAAAATGACCCTTCCATAAATGTACAATAAAATATTTTAATTTTAAATTGTACATAAAAACAAATGAAAGCCAGAATTGATAAGACGACCCAGATGTGAAATTATTTATAATTAAAATTAGGGATAAGGGATAGACCTTTAAAAGAAATTATAAAAATGGCTCCTGATAGTTTCAACACTCCGAGATTCACAGACTGTAACTGAATTAAGTGCCAAGTTGTATAAGTGCTAAAAATTGAAAAATCAATCATCACTGCTAATCAAAAGAAGTGTTTAAAATACTGATCAGCCACTTATTTAGGGTTAGTGTTAGGGTTAGGGGATAAGATTAGGGGTTAGGGTTAGGGTTGGGGGTAGGGTTAGGTTTAGGGGTTATGGTTAGTTTTAGGGTTAGGAAAGTTAGGGTTTGAGGGTAAGAAGGGTTAGGGTTAGTGTTAGGAAAGTTAGGGTTATGGTTAGGTTACAGTTAGAGTCAGGGTAAGGGTCAGGTTTAGGGGTTAGGGGTTAGCATTAAGGGTTAGAATCAGCGTTAGTGTTGGGGTCAGAGTTAAGGTAGGGGTTAGGGTTTGTGTTAGGGTAGGGTTAGGGGTAAGTTAGGGTTATAAGGGTTGGGGTTAGTAGGTTAGGGTTGGGTTAGGATTAGGGTTCCTCCCGTGTTTGCATGGGTACTCTGGTTTTCTCCTACAGTCCAAAGAAATGGTGCCCTGCCTAGGGTTGTTCCTGCCTTGCGCCGTGTCACCAGCTGGTCACCTGCTTTCCCGTGACCCTGTGTAGGATAAGCAGATAAGAAAATAAATGAATGAATGACATTAATAAGTGAAACTATTTGGGGAAGTACAATTCAGATTCAAATTAAATGTGACAGTTTCCTAACTTTTTTACATTTAACTTTGTAAATAAATTCATGGAAGAACATAGAAACATGTACAGTTATTGTGTCCAATATTATTTTGGCATTGTATCTGTTATGGCAGCAGAATGTTAATGGTTAATGAGAAAGAACAACAACTTGCCCTTGATGAAAATACTTACACAGCATATATTAAAATCACAATGCGTAGTTGTACACACACACACCAATTTATCTCAGATTGACCTTGATCTGATATGAAGTAAGATTTGCAGACACAGGCATTATTTATGGTATCTTCTGTCCAATCGAGCCTTAAAGCATTTAGCCACTGCTTTCTCCTTTTACTCTGATGAGAAACGCATCACAACAGGATTTAATCATATTTTTAACCCAGATGGGAAGTTATGTCCCAGATTGAAAATGGTTAGAGCACAGCAACCAGTTATCATAGGTAAAAGCAGTTGACATATATTGTCATTAAAAAGTCAGAGACAACATAATAGCTAATATAATAGCATAATGATGCAATAACAAGTCTCCAGTGTTTTTTGGGAATTTTGAAAAGGTCTATAATACCGAACTGCATAGTATAGTATAGTGCATAGGGAACTGCATAGTACCGAAAGGATAGAGCATGTGGACTGGTTTATTTAGTGGCTGTTCCAGTTAGCACACATGGTCCTAAGAACTGATGAAACATTCCAAATTTGTGTCTTTGTGTTTTATGGTTTTGTGTAAAACATAAAAACAAAGATGTTGCTTCCTGAACAACTTTGAGTGTATTTTATGGATTTGTGGCTTCTGATCTTGAAAATCACCCTTAAATTAATGCAAAACACCTTAAAATCACTCTACTCAGAATAAAATCAGTGGACGCTAACTCCCCCTCCTCGACTAAAGATGTCACACAAAGAAAACTGATCCTTGCCAGAGAACATGAGAGCCTTCAGAGACTGTATACTGTATGAGACTACATACTGGACTATACTGGATGAAATAATGCTCAGAGATTATCTTATATTCCCTATTTTATTTATTGTATTTGCTGTGCTAGTATATTCTCTATTTTATTTATTTATTGACAAAAAAATAAGGCACCCAGATAGAAATGACAAATTGCAGCAAAACTGGCATGCAGTTACGTCGCAGGCAGATATGGAAATGATTACAGGTGTGGTTTTATTAGACACTGGGGCTTGCCACAAGAGGGCACAAAAGTGCTTCTGCCACTACTCTAAAAAAAAAAAACGACTCTCTACTTTTTGGTAGTGTACCTCTTGGTGAGAGCTAATTGATTGTTAGAGATCTGCTAAATGACACGCCTCTGTGAAACATTTGCCCACAGCTGGGCCTGTAGGTCCTCCACACACAGTTTTGCTGAAGCTGGTGTCCCAGCTGGTCGGCATAAATGCTCAATTGGTGATAAATCTGGCGACCAGGCAGGCCTAGGAAGTGTTGCAATCTGGCAGAGACATTCCTCGGAAACACTTGCTGTGTAGGTGAACATTATCCCTCTGAAAATGTCAGTTTTAAACCCTGCCACGAGAGGCAACACGTGGCCACAGGATGTCCTGCACATATCGCTGAGCTGTTCACTTCTAGGTGTGACCAACTGTTGTATGCCATGGCTCCACAGATCATCACACCAGTAGCTGGAGCAGTGTGTCACTCCACAACAATGGCAGGATTGAACCACTCACCACAGGCCTCCATACTCAGCCTCCATACATTCCAAACAGAACTTGGATCAGTCGCTAAAGATGATACAGTCTCAGTCTGCAGCAGTCCAGCTTTCTCGTTCAATAAAGCACTGCAAACAATGGTGATGGTGGCTGGCTGTACACCTAATGGGCACAGTGACAACAAATTTCCTTCTGCTAAATGCCTGGAAATGATCTGGGCAGAGACAGGGGTGTGTAGTGAAGGTGAAACCTGCGACTGGATCAAACAATCCTCTATAGTGGTGGTCTGTTTATTGAACTGTTGTGAGTAAAATTAAAAAGTATTAAGTTACAGAAAAAGTTCAGTAAAATACAGGTACCTAAAAAAAAATTTAATTACAGTAACAAAGTACTTGTACTTCATTACTTACCACCTAGGTGATAGGAAGTGCCTGCTGTATGCTAAGAAATACTTTAATTTTTTTACCCAAAGACTTTAATTTTGTTTAATAAGATAAGATGTTTTTTCTAATGCTCTCTGAGTCATTTATATGACATTTGGCAAGCTCCAACTAGACTATGTCTATTAATCAAGAGTGGCTTTCTTGCAGCCGCTCCACCATGAAGACCTGATTGATTGAGTGGCGATAATGGCCACCATATAAGGATTGCATTCTCACCTTTATAAAGGTTTTTTAAATTTATTTATAAAAGTAAAAAAAAAAAAAGGTAATTCATGAAAGTTTTCTAAATTATAAAAAATTTACACATTTCATTTGCCCTTCAGTTGATGGCATAATTGTCCTTGGCTTGATTTTAAAGACGACTGCAATAAGTTAATAATTCTGAAGAATATTTGGTTTGATTTAGTTATTAATGTACAGTGGGGCAAAAAAGTATTTTAGTCAGCAACTGATTGTGCAAGTTCTACTTAGAAATATGAGATAGGTCTGTAATTGTCAGCATAGGTACACTTCAACTATGAGAGACAAGATGAGAAAACAAATCCAGAAAATCACATTGTAGGATTTTTAAAGAATGTAACTGTAAATCATGGTGGAAAATAAGTATTTGGTCACTCACAAAAAAGCAAGATTTCTGGCTCTCACAGACCTGTAACAACTTCTTTAAGAAGCTCTTCTGTCCTCCACTCGTTACTTGCATTAATGGCACCTGTTTGACCTCGTTATCTGTATAATAGAAACCTGTCCACAGCCTCAAACAATCAGACTCCAAACTCAACCATGGCCAAGACCAAAGAGCTGTTGAAGGACACCAGGAAGAAAATTGTAGACCTGCACCAGGCTGGGAAGAGTGAATCTACAATAGGCAAGCAGGTTGGTGTGAATAAATCACCTGTGGGAGCAATTGTAAGACATACAAGACCATTGATAATCTCTCTCGAACTGGGGCCCCACGCAAGATCTCATCCAGTGGGGTCAAAATGATCATGAGAACGGTGAACAAAAATCCAAGAAAACTTACGTGGGAGGGACCTGATGAATGACCTGCAGAGAGCTGGGACCAAAGTAACAAACCCTACATCAGTACACACACTACGCCGAGAGGGACTCAGATTCTGCAGTGCCAGGCGTGCCCCCCTGCTTAAGCTAGTACATGTCCAGGCCTGTCTGAAGTTTGCCAGAGAGCATATGGATGATCCAGAAGAGGATTGGGAGAATATCATGTGGTCAGATGAAACCAAAATAGAGCTTTTTTGGTAAAAGCATAACTCGCCGTGTTTGGAGGAAGAAGAATGCTGAGTTGCACCATACCTACTGTGAAGCATTGGGGTGGAAACATCATGCTTTGGGGATGAGTTTCTGCAGAGGGGACAGGACGACTGATCTGGGTTGAAGGAAGAATTAACTGGGCCATGTATCGTGAGATTTTAGGCCAAAACCTCCTTCCATCAGTGACAGCATTGAAGATGGAATGTGGCTGGGTCTTCCAGCGTGACAATGATCCCAAACACACCGCTCGGGCAATGAAGGAGTGGCTCCATAAAAAGCATTTCAAGTTCCTGGAGTGGCCTAGCCAGTCTCCAGACGTCAACCCCATAGAAAATTTGTGGAGGGAGTTGAAAGTCCATGTCTCCCCAAGATATCACTGCTCTAGAGGAGATCTGCATGGAGGAACGGGCCAAAATACCAGCTATAGTTTGTGCAAACGTGATGAAGACTTACAGGAAACGTTTGACCTCTGTCATTGCCGACAAAGGTTATGTTACAAAGTATCGAGTTGAACTTTTATTATTGACCAAATACTTATTTTCCACCATAATTTACAATTAAATTCTTTAAAAATCCTACAGTGTGATTTCCTGGATTTTTTTCTCATTTTGTCTCTCATAGTTGAAGTGTACCTATGATGAAAATTACAGACCTCTCTCATCTTTCTAAGTAGGAGAACTTGCACAATTAGTGGCTGACTAAATACTTTTTGCCCCACTGTATGTAATGACTACATATTTAATGACTGTAGTCATCATGATGTTTCTCAATTATGATTCTGTTAGGTGAGATCACACTATACTCATTGTGGAAAAACTATGGCAGTATATAGTGTCATCAGTGTACTGCCATCTACAGGCCATTCCTAGTATTACTTGTTGAGCATAATAAAATGTGTAGCTGATGCCTATATACACTGCTCAAAAAAATAAAGGGAACACTAATAATACATCTTAGATCTGAATGAATGAAATATTCTCATTGAATACAAATTTGAATGTGCTGACAACAAAATAACACAAAAATCATCAATGGAAATCAAATTTATTAACCAATGGAGGCCTGGATTTGGAGTCACACACAAAATTAAAGTGGAAAAACACACTACAGGCTGATCCAACTTTGATGTAATGTCCTTAAAACAAGTCAAAATGAGGCTCAGTATTGTGTGTGGCCTCCACGTGCCTGTATGTCCTCCCTACAATGCCTGGGCATGCTCCTGATGAGGTGGGCGATGGTCTCCTGAGGGATCTCCTCCCAGACCTGGACTAAAGCCAACTCCTGGACAGTCTGTGGTGCAACGTGACGTTGGTGGATGGAGCGAGACATGATGTCCCCGATGTGCTCAATTGGATTCAGGTCTGGGGAACGGGCGGGCTAGTCCATAGCTTCAATGCCTTCATCTTGCAGGAATTGCGGACACACTCCAGCCACATGAGGTCTAGCATTTTCCTGCCTTAGGAGGAACCCAGGGCCAACCGCACCAGCATATGGTCTCACCAGGGGTCTGAGGATCTCATCTCGGTACCTAATGGCAGTCAGGCTACCTCTGGCGAGCACATGGAGGGCTGTTGGGCCCTCCAAAGAAATGCCACCCCACACCATTACTGACCCACTGCCAAACCGGTCATGCTGAAGGATGTTGCAGGCAGCAGATTGCTCTCCACGGCGTCTCCAGACCCTGTCACGTCTGTCACGTGCTCAGTGTGAACCTGCTTTCATCTGTGAAGAGCACAGGGCACCAGTGGCGAATTTGCCAATCCTGGTGTTCTCTGGCAAATGCCAAGTGTCCTGCATGGTGTTGGGCTGTGAGCACAACCCCCATCTGTGGACGTCGGGCCCTCATACCATCCTCATGGAGTTGGTTTCTAACCTCCTGTTCCTCCTTGCACAAAAACAGAGGTAGCGGTCCTGCTGCTGGGTTGTTGCCCTCCTACAGCCTCCTCCACGTCTCCTGGTAGTGCCTCCAGCCTCTGGACACTACGCTGACAGACACAGCAAACCTTCTTGCCACAGCTCGCATTGATGTGCCATTATGGATGAGCTGCACTACCTGAGCCACTTGTGTGGGTTGTAGAGTCCGTCTCATGCTACCACGAGTGTGACCGCACCACCAACATTCAAAAGTGACCAAAACATCAGCCAGAAAGCATAGGTGCTGAGAAGTGGTCTGTGGTCCCCACCTGCAGAACCACTCCTTTATTAAGTGTGTCTTGCTAATTGCCAATCATTTCCACCTGTTGTCTATTCCATTTGCACAACAGCATGTGAAATTGATTGTCAATCAGTGTTGCTTCCTAAGTGGACAGTTTGATTTCACAGACGTTTGATTTACTTGGAGTTATATTGCGTTGTTTAAGTGTTCCCTTTATTTTTTTGAGCAGTGTACATTTAATACAACATGCCTTTGGTAGCACCTGTGGCATTCCCCTCAGGAATTGCTCTTGAGCAACTTCCTGGCTGTGTTTGTGTAGGTAAGGACCTCCCTCTTTCTTATTCCTGTAAGCTACTGATTTAAGACTGCATTACAAAGGCTAAAACAGCAAACGTTTGTAAAGAATCAACAACATGCCACTGAGTACACATGCTCTATGTACATGTTCACTGTATACAAAAAAGCTTTTTCACTGTGCTGTTACAGACTGGGCTTAGACAAGCTACCCTGCACTATGGATGATATTTTTTCTTGTTTTCTGCAGAGATGACTAGACGCACTCCTTTCCTGATGTACTCTGAAAGTGAAGGTGGCAGCACTGTCTACGCTCTAGAGATTTGTTGAATGGACTTCTCTTAGGGCATAAATATACTGGTTAGGTGTGGACCACTTTGATGAGTGAGATGTGGAGGTGGGACTAAACAGATTGTAGCTTGACCCACTGGAGGGTGTGGACATGAAGTGGCTATATCTTAAAGCTGTCATTTTGTTAGTTTCAGCTACTACCAGATGAGTCAGTAAATTGTGAGCATTATTGTTTATCCCACAGTGTCGACAAGGGGGAGTAGGGTTCAAACATGTCACACAGTAGCCTGAACCAGCATTCCTACTTTTAATACCACTGCATTTTAATGGATCTGTCAATCTACTGTTGCAGATGAGATTGTACCCTGGCCAGTTCTATGTCATGTCAGTGGCTTTTCTAAGGTATTGTTGTACTGAGGCACACAGAATTTACAGGGCCTTGCTGATGCCAGCTGATAGAAAGGCAACAGAAACTCAAATAACCACTTGTTACAATTGAGGTATGCAGAAAAGCATCTCTGAACACACAACACATCAATCCTTGAAGCAGATGGGCTATAGCAGCATAAGACCACAGCGGATGCTACTCCTGTTAGGTATGAACAGGTAACTAAGACTATCAAGTCAATATGGACCCAAATTTCTGAGGAATATTTCCAGTACCTTGCTGAACATATGGCACAAAGAATTAAGGCATTTCTGAAGGCAAAGGGAATTCAACCTGGTATTAGCAAGGTGTATGTGGTAGTGAGTGAATGTAAGATAATATGATCTAGTCTTGTTTATTTATTGAACTCAAATGATCAACAGTATCTGCTGTGGTCCATTTTTATACAATATATGAACCCCTTCTTCTATAAGTCGAAAGGGACCGCAAGCTGACATGACAATACTACAGCAAGCATGAGTGCACTCAGTGTTTTGGAATAATTGAATATTAATATTAAACACAAGAAACTTTTAAAAGACTATCAAATAAAAAAAAATAGGTGGATATACAGTGGGGCAAAAAAGTATTTAGTCAGCCACTGATTGTGCAAGTTCTTCTACTTAAAAAGATGAGAGAGGTCTGTAAATTTCATCATAGGTACACTTCAACTATGAGAGACAAAATGAGAAAATCCAGGAAATCACATTGTAGGATTTTTAAAGAATTTAATTGTAAATTATGATGGAAAATAAGTATTTGGTCACCTACAAACAAGCAATATTTCTGCCTCTCGCAGACCTGTAACCTCTTGTTTAAGAAGCTCTTCTGTCCTTCACTCGTTACCTGTGTTATTGGAACCTGTTTGACCTCGTTATCTGTATACAACCTCAGCCTCAAACAGTCAGACTCCAGGCTGGGAAGAGTGAATCTACAATAGGCAAGCAGGTTGGTGTGAATAACTCAACTGGGGGAGCAATTGTAAGACATACAAGACCATTGATAATATCCTTTGATCTGGGTCCCCACGCAAGATCTCATCCTATAGGGCCAAAATGATCATGAGAACGGTGAGCAAAAATCCCAGAACTACATGAAGGGACCTGATGAATGACCTGCAGAGAGCTGGGACCAAAGTAATAAACCCTACCATCAGTAACACACTACGCCGAGAGGGACTCAGATCCTGCAGTGCCAGGCGTGTCCCCCTGCTTAAGCCAGTACATGTCCAGGCCCGTCTGAAGTTTGCCAGAGAGCATATGGATGATCCAGAAGAGGATTGGGAGAATATCATGTGGTCAGATGAAACCAAAATAGAACGTTTTGCTAAAAACTCAATTTGCCGTGTTTGGAGGAAGAAGAATTCTGAGTTGCACCATACCTACTGTGAAGCATGGGGGTGGACACATCATGCTTTGGGGCTGTTTTTCTGCAGAGAGGACAGGATGACTGATCCGTATTAAGGATAGAATGAACGGGGCCATGTATCGTGAGATTTTAAGCCAAAACCTCCTTCCATCAGTGAGAGCATTGAAGATGGAACGTGGCTGGGTCTTCCAGCATGACAATGATCCCAAACACACCGCTCGGGCAACGAAGGAGTGGCTCCGTAAAAAGCATTTCAAGGTCCTGGAGTCCCAGCCAGCCTCCAGACCTCAACCCCATAGAAAATTTGTGAAGGGAGTTGAAAGTCCATGTTGCCCCAAAACATCACTGCTCTAGAGGAGATCTGCATGGAGGAATGGGCCAAAATACCAGCTACAGTGTGTGCAAACCTGGTGAAGACTTACAGGAAATGTTTGACCTCTGTCATTGCCAACAAAGGTTATGTTACAAAGTATTGAGTTGAACCAAATTTATTCATTAAATACTTTTTTTCCACCATAATTTACAATTAAATTCTTTAAAAATCCTACAATGTGATTTCCTGGAGTTTTTTTTCTCATTTTGTGTCTCATAGTTGAAGTGTACCTATGATGAAAATTACAGACCTCTCTCATCATTCTAAGTAGGAGAACTTGCACAATCAGTGACTGACTAAATACTTTTTTGCCCCACGGTATAGCTGCTCAAATATTTTTGTTTGCATGACAGCAAATGTTATAGCTATATTTAAAGAAAGAAAATTCAGGTCAACAAATGATTTCCCCCCACAGTATCTAATATCATACGTTATAATACACTATATATCATGTTTTTGACAAATTATTTGCCTAGTCCTGATTTTACTGAAATTGAAGGTAAATTCAAATTATTTATTACAAAACAGTAATTTTATACAACCAAAAATATATATAGTTATACTAATTTATACTGTAAAATAAACATGGCTGAATTGTCATATTGTCTGCAGTGTTGAGGGTTGGATTTACACTCTTATGCCATTTTCCAATCTATAGTTTTTCCTGCTGCGTGTTAATCACACTTCACCATAACTTTTACAGGCATTCTTTACACTATAGACATTATCTTGTTATGTGTGACAGGATAAAGTGTCAATATATAAACATTCCTTCTGATCAAGAGCAGCATGTCATCCTTACAGTCTGGATATTTGCATTGTTTAAAAGGCTCGAGCTGTATAGTTTTAACTCCACTAATAACAATATCTAGCTGGGTGTGCTTACTGAGCTCGTGGGCATCTTTCTAACAGAAAGTGAATGTGTATTACGATCTTGAGCCACTAGAGAGCACTGCAGCATTGCAAGTGATCTTGCCATGACAGAAGTTCCTGAAATATACTGACATCGCTGCACTAGACTGTCTGTTAAGCTGTAAGGTCAGACCAAAAATCACTTGAAAGAAGTGATACGTGTTAATTACTGGTGACCATTAATAACAGTATGTTATATTGATATTCTACAAGTGGATGATTGTGCCGCTCAGTTGCTGCCCAGGCTTTGAAGTGTCCATAACATTTTGACAAACAGTATCAACTTAAATAATGTTGTGTGAAATACACTACTAAAAATTACAGGAACACTTTTTAATCAGAGTATCGCATCAACTCAATGAGATGACCCCAACACAGGAATGGATTAAAAGATGGAGACCCATTGACCATTTTGTGTCTCATCATCTTTTCTGGCTGATTTTTCACTAGTTTTGCAGTTGGCTAGGGTCAGCGTTACTACTAGTACCATGGAGCAGTACCTGGACCCTCCAGAGGTTGCACAGATAGTCCTGCAGGATGCCACATCAATACATGCCATTGCCAGAAGGTTTGCTGTGTCTCCCAGCACAGTCTTAAGAGTATGGAGGAGATTCCAGGAGATAGGCAGTTACTCTAGGAGGGCTGGACAGGATGAGCACTGCCAGAGCGCTACAAAATGATCTCCAGCAGGCCACTGGTGTGAACGTGTCTGACCAGACAATCAGAAACAGGCTTCCTGAGGGTGGCTTGAGGGCCCGACATCCTGTAGTGGGCCCTGTACTCACTGCCCAGCACCATAGAGCTCGATTGGCATTTGCCATAGAATACCATAATTGGCAGATCCACCACTGGCACCCTGTACTTTTCACAGATGAGAGTAGGTTTCACATGAGCACATGTGACACACCTGACAGGGTCTGGAGACGGCGAGACAACGACACCCTGACTGCTATTAGGTATCGGGATGAAATCCTTGGACCCATTGCCAGACCCTATGCTGGTGCAGTGGGTTCTGGATTCCTCATGGTGCACTACAATGCCTGGCCTAATGTGGAGAGAGTATGCAGGCAGTTCTTGGAGGATGAAGGAACTGATACCATGACTGGTCCCCCTGATTGTCTGACCTAAATCCAGTAGAACACCTCTGGGACAATATGTTTGGGTCGATCCAACGCCTCCAGGTTGCACTACAGTCTGTCCAGGAGCTCAGTGATGCCCTGGTCCAGATCTGAGAGGAGATCCCCCAGGACACCATCCGTCATCTTATTAAGAGCATGCTCTGACATTGTCAGGCATGCATACAAGCACGTGGAGGCCATCCAAACTACTGAGTACCATTTTGAGTTGCTGCAATGGAATTTCGGCTAAATGGACTAGCCTGCTAAATCTTTTTTTTTTGCTTTGTTTTTCAGGAGGTCTTTGAATTCTTCCCTCTGTAGGGTGATCATTTTCACTTCCATCAAACGGTGTGACATCACCTTACCCAGTCCTTATCAGGAAAGAAATTCTGCAGGATTTTTTTTCCCATTGAGATCTGATGTGTTTTCAAAATGTTCCTTTAATTTTATTTGAGAAGTGTAGTTAGGAGGAAGGACTTCACAAAGCCTAGACAAAGAACACCCATAAAAGAAAGCTGGAAAACATGAGACTGTTATTAGCTGGATAGTAAAACAGGCAGAAAACAATTCCAACCAAAATGTATTGGATTATTTACAGGTGAAAAAGTCACCCACAAACTTAAGATGAACTGTGCACCTAGTTAGTAATAGAGTGTCAGTACACAACTGACAGAAACTACTGTATCTCAAGACACTGGAGGAATCCATACCTGACAGGGCTGACACTGTTGTTAAGGTGAAGGGAAGTAATATGAAAGGAATGACACATGCCAACTAAATTCTACACACTGTCTCTAGACGAAAGGACATGGTGGAGTGTGAGCACTGTAGAATGTTGTGTAGCTAGTGTGATTTCATAATAACAAGACCGACATCTTGTTATTATGAAATAATCATATTTGTGGATTTGTGTAAGGCTGTAAGTTTTTGTGTCTGTATTTCCAATGTAGCAAAACAGTGATACGTGTGTGACCAGGTATTCGTTATACTTGTGGGGACCATGTGTCCCCTGATGGATAGGAACATCTCATATTTTTGACCTTGTGGGGACATTTGCTGCTTCCCACAACTTGAATTGCTTGTTTACAAAATCTTCAATCTCAATTTGCAAGCCCCCATAAATGTATGATTACCGAGGTGTGTGTGTGTGTAATGATTATACTACATCGTGGTAACCAAATGTCCCCTCAAGAATACAAAGATCTCACATTTTGTGTGTGTGTGTTTATATTGTGACATGTGGTCCCCACAAGGATAGTCAGATCTAACATTTTTTCCTTGTGGGACATTTTGCTGGTCCTCATGGGGAAAACAGATTTTTAACAGAAACCTAAATATTTTTTTTGAAAAACAAAATGATCTCCATTAGGTTACCGAGGTAACCAGCCAGGATAGTGAGCTAAACGTGTGTGCGTACCTTGTCTTGCTATACTTGTGAGGACCAAACGTCCATACAATGATAGGAAAACTTGAAATTTTCACCTGTGACAACGATTTTTGGCTCCTCAGTAATTTACCTGCTTTTTTTTTTTTTTTTTAGAAAAATAGCAACTTTTATTTAAAAAAATAAAAGAGCCAAAGATTTGCTTTAGGTTACTGAGGTTAAGATTAGAGTTAGGTGTAGTTGTATTATTAATTAGCTTCAGTAATACTTCATTGTCATTAATGTTGATGGAAAGTCCTCACAAGAATAGCATGACAAGCATATGTGTGTGCGTGTGTGTTTGTGTGTGGTGGGTTTATGTGAGTTTCTGCAGAGGAGGCCCAGGTGCAGTTGGAATTAGAGAATAAGAGGCGTGAAAGTAGTAAAGTCATGGGTGCATGACGGTCGCTCTGAGGGTAAGGACTTGATGAACGTGTTTGACGGCCTGTGTCTCCACTGTTTCATTCCTCCTGGGTCCACATGATAATTGTGGATGAAACATTTCTATTCCATACGGCAAGACCGGGAGTATCTATTCATCATTCTCCTCTGCGGGATCCATGTTCATTGTGAGCATTGTTTTTCATGCTAACTGAATTGACTTCAGGCCCTCTATTCAGATTAGAGTGCTCTAAATGAATCGAACAGAAACATTTGTCTGTTCACTCATAAGATTGAGTTTTCAGCTCTGTAGTGTCCTTTCAAATGTTTATATGAGATGTGCTGTTTTTGAGTTGATGTGGCATTCTGCTTCACACGGCACAGATGTTGTGGACGAAGCGGGCTGCACAGACGCTGAAGAAATGGATGGAGTGCCATGACTGATTTCCTGTTAAAGAGGAGGTGTGCACCCAGTGGAACAAGCCAGCAGATGAGGGTGGATGCTGCCAGGGTTATGATGGAGAGTACTACTGCTCTGGCCTGCAGTGGCCTTTTTTACTCCCAGTACCTGTGTCGCTTGGTAAGGGCTGCATTGAACACAAATAACATTTTGTAAAGTTTTTTAGAATGTTCTACAACAGAAAAATGTGCACTGAACTACAGTGGTGCTTGAAAGTTTGTGAACCCTTTAGAATTTTCTATATTTCTGCATAAAAATATGACCTAAAACATCATCAGATTTTTAGTAAAAGTAGATAAAGAGAACCCAGTTAAACAAATGAGAGAAATATTATACTTGGTCATTTATTTATTGAGGAAAATTTTCCAATATTACATATTAGTAAGTGGCAAAAGTATGTGAACCTTTAGGATTAGTAGTTAATTTGAAGGTGAAATTAAAGTCAGGTGTTTTCAATCAATGGGATGACAATCAGGTGTGAGTGGTAACCCTGTTTTATTTAAAGAACAGGGAACTATCAAAGTCTGCTTTTTACAACACGAAGTTTGTCGAAGTGCATCATGGCACGAACAAAGGAGATTTCTGAGGACTTCAGAAAAAGAGTTGTTGATGCTCATCATCAAACCATCTCTAAAACTTTTTGACTTCGCCAATCCACAGTCAGACAGATTGTGTACAAATGGAGGAAATTCAAGACTATTACTACCCTCCCCAGGAGTGGTCGACCAACAAAGATCAAATGTTGTGTAAGGACCTGAAGTGAGCAGTTAATGTGAGGAAACCCACCAGCATCCCAGACTTGAAGCTGTTCTGTACGGAGGAATGGGTTAAAATTCCTACAAGCCGCTGTGCAGGACTGATCAACAGTTACAGGAAACATTTAGTTGCAGTTATTGCTGCACAGAGGGGTCTCACCAGATACTTAAAGCAAAGGTTCACATACTTTTGCCACTCACTAATATGTAATATTGGATCATTTTCGTCAATAAATAAATGACCAAGTATAATATTTTTGTCTCATTTGTTTAACTGAGATCTCTTTATCCACTTTTAGGACGTATAAAAATCTGATGATGTTTTAGGTCATATTTATGCAGAAATAAAGAAAATTCTAAAGGATTTGCAAACTTTCAAGCACCACTGTAGAGATGCACCTACCATTTTTTGTTTATTAATCCAATACCTAAGCTGGTAAGGCTGAAAAAGTTTAATACCTGAAATACTAGGGATAGAGGGATAAAATAATTTATATAATTATATTCAATACACTCACTGGCCACTTCATTAGATAATTCTTTGTTTTTACATTTATTGTAATTGTATCAGTTCCACTTACCATATACAGTGGGGGAAAAATATTTAGTCAGCCACTGATTGTACAAGTTCTCCTACTTAGAAAGATAAGAGAGGTCTTTAATTTTCATCATAGGTACACTTCAACTAACAGAAAAAAATTCAGGAAATCACATTGTAGGATTTTTAAAGAATTTAATTGTAAATCATCGTGGAAAATAAGTATTTGGTCACCCACAAACAAGCAAGATTTCTAGCTCTCACAGACCTCTAACTTCCTTAAGAAGCTCTTCTGTCCTCCACTCATTACCTGTATTAATGACACCTGTTTGACCTCGTTATCTGTATAAAAGACACCTGTCCACAGCCTCAAACAGTCAGACTCCAAACTCAACCATGGCCAAGACCAAAGAGCTGTTGAAGGACACCAGGAAGAAAATTGTAGACCTGCACCAGGCTGGGAAGAGTGAATCTACAATAGGCAAGCAGGTTGGTGTGAATAAATCAACTTTGGGAAAAATTGGTAAGAAACTGGAAGATATACAGACCATTGAGAATCTTTCTTGATCTGGGGCTCCACGCAAGATCTCATCCCGTGGGGTTCAAAATGATCAATGAGACGGTGGAGCAAAAATCCCAGAACTACCGAGGAACCTGATGAATGACCTGCAGAGAGCTGGGACCAAAGTAACAAAGGCTAACCATCAGTAACACACTATGCCGGAGAGGGACTCAGATCCTGCAGTGCCAGGCGTTTCCCCCTGCTTAAGCTAGTACATGTCCAAAGCCTGTCTGAAGTTTGCCATAGAGCATAATGGATGATAATAAGAAGATGGGAGAATTCATGTGGAGATTAAACCAAAATATAAAACTTTTTGCTAAAACTCAACTCTCGTGTTTGGAGGAAGAAGAATGCTGAGTTGCATCCCAAGAACACCATACCTACTGTGAAGCATGGGGGTGGAAACATCATGCTTTGGTGCTGGGGACAGGACGACTGATCCGTGTTAAGGGAAGATTGTACGGGGCCATGTATCGTGAAATTTTAAGCCAAAACCTCCTTCCAGCAGTGACAGCATTGAAGATGGAACATGGCTGGGTCTTCCAGCATGACAATGATCCCAAACACACCGCTCGGACAACAAAGGAGTGGCTCCGTAAAAAGCATTTCAAGGTCCTAGAGTGGCCTAGCCAGTCTCCAGACCTCAACCCCACAGAAAATTTGTGGAGGGAGTTGAAAGTTCGTGTTGCCCAGCAACAGCCCCACAACATCACATGGGCCAAAATACCAGCTACAGTGTGTGCAAACCTGGTGAAGACTTACAGGAAACGTTGGACCTCATTACCAATAAAGGTTATGTTACAAAGTATTGAGTTGAACTTTTGTTATTGACCAAATACTTATTTTCCACCATAATTTACAATTTAATTCTTTAAAAATCCTACAATGTGATTTCCTGGATTTTTTTGTCATTTTGTCTCTCATAGTTGAAGTGTACCTATGAGGAAACTTACAGACCTCTCTCATCTTTCTAAGTAGGAGAACTGGCACAATCAGTCGCTGACTAAATACTTTTTTGCCCCACTGTAGATGAGATGCACTTTGTAGTTCTACAATTACAGACTGTAGTCTGTCTGTTTCTCTGCATATTTTGTTTATCTCCTTTACTCTGTTCTGTAATGGTCAGGAACTCCACAGGACCACCACAGATCAGGAACTATTCACAACACTGCAGTGACATTAATGTGGTGGTGGTGGTGTGTTAGTGTGTGTTGTGCTGGTATGAGTGGATCAGACACAGCAGTGCTGCTGGAGTTTTTTGGTTGGTGGACTATTTTCAGTCTAATAGTGACACTGAGGTGTGGTACTGCTGTGTCTGATCCAATAATACCAGCACAACACACACCACCACCACATCAGTGTCACTGCAGTGCTGAGAATGATCCTCCACCCAAATAGTACCTGATCTGTGTGGATCCTGTGGGGGTCCTGACCATTAGAGAACAGCCTAAAGGGGAATAACAGCTATGTAGAGAAACAGATGGACTACAGTCTGTAACTGTAGAACTACAAAGTGCATCTATATAGTAAGTGGAACTGATAAAAGAACAATAAGAAAGAAGGAGATGTACCTAATAGAGTGATTGATGAGTGTATGCTGATCCAGTACAATAAATGATTTCACTCTTGAGAAGCTAAGTTAAAGAAAGCATCTTGAGTGGCATTCTTGAGAGGAATCATTGATTCAGTGTTTAGAAATCCTGTGTTTTTTATGCTAAAAGAAAAACACCAATAACCAATTAGATTTTTTGTTAATACAGTTCAAGTGCTCACTATTCTGACTATGTGTATTAACAAGTAATTCTAACTATGCCTTGGTAAGCATTTAAAATGAAAAAAAAAAAGATCAGTCAGTTATCTTTGTAGAGAGCATATTCAGCAGAGGCTACAAGTTAGGAGGTAGACATGATCACTTCAGAATAGACTACAGCAGGGGTACTGTACGATCTAAACACTGGGTGTACTCTGACTAGCTGAGTCCATCTGCTCTCCTTCTACTTTGCCTTTCTAAATGAAAAATAGTGAACACAACCACTACAGGGAATAAACTTAATTATGGCATGTTCCCGGACTTAGTAATAAACCATTAACAACATCTGAGAAATAACCATGTAATAAAATAATAATCTGGAAATGTGCCCAAATATATACTTACATTTTCCCAAATGATTACAAAATTTATGAATTTACAAAGAAAAAATATTCCCTGAAGAGGCTATGTTAACTTCGTTTCATTTATAAATTAAAAAAATATATGTCATTTAACTAGGGTTGGTCAAACAATAATCAGTTCTTAAAAAGAACACAAATAAAAAACAGACCCAGTTCATTCAAACCTAAATATGAAAATGATTAATTCACAAGTTATGTATTAATTAAGTAAAAACAAAGACTAACAAGACACTGATTAGTAAAATCAATTGCAATTAATAAACAATACATTAATGCCAGTACTTACTGTAAATTATTCCACTTAAGTGGTGCCTTGTGCTATACGCATAATCTAACAACCCTGGAAGCCTCTGGTGAGGCACAAGCTGAACTTTTGGCAACAATATCCCTGAACACTACTTTGAAGCACCGTAACCAACAGACCTCACCTTGCCAGAGGCAGGATGTGGACTATAGTGGCTCAGTTGGTGGAGTTGTTTCCTATGCTGAGGCTCTCGGGATTTTATCCCACCTCTGGTGAGGTGAGGTGGCACCCTTGAAGTTCAGGCTGCGTTCTGTTCAGTTTCTGGTCTCAGCGTGTATCACCGGTTTGCCTCCCAGTTTTGCCATGGGCAGATTCCCCAGCCTTATTCAGGATGATGGATGAGTCTGTGGTTGTCATGTGATGAAACCTGGGGTGGACCAACAATACAAGAACATTACATTTACAGACAGCTCTAGAATTATTGCCACTTGGAAAAGATGGGTAATTTCCTTTGTAGTTAATAAGCTTAACCTCACACCAGAAATGAGAAAAAAAACTTTAATTGAAGCATATTTATTTAAAGGACTATTTAACATTACAATAAAACAACAAAACCAAGTATGGGTCCTGCGATGGACTGGTGTCCCAACCAGGTTTAGCTGTTACAGCTGTTCCCCTTGTTCTCCTGAGATAGGCAACAGAGCCCCATGATCATGACCAACAAATACGTCACAATTGGACTTCTATAAAGTATTTAAAAAAATAAAATAAGGACAATAAGGGAGCACTTTTGAATTCTGGGATAGGCTCCAGAAAGCTACCCCCTACAAATATCTCCAAGGAACACAGATGGTGATATGAAAAAGATTAAGCATTTGGCAACAAATACTAAAGGTGGGTTTGGTGTACAAAGAAGCCTGGTTATACAAAAAAAGAACCTAATCCCCACTATAAAGTATGGTGGATGTGTGATGTTGATGAATTGTTTTTTTTTCCTCTGGGAACATGGTTAGGATAAAAGGCATCATTAACTCCATAAAGTATATTTAACTGCCTCTTCCAAGTGCCTTACATTCCAATCCACAAGGGACTGGTTTAGTGAGTACAGAATCATGCTTTTGACATGACCGTCCCAGTCCCCTGACCTAATCCCTGTTGAAAGCACCCATTTATACGTCATTTAAAGAGAAACACATGATTTTTCTGAAACTGACAATGTGAGTAGCTTAATTAACCACAAAATCTTTTTGCCCTTAATCTGACTGCTGTAACAACGACATTTACAACTAGAGACAACTCCCATTTCAATTTTAATACAAATATCGGACTGATACCTCTCTGATACTGACAGCAAATGAACAGCGCTCTGAGATCTTCTGCTTCTGTGTTAAGCAAACATTACAGATCTAATGGCAGCAGAGAATTTGTAACTGATACCAATAATTATCACTGACTGGTGCATCCTTTATCTACTTTATTCAGTACAAACTAATTTATTTGAAACCTGCTACTTACACTCTCATATAATTATGTTCTAGCTTCTGCTCAAGTTAATGCCACTTCTCTCTCTCTGTATCTCTCTCTCTTTTTTTTACATTCATAAAACACTTATCCATGTTTGGGGTCCCAGATAGATTTCCCTGCTCTCTGTGCTGGTGTTGAAGCCTGATCTGTACACATTAGTGCCCTGTTTCTTCTTCCTCTCAGGTTACCAAACAGTGCTATGAACAGCATCACCATAATCGATGGCAGGTAGGGCCCACTGGGGCTGTGAGACCTTTACACAAACACTGTTTGGTTTACTTTTCCATAGCCATCGCTCTCAGAAAGAAAGACTGCTTTTCAAGTGCCCTGGTCATACTATTGATTGGTGCTTGCTTGTTTATTATCCTACTTATTTGTTTATTCAGCTTCTAGATCTGTGCAGTCCTTGATGAGATACTATCAGCATAAGTCAATGGCTTTTAAACTGTTTTGCTGAGCTGCTTTTTTGTCACACTCTTGCCCATGAATGATTAATACTATGGAGTTTTGAATATGGGACACTATTGAATTATTAGATCCAAGCACATTGAACAATGCAGGAAAGTGGGGTTGGGTCAAGTTAGTTTTACTTGTCCTTGCAGTGTGGGTAAACATTTTTACATTGGTCCAGGGTTAAACACACCCCTCGTGGCCATTAAAACTTAAATTTTAGGAAACCTGTAGTTTAACCACTACAAATTTATATAAGAGAACCGAAAATTATAATCTGTTTCAGATCCCCAGAAAATTCACACTGTATTAAATACATTAATGGAGTTGTATTGTACAGGTGCTCCAACAAATCAATCATAAGTTAAAAATATCATGAACTGATGAGTTTAACAAGTGTTTGGTACAGAGGTCAGTACTGTATCATAGCAGAGATATGGAAAGAATACATTGATAAAAGCTTATTTTATAATAAAGTGTTGAAAAATCTCATGTAATTTAGTGAGACTGAAAGTGAAAAGTAAAAGCAACACTTCCTCTATTGATGAACTCCGAGTGCTAGCATAGCTGCTAAGGTAACTGCAGCTTGTGTACTGGAGCATTAAATTCCTGTTTTGCTTTCAGTTGGCTTTTATAAACTAACGTTTTTAGGACCCATGGAGACTTATTTCCACTAAGAATACAGTACTGTAGATGTAAAAATAAAAATAAAGAAAAACAATGGAGAAATAGCGGTACTTGGCACCGGCTTTCCTGCAACCCTGACCAGAATAAAGTGGATAAGAAAATGAATGAATGAATGAATGAATATTAATAAAGCATAGCATACTTAAAAAACACAGTATTAAAAAAAACCTCACTTGCACACAGTTTTAGCTTGTTTATCTTATTGGACACATGTACATCTTAATGTACTGATTAATTCTGCATCTGTTTAGGTCCACATTTATAACGTTCTACCGCACAACACTTCAGAAGTAACTCTATTTAAAACCTGTCAGGCATCTCTGTTACCCAGGCACAGGGTTAAAGGCTCTCCTCTGGATTTGCCTTTCCACCACCAACGTGTGAGATCCAGGTCAATGCAATTTGCTCCGTGGGCGAGTTCATTTTCACAGGACATTAGCATGCACAGCAGCACTCTCTGGCTGCATCGCCCCAGGTCTGTTTCCTCTTACTTGTCACATACAGCTATCCTTTTGTATGATACAATCCCAAATTATTGGTCCTGGTAATTAATCCGTGTGAAATGGCTTCTTAATAAGTAGAATAGGTTTTCACTTAAGCCTCACTTTAAAAAATCAAATCAAGAGCTCCAAATTAAAAGCTTGAGGAGGATAAAGTGGACCCCAGAGAGTAACTGGCATCTAGACAGTCTATTAATACGATAATTTTCCTAATTTTCACAATTAGCCTCCTATTTAAGCGTTCATTGCAAATATTGATATAAATGAGTGGCATGTAGATGAAATTCAATGGCTAGGTGGTGGTAGGTGCTGTTTCTTTCACTTTTAAAAGGCATTTAGTCAGTAATAGGGTATGTAAGCCATCCTCTGCCATACCCTTACCATGGAGGTGATGGAGGATTAAAGGGGTTGCCACAGGCAAACTCTCCGACTGAATCATATCCTAAGGCTATGAAGGCTGAACAGGACTTTGGACAGGATCGAGAGTGCTCAGTGTACAGGAGCTAACAGGCTGCACATTTTATGAGAAAGACCTGCTGAGCTGATTATGCCATGACACTGAGGGACTAAGATTATTATAGCTATCAAGGTGTTTAAAATATTTCGTTTTCAATTCCATTTGCACTATAGACGAGGAAACCTGAAAGCCAAAAGACCATTGTTCCACTCCCCTGTCTCCCCCCATTCTCCCACATTCACATGCACTCACACTCATTAGAATGTGTGAAACCAGTCGTTCTCATTGTGCCTGAATCGTTTAATTCCATTATCTGACTTAGATCGAGTTTGAATGGTATGTTTAGTTTGGGGAATCAGATTGCGTTTGTGGCACAAAACGGCTCTTACTTGCGACCAGAGTGTTAATTATGATGGGTTTGTTATTGCTCACCAGAGCATAATAAATTGCTATTATGTTGTTTTGCGGAGTCTAATTTAATTGGCACGTTGTCACAAAAGTAATTATCTCTCATTTATATTGATGCCATAAGCGCAAGTAAGAGTGCACCTGCTGCCACCAGCCCATGCTAAAAATAAACAGGTAATGCTGCCTTTCTTGCTTTCTTTCTTTTCAGTAAGGCGATGGATTTCACAGGTTCCATATTCACCCTACTTTTCCTTTGTCAAATCCCGGGCTTGTGATTTGTTGCTGGACTTAGTGCACATTTTATGCACTTTGGTGCTTCTGACTTTCAAAGCCATTCATCTAGTATTAGAGATAAAACTCACTCACTCACTTTACCTGTGTAATTCAATTCAGGGTCTCAAGGATGGGGCATAACTGGCAGCACAGGGCACAACAGAGAAACCGACAGTCCATCACATACATTTTTAGAGACACCAATTAACTTAATGCATGTCTTTATGATGTGGGGGGAATCCAGAGGGTACCACGAGGAAACCCAGTGCAGACACAGGGAGAACATGCAAACTCCACACTGTGCTGAGACTCAAACCCAGGTCTCTTGAGCTGTGAGATGGCAGCTCTAACCACTGTGCCACATGCTACCAAAGAAAAACTGTGATCATATGATGATAAAATCAACACTTTTTTTTGTAATTTAAATAACAGAGCAAATGGCATAGTCCTTTAAAAGTCATTTCTTTGTCACTTCACACCACTTGCAAAGTAGTGCCCTCATTGCAGCGTTTGGGAGAAGCAAAGTCCCACTCTCATTTTCTCATGTAAATCCAGCATGGCTTCTGGAATATCAATGGCACATTCAGTACTTTCCATGTGAACCTTACAGTAAGATGGTTAAAACCCTGGGGTTGTCCTCTTGCAGCAGCAGTGGCCATTAGTTTGTCCTCAAAAAGACAAAAAGATTGTCTCTAACTGAGTTATCTCTGCATATCTCAGAGAAACAATTTACATTCACTGTCTTCACTAATACCTATATAAGCTGTGGTCAGCTCCATCATTGCCCAGAGGTATGTTTTAAAGAGCCTGATGTATGTCATGAGGAATAGTTTCCTGACAGTGCTTTCGCTCAGGGCTGTCCACAGTGTTCTCACACTACAAATATGAAAGCCACGAGCCATTAATATTATCCCAATCCCTTCAATCAAGGGTACCTTCTGTTTTTCTGCCCTATATGGAGCTGTCAATAACCTGGACAAGTCAGTACTGTACTGAGGGTTGCATCCTTCAATGTTCATTTCATATTAATGCTTGTCTGGAGCAATTCTTGCTTGGTCTTGTGATTGACTGAAGACACTCGGAGGGATTTGTAATGAGAATCTTTATGTCGAGCCATCTCATTTAGCTCCAAATGAGATTGTTGTTGGCTCAAACTTCTTTGCCCTCCTTCCCATCCCCCTCACGTTTACTTCTGGGCTATGAGACCTCAGTTTGAGACCTCTAAGCTGAGAGACATCTGATTTTCAGGTTTGCATTGCTGAGGAGGGAAGAGGAAATAACCTTGGGGGAGTAATTTGGCTCCATCACTGGTCTCCCTCTGACAGGCAAGGCGATTACAGTGCCGCTCTCAAAACCCAATGAGTGTTTGCAAATACAGTATTCACGTACAGTTGGGCTTGGGCAGCCGTGTAATCAGCCCCTAAGTAATATGACACTTCCTTGCAGTAGTAATAAGGGAAGGAGATTTCAAATTTTCTCTCTCATCCTCCATGAATAACATTAAAAATGGAAACCATCCAAAGTTGGGGATGATGATGAACGCCCTCTTATTAATCAGGGCTTTAAATAAATAATGCAGCCTCGTCTGGTTCTATTCTCTCTTTCGCCCACTCATCCGTCCTCTCCCTCTCCTCTTCCTCTCGTTCTCCATCACCGTTCTCAGCACTCCTGATCAATCCTTGAAGGACAGTAGGAGATTGGATTGCGACCTCTACGCACTTTTTGTCTGGATAGATTTTTTTCTGAAGTTCTTTCTTTTGGTTTTCCGCCTTTTTTAGAACTGGTTCATACAATGAACCAGGACATTTTAGGATGCAAGTATTGGCAGATCTGATTTTGCACATGCTTGCTTAAGAACATTTTATTATGATTATAAGCTCATTTATTTGTGTGCATTTCTGCTGGGCTGAAATGGCAAGATTGTAGGATCAGGCCTATACTGAGCATGCACTTGCTACCTACAATACAGTACTGGAAAAAAAACCCGGGAAGATTGGGAATATAGAGACTGTCTAGGAACATTTTGGAGACAATCACATGAAGATGAACCTCAGTAGTTTTTGCATTTTTTTTTTTTTTTACCAGGAACTGTGCTTCATCCCTTCCAAAGTTCTATGTGAAATCGGCATTTCCAAATTTTGATGGAGCCTAAGAGAGATTTTTCAGTTGCGTCACTGGCCTAGGCAGATGCCACACAGACACAACTGGCTGGTATAATGGAGGAAAGGTTGGTTGGGGATCATTTTCCTGGTGCTGCAACAGCAACCCCATTGGACAAATTCTATGGCGAGCTTTTTGGCCGGACCTACCCTACTCAGTAGGGGTTACACACACAGTACAATTCGCAGTACATGTAGGGAACTGTGGAAAAAAAAAGATGCATTTTCAGTGGACAAAAATACAGGTTAGTATTGACAAAAACAAAGAATGTTCATAATAGTGTGAACAAGGGGTCAAGTTTGTTTAAAATAGCAGCTAGATACTTACCTTGTGACTTCCTCGAGACTTATTCTGGTGCAAGACAATGAATCAGCCTTTCCATTTTTGAACAAGGGAGCGTGGATATATTTTAGTACTACACGATTGTCTGCAGGTAAAATTCTCTAGCTTTCTCTAGAAGTGTCTCTCTTTCTCTCTCTCACACATACACACAACCATTATGCAAACATATACACTGTCCAATGTTTTGAGGATACACAGTTTTTCTTTCAAAGTAAATTTGTTTTTGTTTGCAACAATTTAATGAAGACTAAGGCTTGCTTTGAGGAAAACAGTTAATAATACTTTGTTTAAAGACAACTTTGAGGATACCATTTTCTTAAGCCAAAAATAAATTACACATAAAGCCATTATAGAATATGATGTTAGGTCAACACTTGAAAAGTGATGATGTATTGGGCTGTGTAGAGTTTGGCTTATATTCCTCATGTCGACATGAGTCTCCTCAAGGTAGCCTGGTTTCCTTCTAGCTTTGAAAAGGTTGATTGGGAGATCTGACATACCCCAGGTGTGAAGAAAATGAGTGTTTCATTCCCTGTGATGTACTTGCTCCCTGTCTACGGTGTATTCGCAACTTGATGGTGTCTGTGATAGGCTGTGGATCCAAAGATTCAAAGCAGTAACAGTTATTTAAAGATTAGATCACAATATTCATTCATTCACTTTCTTAATCCTGAACAGGGTCGCAAGAGAGCCGGTGCCTAGCTAGTGGTATAGGGCACAAGGCAGAAACAACCCTAGAAAGGACGCTTCATAGGATGCACACATTCAAACACTTATACACACACTCTACTGCCAATTTAGTGTACTCAACTAACCTAGTGCATGTTTTTGGACTGTGGGAGGAAACCAGAGTACCCGGAGTAAACCCACACAGACACAGGGAGGACATCACACAAAAAGGACCCAGACCACTCCACCTGGGATCAAACCCAGGACCTTATGCTGTAAGGCCACAGTGCTACCCACCGAGCCACCATATATTAATTAAAAACGTTCTAAGCAGAACGCACATTTGATACAAACTCAGTTTTTCATTGCTGGAGAGATGCACAAGGTTTTGTGATGCTGGTTGAATCTCTTTCTTTTTTTTATCCATCAGCTTTAAGAGGAGCTTGAGCTGGTTGAGGTTGAATGACTGGCATGCCATTCTTTCACAGACTGTAGTGCTTCCTTCCTTCCTTCCTAAATATATATTGTAGAGCACTGAGGTGTGTGAAGTCAATAAAAATCAAGGATCACTCTAAGCTCTTATAACGAAAAGCTTTTGACTAGTAAAATTAGACACGTCTATCCTGTTATCATGTCCCATTGCTGAGTTAATTGTATGAGGGATTATGAGAGATGCTTGAAAGTTTATGAATCCTTATTTAATTTTGTAGTGAAAAATATAGAATTTTCTATATTTATGCATGATATGACCTAATATGATTTGTATGAGAATCCAATGAAACAAATGAGAAAAAAAGATTATACTTGATCATTTATTTATTGACTAAAATGACCAAATTTGACAAACAGTATCCATGAGTGGCAAAAGTATGTGAACCACTGGGATTAGCAGTTAATTTGAAGGTGAAATTAGAGCCAGGTGTTTTCAGTCAATGGGATGACAATCAGGCCTGAGTGGGTGCACTTCTGTATTTAAAGTACAGAGATCTATTAAAGTCTGATTTTCACAACATGTTTGTGTATTGCGATGTGTATCATGGCACAAACATTTCTGAAATTTCTGAGGAAAAGAGTTGTTGAGTCTAATCACCTGAAAAGCAAGAAGTGTAATAGCCTGCGAGATCACAAAGGAACCCATGATAACTTCTAAGAAACTAAGGGCCTTTCTCACATTTGCTAATGTTAATGGTGACCATTGGCTAATGTTCACCATAATGTGAACAATGAACAAAAACAGTGTGCATTGCAGGGGTGCAAGGAGAATGGCACTGCTGTCAAAATAGAATACTGCAGAATTCCAGAAGACTATTGGGAAAATATTTTGTGGAAGAATGAAACCAAAATAGACTGTTTAATGGAAAATGTTATAGAAGCACACTATGTTCCAGCATAAGAAACTTAACCCATCTGTAAAACATGGTAGGCGTAGTGTCATGATTTGGGCCTGGTTTGATACATCTGGGCCAGGATGGCATGCTGTTGATGAACCAATGAATTCTGAATTATAGTTATACTGATAATTCTAAAAGAAATGGCAGGGCATTTATCCATGAAGTTAATCTAAAGAGCCTGTGGGCCTTGAGTCAAGTGAACAACCCTGCACACTGTCGTTCTACCAAAGAATGATTCCAGAAGAATAAATGTATGTCTAAATGTATGGCCAAGTCAAAGTCCTGAAATTAATCCAATAGAAATGTTGTGGAAAAAGTTCATGTGAGGAAAGCCACCAACATCCCAGAGTTGAAGGTGTTCTGTATGAAATTCCTCCAAGTCGGTGTGCAGGACTGATCAACGGTTACCAGAAATGTTTAGTTGTATTTATTGCTGCACAGGGGGGTCACACCAGATACTGTAAGCAAAGGTTTACATACTTTTGCCACTCACAGATATGTAATGTTTTATCATTTTCTTCAATAAATAAATGACCATGCGTTGTCCATCTGTAATATTCTTCTTATTTGTTTAACTGGGTTCTCTTTATCTACTTTTAGGACTTGTGTGAAAATCTGATGATGTTTTAGGTCATATTTATACAGAAATATAGAAAATTCTAAAGGGTTCACAAACATTCAAGCACCTCTATGTAAGTATATTGTATACAATATTTTTAAGTAAGCAGTGAATGCTGGTGAGTTATACGTTCAGTGAATTTATTGCATGCTAACGTGTAGGTTGCTTGTGCAGCATATCCTGTTTCTCCCTTCTGCTTCCCTGCTTTGTTATAATTCTCATTTAAGCTGATGTTGAACTCTAAATCTGTCGGATTTGTTGTCAGATAAAGCAGACAGGCCTTTGTGTGTCTGTCACTGTTTCAAGTTAAAGATCCAGCCGTACGCTGGCATATTGTGCTTTCACATCCATTCCTTCAATGTGGGAAGGACAAAAGGAGACAGGAAAAGGCTTGTTGTGGGCAGAGGGAATAAAGTATGAAAAGAAATGAATAAAAAAGTAACAATCTCCTTCTTTTCTTCTACGCGCTGCCGTGGAGTTGTCTGTGATAATCTTATCAGCCTATGACAGTTAGCAGAGAGGGACAAAAGAGGCTAAGGCATGCTGAAGGTCTGATGGACCGCTGATTGCAGAGCTGTCCGGAGAAGAGACAGTTGCCATGGGAATGATGAATGACATGTGTCCTGCCTGATAAAATGGGGGTTCGGGCAGAGTGATGAATCATTACGTCAGTGCATGTGAGAGATGATAAACAACTTGCGATTTGTGCATTAGCTGTAACATACACATAGTAACGTAGGGTGCACCCTTACTATGTCATTGTGCCAGGTTATTGTACGCTGTCTTCAAGACATCTCTATGAGCATTACAGCTGCAGTGAAAAGTTGGTGGACCCTGCATTATCAAATGACTTTCATGTCTTTATTTCATACATGTACATGATCATCACTCTCAATCCTGGCTCAGAAAAGTATATGAATCTCTGGGCTAATGACTTCTCTAAATGCCAGCTATTTCAATATACAGTCGTACCTCGGTTCTCGACCACCTCAGAACTCGTCGAATTTGGTTCTTGTCACATTTTGACTAGAAGAATTTGTCTCGGTTCTCTTTGTTTGCTTAGTACTTGGTACACTTGCTTCAACTGGTATGAGTCGAGCTGTGCGACTCGTTTCAGCCGAAACTTGATTCACAATTCAAGATTCAGTACACAGTGATTGAAATTCACAATAGCCCTTCCTCATTGAAGACCTCCACTGTGTTTATCGTTTGAGTTTTTCTTTGTTTTTACAATTACAGTACTGTATTCTTAGTGCAAATAAGTCTCTAAAAAGGTTACTTTTAAGAAAGAAAAGAAAGAAAAACAAAACCACAGGAATCCTACAGAACACAGGCTGTAGTTAGCTTAGCAGCTTTGCTAGTGCCCGGAGTTCATCAATAGAGTAAGTGTTTTGCTTTTACTTTTCACTTTGCATCAATTACTCAGTAGATTACCTGAGATTTTTCAACACGTTTTCATAAAATAAGCTTTGTGTAAATGATTTTGGCCCCCTAAAACTATGCCTGTGGTGGTAACTAAAAACTATCATTTGGGGGTCAGGAACAGATTAATCCTATTTCCATTACTTCTCATGGGGAAATTTGATTCCGACTTTGAACAAATCGGAGTTTGAACGGCCTTCTGACACCAATTATCTTAAAATTTCAAGCTTCCTCTGTATTAACATGAGACTGGATGTGTGAGTTTCCCAAGAAAAACCCTCAAGAGATTCACAATGCCAGGGAGTACTCAAATGCTTATTTAAAAAACTTAGTGGTCATTAGTCCACAAGACATTAGGCTTTTTTTTTTTTTACTTTTTTTTTAATTTATTTAACCATTGTATTCACATAAAGATTACAATTTCTGTTACAAATGAGCCTTTGCAAAAGGACCAAATGGCCAGTCAGCACACACAGTTTCTACAGACAACCAAGCCTTTGAAGACAATTCTACAGACAATTCCAACTTAAAAATTACAATAAATCTACAATCCAAACAACATTTATACTGAAAGTATTTTATGTTTAGTTTCAAACCCCTAAATGAGATTACCTGCTTAAGTTTCTGATGACTCTGTAAATTATTCCCTGTTGATGGACTCCGGTAACTACATAGTGTGTTACCAAACTCAGACCTCACCAATGGAACAGCAAAGTCAATGTGACCATAAAAGTGGAAACTATAATAAGCTGGTCTTTGAAGAGTCAGACAAGGAAGAAGCTGACAAAAAAAACTGTCTTATTAACACAAACAATCTAATGTATCTGCCTTTGTACCGATTAAGGAAAACAACCTGCTGTCTGGTACAAAACACAATGATGAGTAAATTGTTTAGAATTTCTTATAATTCTCAAAGCAGAATGACAAGCAGAATCCAGTGGGGTCAAAACTATATTTGAGGCGTGCATGTATAAAATATTCCTGTAATCTATAATGGATAAAAAGGTAGAGTTCACAAGCTTTTTTTGCATACTTGGTAAAGCATGAACTGTTTGCAAAATAAAATAAAAAAAACTTTAACCTCCATTTCTTCACCATCTGTTCATCATGAGGCTCAAAGCATAAATTATCATCTACTGTAAAACGCTGCTATTTAAAAGATCAATACTGTTCTATTGCTCTGAAGAGTGTAGATTTGTGGCAATAAAGATGTATTTATAAGGTGCTTAGACAATAACATACTGTCTATTTGGTTTTTTGATTACTATATATTAATCTTGAAGAACTGAAATTTCGCTGATTTATGTAAATTGTATATAGCATCAGCTAGAGATTTTGCAGAACAAGAGATAATGGAACCATCTGCATATCAGCATCTGTGGCATTATTACAGATGTCATTAATATTGACAAAAAAAATAAAGCACCCAGACATAAATGTTGGGTTGCTGCAAAACTCAGCATGCAGTTACGTTGCAAGCAGATGTAAATGATTACATTTATGGTCTGATTAGACACTGGATCTTGCCATAAGACGACATAAAAGCTCTTCTCCAGCTGTCTATAAAAAGGCTCTCAGGGGCTACTTCTGGGTAGTCTACATGTTGGTGAGAGATGCTAGACATGCCTCTATAACACATTTGCCCAGAGCTGGGCTTGCTGACCAAGCAGGCCAAGGATTTGTTTTCAGTCTGTTGGAGACATTTCTGGGAAACCACTGCTGTGTGTGGACGAGCATTATCTTGCTGAAAAATGCCAGTTGGAAGCCCTGCCATGAGAGGCAACACGTGTGGCTGCAGGATGTCCTGGACATATCGCTGAAGTGCTAGTGTCTTGTATCACTACTAGGGGTGACCGACTGTTGTATTCAATGGCTCCCAGATCATCAGCGCACCACGAGGCCTCCACACTCAAACCCAACCACTGTAAGAGAGAATCAAAGAGAATTAGTTCAGCAGTCCACGTTTCTTGATGACAGCACTGCAAACGAAGGTGATGGTAGCTGCCTGTCAATGACAGGACACATAATTGGTGCCAAGACAACAAATTTCCTTCTGTTAAATGCCTGGAAATGGTCCAGGCAGAGACAGGGGTGTGTAGTGAAGGTGCCACCTGTGTCTGCATGGTGGACAACTAAGCTGTGGGAGCTGCTCGTGCTTGTCGGTGGATCAAACAACACTCTCTTCTGGTTGTCTGTGCCATCTGGAGCTTGTTTTCTGTGTGTGCATGCCCTCACAGAACCACTGCTCCCAACACCTCCTAACAGCTAGGTCAGAACGGCCTAGATGGTGGGCAATTCATTGAAACGACCATCCTGTTTCAGTCAGTCCAATGATGCCTCCCCTCTCAAAGTCTATCAACTGGGCCAAATGTCTTTGAGTGCGTCTTAGAGGCATGTCTAACAGTCAATGATCTCCAAGAAGTACGCTACCCAAAAGCAGCCCCTGAAAGCCTTTATATAAGGCAGCAGGGGAAGAACTTTTCCACACTCTTGTGGAAAGATCCAGTGTCTAATCAGACCACATTTGTAATTATTTATATATATCTGCCTGCAACATAACTGTATGTCAAGTTTTGCAGCAATCCAATATTTCTATCTTTATTTTTTTGTCAGTGAGTGTATATAATGAACAGAACAGGGCCTAACATGGAGATGTGTGGTACATCTCATGTTTTGCTAAAAGCTTTCTCAGATAAAATCTCATTGGAAAAAAATAGACTGAGATATATTGTACAAATACAAAGCTTGTGTATAAATAGAAGAAATTCAGCACTCATGCTATTCTCTCTAAGAGTTCAGCAATACTTGCACGACATTATTCTCTGTGCTGGACGAGGTGAAAAACAACCCAAGGTTCAAATACAAACGAAATATGTGCTGAAGTCGCTACAATAATGAGGAAAATAATGAAAATAAGTTCCATGAAAAGATGTGACAAAATTTGGCTTACTACACAAGTCATACAACCCCAAACCAGAAAAAGTTAGGATGGTATGGAAAATGCAAATAAAAAAAAAAGTATTGTGTTTTAGATTTACTCTGATTTCTATTTCATTGCAAAACAATATGAACTCAATATATTTCATGTTTTTTCTGGTCAACTTCATTCATTTTTTAATAAATATCCATTCCTGAATTTCAGGCCTGCAACACATTCCAAAAAAGTTCGGAAGGGGCAATTTAGGTCTGTTAACGAGGTGAAAAAACTAAATACTTACAGTGGTATGAAAAAGTTTGGGCACCCCTGATAATTTTCATGATTTTAGTTTATAAATCATTGGTTGTTCAGATCAGCAACTTGAGTTAAATATATCATATAGCAGATGAACACAGTGATATTTGAGAAGTGAAATGAAGTTTATAGGATTTACAAGCAAGTGGGGGTGCAGTAATTATTCAAACAAAATTAGGCAGGTGCATAAATTTGGGCACCCCAACAGAAAAATGACATCAATATTTAGTAGATCCTCCTTTTTGTAGAAATAACAGCCGCTAAACGCTTCCTACAGCTTCCAGTCTGGATTCTGGTTTGAAGGTGCTTTGGACCATTCTTCTTTAGAAACATCTCCCAGTTCAGTCAGGTGTGATGGTTTCCGAGCATGGGACAGCCCACATTTTTTCAGTAATATTCATGTCCTGGGGACTGAGATGGCAATTCCAGAACGTTGTACTGGTTCCTCTGTGCATGAAATGCCTTAGTAGATTTTGAGCAGGGTTTGGGGTCGTTGGCCTCGGTGCAACTTTGTCACTGATTTCTTGAACATTGTTCTCAAGAATCTGGAGATATTAACTGGAATCCATGCGACCCTCAACTTTTAACAAGATGCCTAGTACCTGCACTGGCCACACAGTCCCCACAGCAAATGATGGAACTGCCACCAAATTTTTTACTGTGGGTAGCAAGTGGTTTGGCTTGGGATGCCGTGTGTTTCTTTTTTTCCGCTCCTTGTTATGTCCAAAATAACTCAATTTTAGTTTCATCAGGACACAGCACTTTTATTCCAAAATGAAGCTGGATTGTCCCAAATGTGGCTGTAGCATACCTCAAGTGACTCTGTTTGTGGCGTGTCTGCAGAAAAGGCTTCTTCTTTCTGCTGCATTACTCTCCCTACCCTACAGCCTCTCCTTGTGCAAAGTTGCGCTGTATAGTTGAAACGATGAACAGTGACACCATCTGCAGCAAGATGAGGTTGTAGGTCTTTGGAGGTGGTCTGTGGCTTGACTATGACTGTTCTCACCATCCCTTCGCCTCTGCCTATCTGAGATTTTTCTTGGTCTGCCACTTCGGGAGTTCCCTTAACTAGAACTGTGCCTGTGGTCTTCCATTGCCTCACTATGTTCCTCACAGTGGAAACTGACAGCTGAATCCTCTGAGAGAGCTTTTCCCTTTCCCTGAACCATGATGTTGAACAGCCTTTGTTTTCAGGCCATTTGAGAGTTGTTTTGAGGCTCCCATGTTGCCACTCTTCAGAGAAGATACAAAGAGGAGAAAAACTTCCAATTGGCCACCTTAACACTTTCTCATAGTTGGATTCACTTGTGTATGTAGATCAAGGGTCAATGAGCTTACAAAACAAATTTTGTGTTCTCATAATTAGTGCTAAAGGTATTCAAATGACAAGGGTGCCCAAATTTATGCACCTGCCTAATTTAGTTTGAATAATTACTGCACACTTTCTGTAATCCCTATAAACTTGTTTCACTTCTCAAATATCACGGTGTTCATCTGCTATATGATATATTTACCTGAAATTGCTGAGCTGGACAACCAATGATTTATAAAGAAAAATCATGAAAATGATCAGGGGTGCCCAAACTTTTTCATACCACTGTATGTGATTTCAAACAGGTAGTGGCAACAGGTGATTATAATCATGATTTGGTACAAAAACAGTATCCACAAAAGGCTGAGACCTCTAGGTTATCATTTACAAATGCGTGAAAAAAATCTGGAGAAATTTCAGTGCATAAAGGGCAAAGGTGCAAGCCTAAACTGAAGAGGTGTGATCACCGATCGCTGAGCAGGCACTGCATCAAGAACCGTTATTCATCAATAGCTGCTAAAACCACATAGGCAAGTGATTACTTTATCAAACCTTTACCAAGCACTACAACACGGAGTTACATTCACAAATGCCACTTAAAATGTTACTGTACAAAAAAAACAAGCCTAATATTCATATAAGTTTTCAAGGCTGGCTGTAAATGATAATGAATGTGATTTGTTCAATGTGTTTAAAGACAGGAAAAGAGCAATTACACTTATTATTACTCAAGGCAGAATGTAATTGACTTGAATAAAGATGGACAACATAGACAAAGAAAAAAGAAATCCAGGTGTGCTAGGGCAGCCAGCATTGTAAGATGTTAACCCACCACCACACAAAGTTCACTCACATTCAGACATGGGGCGAGGGCGAGATAATCATTCCAGATTGCAGCAACAATGATCCCTACACATTCTGATGGACTGGTGATGACTGTGCCCTGTGTTCTCAGAGCAAAAACACTGGAGCCCCTGCAACTCTGATCAGAAAAAGTGGAGTTAAAAATGGGAACAAATTACATTTACAGGACCCAACAGTGGTAGCTTGGCAGAGGTGGTGTGTGCATGGTTTATTTATGGAGACATGGTGAGGAAGAAGTGCAGAGGGATATACTAACAAACACAGTGTTAATATAAAAAGACAGGGCTAAAGCTAACAAACAATACACAATGCTAACACCGATGACAGGACTCAATGCTAAATAATACATTTTTAAAGCATATGGCAAATAGAAAAAAGGTTAACGCAAATACAACCATGCAAACTGTTATGACAAACACAAAGTGCTACAGAGAACCTAAGCTTATACATAATGCTAAGACAAAACAAACAAAGCTAATGCTAACAGAACAACAAACATGCAATGCATGTAATGCAAACAAACAATGCTGACATTAACAAGAGGCTATATTCGCACACAAAATACAGAACAAGACACGGAAGCAGAACATGAAGTAATAACAACAACCCACAAACCACACATGAAACATGACGTGAACCAGGAGCCAAGAAACCATGGCGTGTAAAAATTCCAAACAACCATGTGCTCGAAAAAGAGAGCTTGGGTACTCTCAGCACAGTAGGCTTATTTAGCCAGCCTGCTGTGGAAGCCAAAAAGTGTCAGAGAGGAACTATGCAGGATGATGTAGCTCTCCAGCTAACATCACCATGACAGGTGGGATTTGAACCCTAGATTTTCTGGTCTACAGGCCATTACCTTTCCCACAAGGCTACCACAGTCCCATACTGTCAATGTGTATTTCAAGTAGAGGGAGAGATCCAGAGATCTCATGTGCGTGGGGCAGGTGCTTTCTCAACATACTACTGGGTTTACAAACATTTTTGGTAACTGTATTTGCTAGAAAAGACATTCCTTGTATACAAGTGCAGCGGTACCTCGATTCTCGACTACCACAGAACTCGTCAAATTCAGTTCTTTTACCCATTTTGTCCAAAAAAATTTGTCTTGGTTCTCATTGTTTGCTTGGTACTCAGTGGACATGCTTAAACTTGTATGAGTCGAGCCGCATGACTCATTTCAGCCGAAACTCAATTCACGATTCATGAGTCACTATTCAGTACAAAGTGATTCAGGTTACAATAGCCCTCAGAGAAGAGCTCTGTTATTTTATCTGTGTTTTTCATTATTTTTCCATCTACAGTACTGTATTATTAGTGCAAATAAGTCTCCAAGTCTCAGTTTATAAAAGCCAACCGAAAGCAAAACAGGATTTAGCAGCTATGGTAGCTCCCGGAGTTCATCAGTAGAGTAAGTGTTACGTTTTACTTTCAATATATTATTCACTAAATTACACGAGATTTTTCAACACTATAAAATAAGCTTTGTGTTAATGATTTTGGCAGTCTGTAGATTATTGTATAAGTGTTTTAAACAATAAGGTCAGCTCCACTATTATACAGTATAGACTATATTAAACTCCTCAGTTCATATTACATTTAACTTATGATGGATTTGTCAGAATGTAACCCCTTAAATCATGGAGGACCTGTAGAAAACAACTCCATTAATGCATATAATGCCTTATACAGTGTGGATTTTTGGGGGGTCTGTAATGGATTAGATCAATATATATTATTCCTAATGGGAAAAATTTGCTTGGTACTCGTCGATTTTCGGTTCTTGACAAGCCTTCTGGAACGACCTGAGGTACCACTGTACTACATTTGGATGAAGGTCAACATTTTCTTTAAGAAGAGGAAAGAAGTACACAGAAGGTCAAAAACATAAGGACAGGTGCTTACAAGGTGCAATGGTCAATAAGTTAGTCCATTCCTGAGGAGACCTGAGTTACCATATCAGTAGTGCCTCTGACACAACTGACCATGTCTGAGGGAGGCTGGGGTCATATCCTTGCCATTTCAACAGTGGCAAAATCTCAACACTAAAAACTCAGTGGGATAGCTGGCGAATCGATATAGCAAAGGTAGTCCATTCCTCTATGTAGACATGCTCTCAAAATAGAAGTTCCCTGTTTGCTCTTGAAAAGAAGCAGTTGGCAACAGCCAAAAGGTGTTCAGAGTCACTCACTGGCCAGTGTGCTGGTGACATTTCACAAAGGGGAATTGGACATTTCCAAATTGTGGAGAACAATAAATAAAACGAAAAATATGGACAAGCATATCCTGTGACCCAGTTTTGCAAAATAGATACTGAGAAAGAATTCAGCAGTATGTGTAAAGGACATCTAATAGAGATACAGTATTTAAAAATTACAGTACATTCTGTTGGTAAAATCACAAAATATCCTCTTTTAACCTTTTCTCCGAGTGGCTATAAATGTTAATATGGACTCATGCTGTGGCATACACTATCTTTTCACACCTCTACCACAGCAAGCCCTTCACTACTGGCGTGTGAGGACACTATGGAGGCAAATAGGGTGTAAAAAGCAGACAATGAGCTGTGCTCTGACGAGTGTGTTTGCTAATACAATAGACCCAGCATGGCCTCCAACCTCCTCCCCACCACTGACTATGATAAATGAGGCAGCAGGAATGAGCAGCGTCACAGCAAACCTGCTCACAGCTGCAACTCGACGAGCACTATTCAAGGACTTTTTGTGAGCCTAAGATGTTTTTCTCCCTCCCTCATTAGAGACTGTTTATCACCAGGTGTGCAACTTGTTTCATTATAGACGTGCTTAGCTAATTTTGGAATACCTTCCAAAAATCATTCTCTTTTGTGTACTGTACTGTGTGTAATCTAATTTTGGCCTCATTTAGGAGAATTGCTTTCTTCATTAGCGTGGCGTAAGAGTAGTGTTTACCTCACTTGGATTGCTGTGTTTCTTTTAGGTACTGCAGGGGCTGAGATTAGCTTGATTGAGGAACTTGCGTGGTCAGATCGGCAATATCTGGACGCTTTTTTCTGGCTACGCTGTGGATATGATGCAAACATCCAGTCTGCGCAAAAAACTTTAGCAAACAAAGTGTTGGGTCTCTGTAGGATGTCTATGTTTACTAGTAGTTTATCATAGCTTGGCAGCTTTTGCCTACCAGTTCTCACACCCTAGTTGTCTGGACATGCTTCTACAACATTATGCCTCACCAACAGAAGGAGAAATATGGTTCTTACTAAACATTACATAAAAAACAAACAAAAACTAGAAATGTTGCCTTGAAATATTATTATTCATTCAACTCAATTCAATTCAATATAAATAAGATTACATGATAGTAAACAACTGCCACTATAATTTTAATGGTTACACTTTAAACATGCTTTGCCATACTGAAGATGCTATGTAATGTGCGATGAGTATTCATGCATTGCTCTAATAATAGCAGACACGGGTCCTTTCTATTCTATTAGTTCCCGTTTCTCATTCCTTCCAAATAATCCACTTGTATATTGATTTCTACTCGTAAGATCCACAATACTGAGTATGGTTATCTTATTAATGACAAAAGTTGTTGCTTGATGCACTGGTATACAACTTTGTGACACTAATTATAAAGAATAGAGTTGATTAGCAATAATGGCACCAGTACTGCTGCCTATAATTCAAGCGAGGTATCAGCTGCCAAACAACTGTTGTGGATAAGAGACCAGCTGTGCGCATGAAGGTGGATACATACTGTTAAAGAAGCATCAGAGCAGCATACAGACTGCTTTTTTTGAATAATTAATAATATTAAATAATACATTTTTAAAGAATTAAATAACAACTTTACCTGTCTTACAGTTTAATGTAATATTTGAAACAGCAGCACCATAACTGTAACATGTTTTTATACTTTACTACAGTTGCAATGCGACTTCAGTACTATGCAAAAGTCTTAGGCCACCATTAGATTTGTTGTTTTAGAAATGGTATAATGACCATATATTAGGGACTGTGGTAGCCTATCAGGTAAGGTACTGGACTATGGACCAGAAGGTCCAGGGTTCAAATCCCACCTCCGCCAAGCTACCACTGTTGGGTCCTTGAGCAAGGCCCTTAACCCAGAATTGCTTGGATTGTAAGATTGTATCAATTGTAAGTCGCTCTGGATAAGGGCGTCTGCTAAATGCCGTAAATGTAAATACTGTAAATGTATTACATATCGTTGATGATTAGACCCAAAAATTCAAACTTGGATTCGTCACTCCATAATACTCTTTTCTACTAATCTTTGTGAGCATATCTTAGCCTTTTCACCCTGTTCCCCTTCTGAAATAGTGGTTTCTTGGCTGCTATCCGAAATACCTATGCCTAAATACTTTTCCACTGTAGCCTGTAGAAGCTGTTTTTGTGAATGTTTTACTTTTTTTAAAGGAGCATAATCATTTCTTGCATTTTCTTGTTGCATTATAATAAAGAGAGGGAAAACTAATTAATATATGGTCATTATACTATTGCTAAAACAATGGTATACCTAATCTAATGGTGGCCTAAGACTTTTTCACTACTGTATGAGAATGTGGGAGGGATGTGTGTACGTTGTCAGACTATATCTGAATAGATCATAACTCATCCACCTCTACATTCTGTGAACAGGACCAGATAAGATATAACTGTTTTATGCTGCATCTATGGACACCCTGCCTTGTCTCTGTGTGGCATCGAAGTGAAAAACTGCCACCTCTATTGCCATTTATCTCTCTAGACTTCCCAGCAGGGCACATGCCTGACCCTCCACATTCTGCCATAACTCATGCAGTCTATGACTCAAACTCAGTAGTGCAGGCTGACTGCAGAACCGCAACTTATCGAGTATCTTCGGGGCTGATCAATATTTAATGCGGCCTTTAACAAGATCAGATTTAGCAAAGACTTTCTGCTCCGGCTCTCATTTGAACATGTCTGCCATAGCCTAGGGGTGGAAAGTGTGTGGACAGAAGCACAAGGCCTTTTTGGTAATATTAATGTGAGTGCTTGACCTGCACCTGCCTGGATCTCTTTCTGCACTGCCTCTCAGAGGGGAACAGGGTTTTTACTTGCCCAAGGAGCGTTTTTTTCTTATTGGAGTTCGCAAGCAGGTCAGAAGGAAGGCATACAGTAGGCCTGTTTGCTGATACATTAAGGTAAGCCCCTGCTAAAGGTCTCATTCATTTTAATGAACAACCAGTACATTTAGGCTGGGAAACATGGAACATGTCGAGGACAAATAGGCTGAAATAATTGTATATGATTGAATTTGGCCATGATGATTCTACCTCTGTAAACAAATCCTCTTCCTCGTCAATCAGCCCTCTACACAAATAATACATCCGTCAGCCTATTGTTTCCCTTTTACCATTATCGCTCCCTGAGGCGGTCAATAGCCTCAGGCCGCAGATCAAACTGGCTCCATATTTAATAAAGCCCTCCCAGCAGCCCGGCCTGAACCTCATCCCAGGCTCCCATTCATTTTCACCATAATTACCCGCGCCTCCTCCCCTAGCTCACCCAAACCCTTGACCAGAATCCAATCTGAGCCATTGCCTACAGTAAATCTGGGTGGTATAAATAATAATGTGCGTGCAAATGAAATGCGAAAGATTACATTTGGTCACATGAAAGAGGAGGCGGATGGGAGGGCCTGAGGGCGAGGTCTCAGAGGCACATCAGTGATCGAAGAAATATCTGAAGGTTAATTTGTTTTAATGCCTTCAGCAAATCTGTGGTCCCCATCTCATCAGTAAGCGCCACGCCTGGAAAGTGTGCACTGGCTGCTCAAGCTGAAGGTTAATGGCAATAATGTTTGGCGATAATTCATTAAAACAACAAATCAGTCTTAACAATAAGACAATAAATAAAATATTGCAGAACTATTGGGAAATAAGTAGAATTACTTGTGTCTAGCCCAATATTCTGAGAAAAAATATGTTACACATTTGCTGGCCCACCATGTATGCTTTGCTCACTTAGTGACTGTTTTGAAATAAGCATAAAAAATATAAATTTCACACTTGGGAATTCAAATTACAGAACTAATTCTGGGGCTAAAGCAATTGAAGAGTGTGGTGAGGAGCAGTTTATGCAAAATTGCTTTTTTTTGCACTGTGAGCAACCACTGACATGTGACTGCCACTGGAAACAGGTTGAAGAAAAGCTTTCAAAGAAATAGGTAGTAAATATTATCCACCCACATTTTCTTATATATATATATATATATATATATATATATATATATATATATATATATATATATATATAAATAATCAGCAACAACGCACTGCATTTAGGCATGTAGACATGGTCAAGACAACCTGCTGAAGTTCAAACCGAGCATCAGAATAGGGAAGAAAGGTGATTTAAGTGACTTTAAACATGGCATGGTAGTTGGTGCTAGACAGGCTGCTCTGAGTATTTCAGAAACTGCTGATCTACTTTGAATTTCTCACACAACCATGTCTAGGGTTTACAGAGAATTGTCAGAAAACGTGTAAATATCTACGGAGTGGCAGTTCTCTTCAAAATGCCTTGTTGATGCCAGAAGTCAAATTAGAATGGCCAAACTAATTCAAGCCAAAATAAAAGCAACATTAACTCACATAACCACTCATTACAACCAAGATATGCAGCATCTCTGAATGCACAACATGTCGAAGCTTGAAGCAGATGGGCTAAAGCAGCAGAAAACCACACTGAGTGCCAGCCAAAAAAAGGCAACTCAGGCTACAGTACAAATGGACAGAAAGATTTGAAAAATGGTGCCTGGCCTGATGAGTCTCGATTTCTGATGTAACTTTCAGATAATAGGGTTAGAATTTGGTTTAATCAACATGAAAGCATGGATCTTGTGTCAATGGTTCACACTACTACTGGTGGTGTAATGGTGTGGGGGATGTTTTCTAGGCACAATTTGGGCCCCCAATTGAGCATCGTTTAAACACCACAGCCTACCTAAGTATTGTTGCTGACCCATGAGTACCCTAGAGTACCCATCTTCTATGTGCCATGTCACAAAGCTCAAATCATCTCAAACTGGTTTCTTGAACTGCATGATGCTATCATTTCAATATGGACCAAAAAAACTGAGGAATGTTTCCGGCACCTTGTTGAATCTGCCTTGCAAAAGTATTCGGCTCCCTTGAACTTTTCAATCTTTTGCCACATTTCAGGCTTCATACATAAAGATATGAAATTGTAATTTTTTGTTAAGAATCAACAACAAGTGGGACACAATCGTGAAGTGGAACGAAATTTATTGGATAACTTTTTTTTAGAAATAAAAAACTGAGAAGTGGGGTGTGCAAAATTATTCAGCCCTTTTACTTTCAGTGCAGAAAACTCACTCCAGAAGTTCAGTGAGGATCTCTGAATGATCAAATGTTGACCTAAATGACTGTTGATGATAAGTAGAATCCACCTGTGTGTAATCAAGTCTCCGTATAAATGCACATGCTCTGTGATAGTCTCAGAGTTCTGTTTAAAGCGCAGAGAGCATCATGAACACCAAGGAACACACCAGGCAGGTCCGAGATACTGTTGTGGAAAGGTTTAAAACCAGATTTGGATACAAAAAGATTTCCCAAGCTTTAAACATCTCAAGGAGCTCTGTGCAAGCGATCATATTGAAATGGAAGGAGTATCATACCATTGCAAATCTACCAAGACCCGACCGTCCCTCTAAACCTTCAGCTCAAACAAGGAGAAGACTGATCAGAGATGCAGCCAAGGGGCCCATGATCATTTTGGAGGAACTGCAGAGATCTACAGCTGAGGTGGAAGACTCTGTCCATAGGACAACAATCAGTCGTACACTGCACAAATCTGGCCTTTATGGAAGTGGCAAGAAGAAAACTATTTCTCAAAGATATCCATAAAAAGTTTGCCACAAGCCACCTGGGAAACACACCAAACATGTGGAAGGAGGTGCTCTGGTCAGACGAACTTTTTGGCCACAATGCAAAATGTTATGTTTGGTGTAAAAGCAACACAGCTCATCACCTTGAACACACCATCCCCACTGTCAAACATGGTGGTGGCAGCATCATGGTTTGGGCCTGCTTTTCTTCAGCAGGGGCATAGAAGATGGTTAAAATTGATGGGAAGATGGATGGAGCCAAATACAGGACCATTCTGGAAGAAAAACCTGTTGGAGTCTGCAAAAGACCTGAGACTGGGACGGAGATTTATCTTCCAACAAGACAATGATCCAAAACATAAAGCAAAATCTACAAATGGAATGGTTCACAAATAAACGTATCCAGGTGTTAGAATGGCCAAGTCAAAGTCCAGACCTGAATCCAATCGAGAATCTGTGGAAAGAGAGCTGAAAACCGCTGTTTTCACAAACGCTCTCCATACAACCTCACTGAGCTCGGGCTGTTTTGCAAGGAAGAATGGGCAAAAAATTGCAGTCTCTCAATGTGCAAAACTGATAGAGACATACCCCCAAGCGACTTGCAGCTGTAATCGCAGCAAAAGGTGGCGCTACAAAGTATTAACGCAAGGGGGCCGAATAATTTTGCACGCCCCACTTTTCAGTTTTTTATTTCTAAAAAAAATTTTAAATATCCAATAAATTTCGTTCCATTTCACGATTGTGTCCCACTTGTTGTTGATTCTTCACAAAAAATTACAATTTCATATCTTTATGTTTAAAGCCTGAAATGTGGCAAAAGGTTGAAAATACCAAATACTTTTGCAAGGCACTGTATTCCAAGAACTATAAAGGGAGTGCTGAATGCAAAAGTACATGCTGATAAACAATTTTGTGAAATTTGTCAATTGTATTTTTGACGATATGTACATGGAAGATTCCACTAAAACTGCAGGGCTGTGTGTGTTTTTTCTCCCTGGCAGTGTATTTTAAGCATTATAATCTGAGTTACGCTGTTAGCCCTGTTTGCAAACTGCACCATGATCATACTGCTGCTAACATGAACACTTCCAGGGACTTTATGCTGACTGTAATGACACAAAATGATAGCACATCAAATTAGATGTTTAAAAACAGCCAGGATAATGTTTTTAAGCATACTTTAGACTGCAATAATGATGTCCCCTAAATGTACCCTTGTGGTACAAAAGCAAGGAGCACAGGTATAATACAGCATAATATTTTTTATTTTAAATTGCACTCCAAGTTAAAATATATTATTTCAAAACCATAAAAAAGCAAAAACCCTAGAAATACAACTCCACAAGGTAATGAACGTGTAGTTATTTACTTTCAGCCATCAGGTTAAGGAACAACAACATGTTGTATAGTAATTAGAGTTATTGGCTTATCTGTCACTTGTGGTGTCGGCAGCACTGGCGCATTTGATTTATAAAACTATTTAAGAGCGTGTAAACTACCTGGAGCCTTTAAGATATAGTGAACATAAAATGAGTTTGGTTTTATTATAAACATCAGCAGCACATCATCATATTTAATTACATCTTTTAGCATCCATTTTAAGCCTCCAGACAGTTCTGCTGGTTCACAGATTGTGATTTAATCATCTTCCTTATTTCATTGGTATATGTTAACTGGTGTCACTAAACATACTTTGGGTTTACTTTAGGCTTTCTAGATACACAGTTTTCCTCTATCCAAAAGGTAAATTCTTTATCAGGAAGATATTTTCGTACCAAGTAGCACATAAACATGCACTATTCAACTGGTCTTTTATGAACTTTAAAAGTTTACGTCAAGACTCTTATAACCAAGCATGTAACCTACAGAATATGCTCCTGTAATTCACACCTACAGTGGTGTGAAAAAGTGTTTGCCCCCTTCTTCCTGATTTCCTATATATATTTTTATTGCATGTTTGTCACACACAAGTGTTTCGGATCATCAAACCAATTTAAATATTAGTCAATGACAATACTAGTAAACACAAACTGCAGTTTTTAAATGAAGGTGTTTATTATTAAAGGGAGAAAAAAATCCAAACCTACATGGCCTTGTGTGAAAAAGTGATTGCCCCCACTACTGAGCAAAAAGAAGCTCCTCTAAATTTTTCCAGAACAGATCTTGATGATGCCCAAGACTTCTGGGAAAACATTCTGTGGAATGAAGAGACAAAAGTTGAACACTTTTGAAGGTATGTGTCCCATTACATCTGGTGTAAAAATAACAGCATTTCATAAAAAAGAACATTATACCAGCAGTAAAATATGGTGGTGGTAGTGTGATGGTCTAGGGCTGTTTTGCTGCTTAAGGGCCTGGAAGACTTGCTGTGATAAATGGAACTATAAATTCTGCTGTCTACCAAAAAATCCTGAAGGAGAATATCCGGCCACCTGTTTGTGACCTCAAGCTGAAACGAACTTGGGATCTGCAGCAGGACAACGATCCAAAACACACCAGCAAGTCCACCTCTGAATGGCTGAAGAAAAACTAAATGAACGCATATCTATGAATAGAGATCAAGTTTGTGTCCCACTTTACCAGTGTTCACCACTAGATGGGTTGCCATTCCATCATAGTGGTGTTGCGATGTTCAATCCAATCCATTACTCTCATTCCCTTTTAAAACAGCCTATGCAAAGGTGGTATTTGCCTAATGAAATGCCATTAGATTTTACTTTATTGCACTTATAGGCTTCATGTTGCTGTTTTAGCAGTACACTGGTCTGGTGTTAAATGTTAAATTTAAATGTCTGGGTGTCACCATAGGAAGCACGACAAACTGGGAGCATGCGATTGTTCGGGGAAGAAATAACTGGCTGACTGATATAACTTACCTCAATGGATTTGACATATTTTATACTTAACTGTTGTTGTTAGACATTTTTATTTTATTGATTATATAACGTATCAATTACTTTTTGTAGCAGGTGGCTTACGATTTAGCATGGGAGTGAGAGAACACGAGTGAATAGCAATAATGTAGGACAAAACACTGGGGTTAATTGGCAGGTTTCTCTCCCGTATTGTGTGTGTGTGTGTGTGTGTGTGTGTGTGTGTGTGTGTGTGTGTGTGTATTTAAGCTTCTTGCTTTTTGTGTTCATGGTAACAGACAGCAACTAAGAAGTGGAAGCCAAACTAAAACTTGCCTATCAGTGCAGCACCATATTATAGCAACGAGCATTTAATATCCACTGGCTCAAGGTCTACTGTGTCTGAATCACTGAGTGCACTCTCTGCGTCAACAGCTTCTACAAAAACTCCAGTGTGCTATGCCAGTCCAAGAAGGAGCCCTGCCCACATCTGTACTTCAGAGGAAGAAGCTCCTGCAGCTGATACTGTATGTAGACTAGCAACAGCATCATCTAATAGCTGAGGCACAAATGAGGGAGCCAGACCACCACATTTCACAAGTCTCAAACCTGCTGATGTGCCATCCAGATTGGTACAGACACCTTTGTTAAAATAGCAACTTTTACTAATTTAAGACAAAAATGGGAACTGAGCACAAAAATCCTCTTGTACTTCCAAATTCTTGCATATACAGTGGTGCAAAAAAGTATTTAGTCAGCCACTGATTGTGCAAGTTCTCCTACTTAGAAAGATGAGAGATAAGTTTTCATCATAGGTACACTTCAACTATGAGAGACAAAATGAGGAAAAAATGCAGGAAATCACAGGATGTTTAAGGCAGTTAATTGTAAATTATGGAGGAAAATAAGTATTTGATCAATAATAAAAGTTAAACTCAATACTTTGTAACATAACCTTTGTTGGCAATGACAGAGCGTGAGGAAAATAGGGTATGAAGAGATAGAGAGAGAGAAAACGAGTGCTGTGGTGCATTGCGAATAATTTACTTGAGGGACAGTTGAGGTCTATTCAGGAGGCATCTCTGGATTAGTGGAAGACTTGTTTAATTACCAGTGACACTATGCAACCAGTTCTGTATAAATGGAATACCAAATATTTAACTCCCTCATCTTATAACAGGGCATGTTGGACACGGTTGCTGACAGTGCCAAATAAGTAGTAAACCATCTTTCTGTTTCTTGCATGATTCCTCCCCATTAAAAGTCCAACCAGTGAGCACAGACATAATCGGCTCAATATGAAAAATGTTTCTTCACAAATTTCAACTTCTTTTTAAAACTAATTAAAATATTCTGGTGAATGTTCAGAAGCTTCTCGAGAGTACAGTGGCATCCACAATTCTTAAAAGGAAGAAGTTGGAACAACCAGGACTCGTGCTAGAGCTGGCAGGCCCATCAAACTAAGTAGAAAAGTCTTGATGAGAAAGGAGACCAAGAACCCAATGGCTGAGCTACAAAGATAATGTGTGCAGTTGAGAAGAACGGAGTCTTGGTTGCTCCATTCAAGAACTTCTTCTATTTAAAAATTATGGAGGTCACTGTGCTCTTGAGAACTTTCAGTGCAGCAGATTTGTTTTGTAGCCTTCTTAATCCTGCCTCTGAGCTCTGCAGGCAGTTCTTTTACTCCTTATGGCTTGGTTTTTTGCTCTGATATGCATTGTTAGTTGTGAGACCTTATATAGACAGGTGTGTGTCTACAGAAATCATGTCCAAATTTTAGTTTTTCCTTTTTTATAAATTCGCAAAAATTTCTAAAATACTGTTTTCACTTTCTCATTATGGGGTATTGAGCACAAAATTATGTGGGAAAACTTTCATTTTCTTTTCCACTTGATCCTGGGAAAACTTTTTTTTATTTTAGCACAAGGCCACAACAAAAGTGAAAGGATATTGAAGAATGCATTGTATATTCATCCATAGATGGAAAGGAAACTGTGATTATGTTTCACTTTATTTGCTTGCTTCTTGTGCTTAGTTGACCTTGAAAGACAACGTAATTGATCTGTCAGCTAAAAATAATCTATTTTGTTGTCAGTCAGGATGCAGTTTTGTGAAATTTGGACAGATATGAGAACTGTTTAGAGGGTGCAATTACACCGTAACACAGCGAACTTGCATCCAGTTAATAGACCATGGCAAATAGACCAACATTCACTCAAAAGGACTGTAATGCGGTTAAAATTCTCTAGAAAGATGAAAAATGAATAGAAATCTATTGCTATCATCACAAATGCATACATAAACATTATGTGGTGAATGTGCAATGATCAGTTTGAACTGTTCTGATTACAACAACAAAAAGTCTACCAGTTAATTATATTAATAACAGATGACTATTATAGCTGTCCATGGGCATGTGGACATTTGTAACAAATACACACATTATCTTAAGTACTAATAAACCTATCAGCATAACATTATGACAACCCCCTTGTTTTTGCATTCATTGTCCATTTTATCAGTTCCACTTACCACACAGAAGCACTCTGTAGTTCTACAAATACAGTCCATCTGTTTCTCTAATGGTCAGGACCCTCACAGATCAGGTACTATTTGGGTGGTGGATCATTCTCAGCACTCCAGTGATACTTATGTGGTGGTGGTGTGTTCGTGTGTGGTGAGCTGGTATGAGTGGATCAGACACAGCAGTGCTGCTGGAGTTTTTAAATATCTCAGTGTCACTGCTGGACTGAAAATATTCCACCCACCAAAAGTGTCCAGCCAACAGCATCCTGAAGGCAGCGTCCTGTGGACACTGATAAAAGGTTAGAAGATGATTACCACAAACTGTGCAACAGATGAGCTACTGTCTCTGACTTTACATATACAAAGTGGAGCAATATGGTAGATGTGTCTAATAACAGAGTGTACAGTGAGTAAATACTTACAGTATATACTAGTGTTTAAAAACTCCAGCAGCACTGCTGTGTCTCATCCACTCATACCAGCAGAACACACACTAACACTCCATCACCACATCAGAGTTTTGCATGAGAATGATCGACCACATAAATTTGGTCTGAATTTGGTCCTGACCATTAGATTTCAGAGTAAACAGGATGAACAAAGTTTGTATTGAAACAGATGGACTACAGTCTGTGATTGTAGAACTACAAAGTGCTTCTATATGGTAAGTGAAACTGATAAAATGGACAATGAGTGTATAAAAAAAAGTGGTCATAATGTTATGCCTGATTGTTGTAAACATGCTTCCCTTTACACGGATCAGTCTTCCTGTACCCTTTGCAGTCACAAAGCATGATGTTTCCACCCCCATGCTTCACAGTAGGTATGGTGTTCTTGGGATGCAACTCAGCATTCTTCTTCCTCCAAACACGATGAGTTGAGTTTTTACCAAAAAGTTCTATTTTGGTTTCATCTGACCACATGATTTTCCCCCAATCCTCTTCTGGATCATCCATATGCTCTCTGGCAAACTTCAGACAGGCCTGGACATGTACTGGCTTAAGCAGGGGGACACGCCTGGCACTGCAGGATCCGAGTCGCTCTCGGCGTAGTGTGTTACTGATGGTAGCTTTGTTACTTTGGTCACAGCTCTCTGCAGGTCATTCATCAGGTCCCTCCGTGTACTTCTGGGATTTTTGCTCACTGTTCTCATGATCATTTTAACCCCATGGGATGAGATCCTGCATGGAGCCCTGCATGGAGTATGTCTTCTATTTTCTTACAATTGCTCCTACAGTTGATTTATTCACACCAACCTGCTTGCCTATTGTAGATTCACTCTTCCCAGCCTGGTGCAGGTCTACAATTTTCTTCCAGGTGTCCTCCGACAGCTCTTTGGTCTTGACCATGGTTGAGTTTGGAGTCTGACTGTTTGAGGCTGTGGACAGGTGTCTTTTATACAGATAACGAGGTCAAACAGGTGCCATTAATACAGGTAACAAGTGGAAGGCAGAAGAGCTTCTTAAAGAAGAAGTTACAGGTCTGTGAGAGCCAGAAATTTTGCTTGTTTGTGGGTGACCAAATACTTATTTTCCACTGATTTCCAATTAAATTCTTTAAAAATCCTACAATGTGATTTCCTTTCTTATTTTGTCTCTCTTATTTGAAGTGTACCTATGATGAAAATTACAGACCTCTCTCATCTTTCTAAGTAGGTACATATATACATATACAGATTGTGTAGTATTGCAAAAATAGATAAATACATAAACATACAGTTGTATGTGCTCTACCCTCCCTTGAAACTCAGTAAAAAGAATAGAACAATAGAATACATTAGAAACTATGTACCACTATTTGGTTAATGTTGAACAAAACTGTACCTGTACAACACCTTAATTTACTACCAGGGTGTGGGTCATAAAAGCCAGAGCCTGAAATCTGAAAGTATATAATTAAAACAGATGACTTTTTGATTTTTAATGATGATAATGACATGTTTAATGGAGAAGCGACTGGATCTGGCTTTAATGAAGCCTGGGAAGAGGCTGGAAGGTGAGTGTGGGGTCCAGTGCACACAGACTGCGGAATATGCAAATAAACCAAGTGAGAGGAATGTCGGATTTGGCCGGACGAGCGACATTTGCATTCAGGCCCGAGTGCACTTCTGCCGGCCTGCTGTGTGTCCCCACAGTCCCCCAGAGTCAATGCAGCTTGATTACACTTCATCCTCGCCAAATTATAATGCAAATAACGTTCCAGCTATTAACCATGCAAAACGCTCTAAATGTGTATGGCTATGTCACATTAAAAGTGACACCGGTAATTCTGCGCATTGTGGAGTTATTGCATGAGGCGTTGTGACAGCTATGCAGATGAGTGCATTTCGCCGTACCAAGTCAATTTGACACAGTCACGGGAGAGAGATTGCTTTTTTAGGCATAATAAAAGCACAGAAATTAAGAAATTACCTTTGAGCAAACTCGCCCCCTATCTCACTAACAGTGGAACAGTTTTAGCTAAGCTCCAAGAGTAGAAGGACTACTTTAGATTCATGCTCACTCTTTGCTCATTAAGAGACTTTTAACCGTAACAGAATTGTTATAATAGAACCAACTGAGAGGCTTTTAACATTCAGCTGAGTTAGATTTAATTCACAGGACAAAGCTGTTTGAAAAATCTTTCCTCAGTCCTAAATATTGGATTTTTATGTGTTTAAGAAAACAGAAGCTTTGAACACATTCAAATATGGCAGTTAATATATACATCTAAATGGTTTGGAGTATAGATTGGCCACTAACAATATATACAGTCATTCGTCAAAAGTATTTGAACATCTTTTTTAATTAGTACAGTAGATCTGGCTTTTCCAGCCACACCCATTTCTAACATTTACGTTATATCAAGCCTATAAACACTGGAATCTCCATCTACAGGTGCCATAATGTTACTGTATTTAAGGTGGACTGGAAAAAGCGAATAAGAAACTGGCGAATAAGAAGTCAACTTCAGTCTTATATCCGTGATGATACACCACACACGCGTTAAACTCCCCAGTTCATGTTACATTTAACTTATGATGGATTTATCGGAGCATATCACCTTCATAAATCAGAGAGCACATGTACAATACAACTCAATTAACCCATATAATGCCTTATACAATGTGGATAATTCAATTTACATTATTCCTTATGAGAAAAATTTGCTCGATAAACATTTGTGGTTCTCGACAAGACATCTGGAAGGAATTAACAAGAACCGAGGTACCACTGTGCAGATGACTGAGATCACCTTGCTTAATTGTAAGGGTCAGGTGAAGTGGTGTAAAGCACACAGCCATTGGATTCTGGAACAACAGAAACACATTCTCTGACAAGATGAATCACTCCTCGCCAGCTGGCAGTCTAGAAGAATACATGATTTGCCTGGTGTGGTGTGGAAGAAATTGATTGGCTGTCAGGCACCGAGTTGTCCTCAAGGCCATCCAGCATATTTGGAATGAACTGGAACCTCAACTACGACTCCATATTAATGCCTATGTTTTTGACATAGCAGCTCTGGTGGCTTGGTGTAAGAACCAGCTGCTGGAAGTCTTGGTGAGTTTATGGAACCCTGTGTTGGACTTTTGCATGTCCCAAGTGTACGTCTGCCTGCAACCAGAGAATTTTATGTTAAGCTCCAGACCCTGATCAGGATAAGTGGTGGGTAAAACAGGATGCTTTTGTTGTGGATGTGATATTCAACAAGCACATATGGTAGTGCCCATTACCATTGGTCACGGAAAGTTGAACGTTGTTGCATGTTGATATTCAGCAGTTTTTTTTTGTTTTTTTTTGCAGTGTTTGTGCTCTGAAAGTTACAGAGCTGAATTCACTTGTTGTTGCAGCATATGAGACTGAAACATTAATTTCACATTAAGCCATGCAGTTGCTATTAGATGTAATGGTTTCCATCGTCCCACTGAGCAAAATATTCTGGAATCTGGATGTTTTCAATAACTAATTTCTAGAAATAGTCCATGACAGATAGACATAGAAATCAGAGCTTTCCTACCTTATAAAGAAAACCATTCCTTCTCAATCTGTTACAGCTCTTGCATCAGCATGTACAGGAACATTGCAGTACACCTCAATATTTCAGTTAACAAACAGCTAAGCAACCAGTGACTAGTATTGCCAAGCCTTTCTCTACACTACAACCAATCCTACTTGTTATATTGATGGAATTTGTCAAGTCCATCAAAAAAAAAAATAAGCAAACACCCAGACACAATTATGCACACTAAGCACTGAATTATTTGAACATTTGCATACACAGAGCTATAGGCCTGATAAACTTCACCAAATACTGCAGTCTTTGATTTTTACCATATGTCCTCAATTAAGAGCTAAGTTTGAACAGCTTACTTAGTGCAGCAACACTTTTGTAACTGATAAATATGGAGATAGTGACATGTCGATGGGCACACAGAAATATAAGAATGAGACACAGTTTAAATCATTCTTGAACCAAACTGACTGAATATTTCCATAAATGGAGCTGTAGGCCAGATAAACTTCACCAAATACTGCTGTTATAAGGTTTGATTTTTTCCCATATGTCCTCAATTAAGAGCTAAGCTTGACTATCTGGCTTCATGCAGCAACAGTATTGTAACTGATAAATATGGAAATAAAAATGAGCACTCAGAAATAGAAATGTTCTTCTTCACAAGCCTTGGTGAAAACCCAGTAGCAGGGTTACAGGGCTGCTCTTACCACTACTCCATAGCTGCAATTTGAGCTGATCCCATCCACTCGTTCTCTAAACATGCAGCGTGCTGAAGAGGGCTCCTGAGTGGGCTGACTGGGGCCTAATTAGGGAGCTTTGTTAATGACAGGTAGTGTCAGATGCTAATGAGGCCCTGATTGGAGTGTGGGGGAGTGGAGATGATTGGGATGTCTTGAATCTAAAAGTCAAATACTCATCAGAGCAGACAAGGGGCTGCACAGCATTCACATTTGAGGTAAAGCTGCTAAATGTGATACTGTCTGTTATGGCTGGTGTTGAAGTCTGATCAGAGATGTACAGTTATGCACAATGATGTGGCAAAAGGCATTCAATCAGTCGCTAATATTTTAGATATTAACCAGAATGAAATATGTGAGAGCTACAGCCAGCTGATAGAATATGAGAAAATAATGGACAGTGAGAAAGAAAGCACAGTGTGGTGTTTTCTCATCGTACTGGTCACCCTTATAGCAGGGGGTATTTGTATGTTTTGCTTATTTATAAAATAATAATATGAAAATATTACTCTGTGTTCTGTGGCAGATAAAATGTTACCATTTCCCACAACCACAGACTGCCATTAAAGCTAGATTGGTGCTATGGTGTCAGTATAGGGGTCTCATCCCAGTCATGTGAAAAATGTTGTTTATGTCTCTTTATTTTCCATTAGTGGCAAAATAGCTGTAGTAACAAATATGTATAAACAGAATTGTATTATTACCTATATTTCTGATCATTGTCTTGTTTACATAATATTTAGACTTTTCACTTGCAATCCATTACTCACTAAGTTACATGAGACTTTTCAACAGTTTATTATAAAATAAGCTTTGAATTAATTATTTTGGCCAACTGTAGGTTAATGTAAGTGTTTTAAGCATCAACTTACTTATCATTACTTATCATAGTATCCCTTCCATATCTCCACTATGATACAGTATAGATGGCTCTACCAAACATTCCTTAAACTCCCCAGTTGATGATACATTTAACTTGTGATGGATATGTTCGAGCACACCCCCATCATAAATCAGGGAGCGCCTGTACAATACAACAACATTAATGTGTATAATACCTTATACAGTGTGGATTGTCTGGGGGTCGACAAGCCTCCTGGAACGAATTAAGATCGAGAACTGAGGTACCACTGTATTCTTCATAATATGGTTTTCTGTTTTTAAGGTATTATAGTATGTATTTAACCTGTTATTATAAATGTCTTATGTAAGTAATTCTTAATTTTTACACATAACATCTATGCTGGCCAAGATGTTGGGGTCCCTTTTTGAGTCCTGGTCCTCCCAAGGATTGCTCCTCATCACATTTAGGTAGTATTTCCTTTCACCGTAGGATTGCTCAGTTGGCACTGTGGGCCTAGGTATTTGTAAAGCTGCTTTGAAACATTGCTCCATTGTAAAAAAAAACAAAAAAAAGCTACATAAATCTATTTGACTTTATTGTGTTACAGTGTATTCAATATAAGAACAGTATGTTGTGTTGCTGATACATAAACTAGCAGAGTACACAGTTTACCATGTCACTGTTTAATTGACCATTCTTTAACTGGTCAAAAGACATTGATTAAATCTTACATTGTGTAGACAGTTTGTGGAATATTTGAATTATTTTGTGTCTCCCTTCCTTTTGTAGGAGCGTTGGTAATACACAGCAAATATATTATGGTGCTTCTGCTGCTGAGCTGATTTGGCACACTTGCATTGGCCACCAAAGGTGTAACCAGTAAAACAGCTGCGATATGAACACAAAGAGTGCTAGAATTGCAGATTTTGGAACAGATTTTCTCACACAGAGGAAGTAAATAAGAAAAAGGTGAGTGTGTGATCCACTGCTGATATGAAAGTGAAAGTAGGGAACACATTTGTAGTTCAGGTGATTGTAGTTCATTCATTCATTTTCCTAACTGCTTAATCCTAACTGGTAGCACAGGGTACATGAGCATAACCAGTCCATCGTGGGCCATGTGCACACTCACTCACTCACTCACTCACTCGGGGACACTTTAGACGCCGTTTAACCTAATGCATGTCTTTGGAATGTGGAAGGATTCCAGAGTATCTGGCAGAAACCCATGCAGATATGGCTACAACATACAAACTCAACAACAGTGGCCATGCCGAGTGAGGTGACAGCACTAACCACTATGCCACTGTGCCACACTTCAATGTAACTGTTAGTGCTTAAAAGTTTTGACTTTAACAAAGATTTTTGTCTCACTGTTGGCAGTTTGCCATGGTGTAAGTGGAATAAACTCTGCAACGTGCTGATATTGGAAAATAATCAACTCCACTTCACGCCTGGGCCACATCCCACCACTCGTGTGTGACTTGTTATCATACAACTGCATGCATAGTTGTTTTCTTCCTTACTTATTAAAACGCTGTAATACCATTTAAGGTATATCCTGCAGTACATATGATCTTATGTTAAAATATAGAAACAGACTTGGAACAGTTCATTTGGACTCACATCAGTATCTACACACAAATCATTTGAACTGCAAAGCAGAAGAGTCTATTAATCTAACATGGTAATGCTTTGAGTTTCGCCTTTGATAAAGACCATGAAGGGCATGCTGATCTGTGGACTGCCTACAAACAGTTTGGCTGACAATCTGCAATACTGCTTTTATTAGGTACTAGACGTTCATTAGAAATGATTTAAATGATGAGTAATACTGCAGTATGTACCTTCTTATATTAAAAAAGAAATAACAGTACAGCAGAATACAATATACTCTAAAAATTCTTGTTCTTGCACTGCTGTGAGTCACACTGGAGAGCCTAAAATATTAAAGTCACACCTGTCAAGCCCGGCACAATATTTTTGCACTCAAATGTCACTATGCCACAACTTTAGGCATACTGGCAACGAGGAGGTTTAAATCTGATGATACCCCAAAAGGCCAAACCCTGTTATATCATGCATACTTACTAGTTACTACTTACTTAATAGTAAATAAATAAACAAGAACAAAACCTGAATCAAGCCAATGTGGTAATCAAGGGGGACCCGTAGGTTGCTAATTAAATTATGATCAGTTACTGCAGCAGTAGCCTCTGGTCACAGGTTTGTGATGTTCCTGCTTAAACACAAATGATTAAACTCATCAGATAATTACTAGGTTTAGTAGGAATGAAAGATCTTTGGTATTTATTGTCTACTGATTGCAGGAACTTGCCATTCATACATACATAATTTGTGCTGCACAGTGGAACAAAAGGTTTATGCAGCATAAACAGTGTTTTCCATTAGATAATGACGTAGGGTTTTACTCAGGGGTGAAAGTAGGCCGGAGCAGTCTGTTACTGCGTGCCACTAATAGATGGTGGTGGTACACCACACTGGAAAGAAGGGAGAGCAGCTACCAAATTCGGTCTCTCAGCAAGATAACGCATCTACTAACGTCATCACCTTATCAATTGCTAAGTTGTTCTGAATTGCTTCTGCACCATCTGTGCTGTGTCTTGATCCATGTAGGATGGAGACCAGCTACCATTCATTACTGCGAGTTGATGTTAGCACCAGCTTCCCGAGCTGCATCTTACTGATGTGCGGTTTTATGAAGTTTTGGCAGGCAGACGTTTGTTGCACAAAATCTCCCAAATAAAATGTGCAGTAGAAGAAGTTGTGATATTTCTTCATATTGTCTTTTATTTCAACAATTAATAATTTTGAGATGCCTTTTATATACAAGTGCTCAGCACTGCGCTACATAAATAACAGAGAACCTCAGACAGGGTTGCCAGATCCTGTGGAGTAAGTATCCAGGTCTATGGAAACAGGCCAAAAGAAGCAAACTGGCTCATAAAAAGCCCCAATGCTTAGTTTTCATACTTAACTAGTTTTATTATTATTATTATTTTCTGTTCTTTATTGTTTTGTGATGTTGGATGATTTTTAAAATTCATTTAACATGCTGGTTCTTATGTGATCTTCTTTTATCCATTGTACACTACATGAACAACAGAGCCGTTCAGACAGGGTTGCCAGATCCCATGAGAGTATGCAACCTTGTCTATAGAAACAGGCTAAAAGGATCAAAAAGGCTGAAAAAAAGCCCCAAAACTGGTCATCTACTACCAGTGACGTAATCTAATGAAGTACTAATACTTTGTTCATTAACATATCTGTTTTAAAAATTCACTTTCACCTTTACTCCACTGCATTCCCTGAATAAGAAATGCATCTTCATTACATCAGTACTACAAAATAAAACTGCTGTAAGATCTTTGACAGAATACAAGCAAGAAGATTTGGCAAGTGTGATTGCAAGTTAGATCATTGGCTGGTAAGAATATTAATGCGCAAGTGCAAACGTGCTCTCCAAGCCATGGATCAATTTTGATTTCCATTCAAGTTCAGGCACGTCAGATGTGACGACATGAGTAGTATGCCACTTGATAAAACTGATTTCATGATGGAAGCAGAAATAGACCGCATCTTCTACTCCCAGCAAAAAACGATGGAGGTGATGAACACCCATCACCATATTTGCAAGAAATTTTGTTCATGCTGGAGTGAAAGATTATTTGGGGTCGGCACGGTGATGCAACGGTTAGTGTGGCCACCTCATCAAGCTCCAGCATCCCTGACCTTGGACTCTGCCGATCGAGCTCCTGTAAGGTTGATTGGTGTTTCTAAATTGCCCTTAGTGTATACGTGTGTGTATGGGTGTGAGTGTATGTGCCCTACAATGGATTGGAGCCCTGCCTAAGTCACCTGACATACAGACATACTGTCTAGGGTTGTTCCTGCCTTGCTCCCTATGCAATCAGCTAGGCACTGGCTTTCCCACGACCCTGACCAGGATTAAGCGGATAAGAAAATGAATGAGGGAAAGATTATTCATACCAGAGGAAGTGTCTCTTATGCTTACCCAAAGATATGGAAATATTGGTTTTTAAAATCCCCATCCAAGCTCAAGAAACACATTGAGGTAAGCTAGGATTAATAAAGTGAAGCCACAACATGAATGTTATTTATTAGAAATATAATTAGATAACATTTCTGATTACGAAAACCTTGTTTTTCTTTAAGTGTAAGGGAGGCTTAATTTGAACTATAACAGCAACTACCACTATTTGTAAGTGACTTTATAGAAAGATAAGCCTAACATCAATTAGTCTTTTGTTGAAGAATGCCAAGAATACTCATAAAGAATAATGCAGAGAACAATTATGCAAACATTTAAGAGAAAAGTCATAGATGCTAAAAATGCACACAAGAGCTTCAAATTACATTTTTGTCAAGGATGCATGAAGCCCAGGAGAGGTGACCAATATGATGTGATGAAGGTTGTAGTAGTAGTAACACCAAAAATTTAACTACTTTCATCCCTGGTTTTACTGAGTTTTACCACTGAAATTTTAATTCCCTGATCTGTTTATATGGTACCATTGGGTGAAGCACTACCTTTACAGAATTTAGCAGATACGTCCTTCAGATTGCCTTCTTCAATGCTTAGTTTTTATACTTTTAACTAGTTTTATTATTATCATTTAACCTGCTGGTCTTTGTGATCTTCTTTTATCCATTGTACAGTGTCCTTGAGTATCGTGAAAGGCGCTTATAAATGAATTATTATTATTATTATTATTATATGCTTTTCAAAGCAACTAACAACTGATATAAGCAGAAGGTCAATGGCTTTGCTTAAGGGCCCAACCATAGCAACTTGGCAGAGCCTAGATTTGAACCTACACACTTCCAATTAGTAGCCCAGAGCTGTAAGCACTGTCAAGCCCAACCCTAACAGAAATCAAGCATCCAGTGGAGACTACAACCTTAAAGCAATGTCATAGACATACTTCAGCCAGTATCATAAAATGTTGAGTCATTGGGGATGTTTTAACCTACAAGATGTTGTATGATATTGGAATGTAATTTGGACAGTTTTGCCATTTTCTAGTTTACTAATAGTCCCTGTTTCTTTGGCTGGATTTTATGTTCTGGCCTGGTTGAAGAGCACTGGTATGCCAGATCAGAGTAAATCCCTGTACCATGACCATGAACTTGCTTAGGGCTATGCAGCATTTGTCTTCAACATCCAAACCTGCCATTTCTAAAGGACCCAACTATCGTTTTGTTCATTCATTAATTTTCATACCTTCTTAATCCAATTCAGAGTTGCAGGGAGATGTGGCAGCACAGGGTGCAAGATGGAATCCCTAGACAGGGCACTAATCCATCACAGTGTCCACACACACACACCAATTGTCCTAACATATTTCTTTCAAATGCGGGAAGAAACTGGAGTACCTGGAGGGAACCCACGCAGACATGCAAAGTTCACACAGGTGGGGTCTGAGCCAGGAATAGAACTGATCTCTGAAGCTGTGAGGTGACAGTGCTAAACACTGCAATCGTTCCTCCCTGCAAACAAGGTGATACATATAAATATGCATGTGATGATTAAACACGGGAGTTGGAATTGAGAGAATTGCTAAAAATCTTGGGAACTTATTATTGTTATGCATTTTTATATCACCGTCTTCTTTCACAACAAGCATTATGGTTATATATTAAAAATGTTTTGGCCTATGACAAAATGCTTGAAACATTACAACCGTTTACAGACCACTGTTTGTGTTACTTGCATCAGGATCTTGTATGTATATTATGGTCTATAGTGTGCAGTCATTTTTGTGTAATACTCGACCTCTCACAATTTTCAGATAAATAGCGTGGGGGAGAAAGTGCATGGAAAGATGTTCTCCAATCAGCTGTAACATGATTCTACCACAAGTGTCTCTACATACCCAACTTCCCAGGTTTTACAAACTGCTATAATCTTAGTGCACCCAGAGACACTCTGGTGGTGCACAGGTCTAAGACTCTAGGTCACCACCATGGAGTGCCTTGATAGCATGATTGGCTGTGTCTGAGGGAGAGAAACAGTGACACTTGCCAGTCTTGCAATGGACTGGCTTACCATTCAGGATATGGTTAAGCCTGCACCCCATGTTCTCCAAAAATGGACGCTGGAGCCCGTGACCCATGTAATCATGTAAATATGTAAATGTGATGGTAAGCACAGAATATCCATGCCTGTACCATCCAGTTCAGTAGATGTTTCTCAGCCTAGGTTATATAAGTGATGAAAAGGTAGTTTCATGGGCCACTTTACCAAATATGTCCATTAGTCGGCTATTAAAGTGATTAAAGGCCGATAGAACTAACATTTGGGCCACCCTTATAAATGTCATTTTCCACAATTTAGTCTTGAGAAATAATAAAAAATGACGTATGTATCCTCCTTATGCAGGATTTGCACAATAATGCTTCGTGTGATATTTCTCAGCATATACAAACGCACCAAGCAGCCTTAAAGGCAGCTGGGTCTTAAATATATATATCTGTAAGCTTTCCAAATGAGCTCTCAAGAGACTGCTGAAACCTGCAGTCACTCTTCAAACAATTTAATTGGGTTACTTAAGGCAGAAGGTACCTGCGGTGGCACTTTGTTCTTTGGCGATATAACACAAAAGGTCTCCAGGTGCAATTAACCCCATTTTGGAGGAGTGTAACTTGTCAAATGATAGAATTAATGCATTAACACCAACTCTGGGATTACAGTTTTGTACTCTATTTTTTTTTGTCTTTTTTTTGTATTTTACTCCAAAAGTCACCAGCCAACGGTCCTACAACAACCAGCCATAACATTAAAAACACGTGACTAATATTGTGTAGGTCCCGATCATGAAGCCAAGGCTCTGATCCACTGAGGCATGGACTCCACAAGATGTCTGAACGTGTCTGGAACCAAGATGTTAGCAGGAGATTAAGTCTTCAAAGTTGTGAGGTGGGACCTCCATGGGTCAGACTTGTTTGTCCAGCACATCTCAGAGATGCTCGATTGGATTGAGATATGGGGAGGTTGGAGGGCAAGTCAACTCCGTGTATCTCAAACCATTCCTGAACCTTTTTTGCAGTGTGCCAGGGTGCGTCGTCTTGCTGAGAGGGGCCAATCCAATTATTGACATGAAGGGCTGTACTTGGTCTGCAACAACGTTTTGGACGATTCCCAGAGCATCACACGGCCAATGTTATTCACTTCACCTGTCAGTAGTTTTTTACAGTATGGCTCTTCGGCGTATGTTTCTCCAATATCAATTTTACAGTTTCCCATAGATTATTTTCTCAGTTTTGGGTGGATATGACATGACACTGATATAACACAGATTAGCAAAGGGTGGCATTTTTTCACTGAATCAAGTGGAGCTCTTCTGTCTGCAAGCTTCTTCAGTGAGACAGGAGGTAAAATTCCTGACAGCATTTCAATCCTGGCAAACAGCGAACACAGTGAGTCATGACACTATCCGAGGGCTCCAGTGAAGTGTGTGGGTGGACAGCTGCTGTGATGGTGAAGTATATGAAGAGAGCTTCCTTGGCTGAGTCAAGGGAGAGAGGGAGAAAGAGAGATGGGAAGAATGTGAGAGGGAAGGGGTGGGAAGGGGTGAGAACGAGAATGGAAGATGGATTTCCACACATTTATAATAGCTGTCACACCTTACATTCTCCGAAGCAATTTCACATTTGAGAATGGGACAGCGGCTCAAATTAAAAATGACATTAATTTCTGCCAGCCGGCACACATTGCATTTTTCATCCCAGGTGAAACACTTCTATATTAGACCCCGGAATGGCAAAAACTGTTTCATAACAATAAGCATCAATCAGATAGGATTCAGTATTTATGGGAATATGCATGTGCTAGGATATATATGAATCTGTCAGATTTCACATTACTCTTTCCACATTATTTCTCTTCGCTTAAACGTCTTTATCATGCTTTGCTTACCACAAAGGCACATAGGAACAAATGTGGATGTGTTTATCATGCAGTCACTGGAGTTGGCATACATTCATATACAGTGCTGCAAATTTAAATTGCCATTACATCTGGGGTACAAACAGATAAATCATGTTAAGTATTTCAGTCACTGGTAGATGTGGAATTATGTGTTAAGTACCTGAATGCCACTAATTCATCAATCTTCTGTTTATATTTACTACAGTGGCTGAACGCTCCAGCCCAAGACTCGCAAATTGCACATTTTGAGTGATTTAAAATGACCTTAAATTGAGCAAGGCCTTATTTCATCAAACAGAGAGCCTATCGCTCTGCTATTTGAGCACTGTAGAGAATATAGTAAATTGTAGCTATTGTCTTGTTCCATCGCAGCAACAAAATGCCAGTTCTGAGCTGGCACTTCAAAAACAATTGAGATGAGATGATAATAGTGAGAAAAGTGTACAACAATATATCAAACAACAGTTTAGCTTCACTGCCTCTGAAGTGATAGTAATTGGTTTACAAAGACCGACTGAGAATAGAGAAAAAGGGAATAAAACAAACTTACACGGCAGTTTCAGCTCTGTGTTCAGTTTTGTGCATTTTAATTTTTGTGCATATCTGGCATACATTCTTTTGCACATATATTCATATTTTAAATCACACATCATTTGCTTGATAAAATGTTCAATTTGAAAGCAAAAAACCATGAGTGAAATGTTTCAAAACAGTTTATTTTATTATTTTTTTTTATCTTCTCCAGACAAACACATTTATTTCTGGACCACAGTAGAGGATGGAAACCTTTCACAAACATTTTTATTATCATAATTACTTGAAAATACAAATATAAAATTATACTTTCCACATCTGAGATGTGAGAGACCCCCATCCACTTTTAGTTTATTTTACAACAGGGCTTGAGCAAGCCATACAAGAAGACCTGAAAGATGCTTTCAGACGTCAGTCCGTTCAATCAGTTCATGCGGTAAAAAGTCCATTAAAAAATGGGCAAGTGTTAGGAATGGACAAGGCAATCAGAGAGGCGAAAGCTTGGGAGGAAAACAGGAGAGCGAGTTCCTGCAGGAACTCAGAAATAAAGACCATTCCCCTGTGACACCTGCCATTTATAACTGTACCATCCCAACAGAGCTGAAGGGACAAGTACGCGGGCACATTTTTCAGCTAAACTAACAACTTTGCCTCCTTTCCATTTGTCCCAGTAGTGCATAATGCAGCTTCTCCACAACACAAAGAGAAATGTGATCTGAACATGATTTCAGTGTTGACTACTGAACTGAAGGTTGTTTAGGTCATTCAGTCCAACTACAGATGATTAATAAGAATTATGAGGCAGCTTCAACAATAACAAAGATATATATATACACTATACATATATATCCTGTATCTGTATACAAGTATATACATATGTTATTACAGTATGTCGTTACACAGAGCGTGTGCATTCGCACATAGTAGCCTGCTGCTTCAGTAATGGGATGATCGTTTTGGCCATTGCCTAGCACTTGCCTCAAGATTCAAGTTTTGAATGGATACGGTAGTTCACTCCCAATATCAGCCGCCACCTTCCAGGTCATTTTTTTTTTCTTTTCCATTTTTTTAAAACCAACAATTATCCAATGACTTAACTACTCTAGCAAGATGTGTAACATTCATCTGCTGTAAACGGCTGTCAATGGAAAAACTAAATAATGGCAACAGAGCCATGCTACCTTAAAGTCCAAGCTACAAGATCAAATTCGGGGGAAACGAGAAGAAACGAGAGACATCGTACTATCAGAAGGGTCTGCCAGACTTTGTGTTAATCAAGAGCGAGGCCAAGTTTATGTTTTTAACTACACATTTTGAGTCTTGCTCAGTGTTGTATACATTCATTTTCGGTTGATTCTTTTATGTCTCATCACAAAAATTGCAGCACTAGGAGAATGTATGAGCTCACTATTTTACAAATTCTGAAAAAGCCCAATAAAAATGACCAAGAGAATGAATTTTTCCAGATCTAGAAATGAAAATATACTCATAGCTTTAATGCCATGTCGATACAAATTACCTTGCTTTAAATTTCAGCCCAGCGGCAAGTTACACTTGGTTCTCAAAGTGTTTGAATCTAAATGAAATCTGACAGCACGTATAACAGACAGAGATCCCACAAATCAGTGTTGCTTCAGCTAAATCATACAGACTGGGAGTTAGATTAGCTTACATTCATAATCCCTGAGAACAGATTTCATTCAGAAAATACAGCCTTTGATTGAAATGATATTGAATTATTTTATGTCTGTTGTCAGTAAATAATCTAGTCTCTATTGAGAAGCTCTAATCAGTTATTAACAATTAAATCCCACAGTGTAAATGTAATTTTTGCTTCTGCTGAAGTAATTCAGTTGAGGCTTAGCTTTGATTAACATGAAGAACTGGCTCTATGATCACAGAGTACAAGAAGAATTCATGTTTAAGAAAGTGGCTGCAAACTAAAGTATGCATGAATCTATGCAGACGCATTAAAAAAGTGTTTAAAAAATAGTCCGGACTTTTTCGACGAGTATAAATATCAAAACCTATTACAGTTTCATATTTATCTATAATTATTAGGCTAGATCATCATTACTCAGATAGAACTTAGTAAAAAAATATGAACTTTCCATTCATGTGATACAGTAATTCAACCTTTCTGTAATTATAGCTTGTGTCCCTCTTAAAAAAAGAATGAAAGTGAAACGGTTTTGCATATCGAGCATTAGCATTTAAGGTAGTATGGCACACCCCTTTCCAAACATTCAAGGGTGGGAATCCAATTAATGCCTCATTTCCAACTCTTCCTTCCACCAAATTCTTGTTCTGGATTTCATCATGAGAGCTTTGGTTAGTTGAACCCACGTGAGAGTCAGAAAAAAACTAAACAAATCAAATGAATTAAATGAAAAAGAAAATGGTAATGAAAACGATGCTAAACACTTTTTTTTTTGTTTGTTTAAATGATTATCAAGAGAAAGTTCTATCCTTACTGGTCCTAAATCTGCTAATCACTACAGGTCTACTGTAACGTTGATTACATAACATCTATGACTACTCACTAAGAGAGAGTGAGACACAGATATAGAGAAAGAGCAAAAATACAAAAGCAGAGGGCAAAACAGGGGGAGGGAGAAGTGAAACAGATCAACGCAGAAATGTATAGACCACTACACTGGCATCAAAGACAGCACTCTTTTACAAGGTTTCTTTTTTTTCCTCTTTTTTTTACACACTACTGAAATACAATGATCAACAGAAGATTACTGTGTGATGTGACAGGGAATGGAGAGATAATCAAATGATAAATACAGTACATAATAACTGTAATATAGTTATCATCATATTTAACAGAATCATCCACGTCCACAAAAATAGCAATATAAATCCCCCATTTAGATTTAAAACTTGGGGGTCACAATCTTTTTTTGTTTGTAGTTTTGTCTTCTGAAACAGGGAGTTGTCTTTACCTTTGTTTCTCATATTACTTTAGTCAAGACTATACAAGTAAAAAAAGAAAAAGAAAAAAATCAGCATTCTGTATCACGTGTGAGTTCATTGTGAAAAGTGAGAAAGAGGAAAATAAAAACACATTTGCAGCAAGAATGAACAACAGCATATATCAATTCTTATTCTTAAATAGCATTCTTATTTCACTCAGCATATACGTCTTTTAGCATTTATTACCATCTCCACAGATCCAGTCTCAACATGTACATCATGTGTGTAGCAGCTACTGGTTTCATTCAATTTCAGTGTATCGGAGGATTGAAACTATTGCTACCAATAAACTCAGCTGTACGGTTGGCAGATCATGAGCATAAAAATAAAATGCCAGGAAAGCGGTTATTTCAAAGCACAGTCATTTTCACTCCAAGCAAGCTGAGAGCGAGAACCATCCCAGTTATCCTGTGCACGGTTTTTCTAAGAATCCTTCATATGATCCACGGTGGAAAAATGTCCTTACAACATGTGCAAATAGAAAATGATAAATTCTTTCTCACAGTGCAATGATTTTGTTTAATTTCAAGACAATCTTTTTTATATTGTCTCACTATAAAATAAATTAATTCGTGTCCTCTAAAATACATCCCACAGGACTGAGGTAATGGTGCAAACCAGGTGAACTAATTGGCCACAAATTACTTTTAAAAACCCTCAAATATTGCCATTTTGTTCCAAATCAGGCATTCTGTGTACAGTTATTCATGACTGGAGACTCTAAGGAAAAAACTAAAACATGATCTAAACAGTTCAAAAACAGAACAACGTACCTATCAGGTGCCTAATCTTTATCTCTGGTACTCAAAAAAACATAAAACTTAAAGGTGTGCTTTGGATTTCAGTTCAGTTTCGGTTTTACAATGCTGATTTGTGTGTATGTTGTAAAGTTTGAAAGCTGTGCCCAGATCTCACTATCTAGTCAATATGCTGGTATGCCACCTGCACAGTTAGAAAGCCAACAGTATTTACAGAGCGAGCTAACAGTGTTTTATTGAGCTTTTGTCTGCAGTCGGTTTATCACGGCTTTTGTGCTACAAATGGATTTCAGTTACCGCACTGAGCCCGAAAGATCTTTTTTTCTTAAAAACATATTTCAGATTGCACACAGTACGACCTCTAGAACACCATCACAAAAATATGGTTCTCTCTGAGATGGTTTGATGCAGTGAACAGAGGAATATTTACAATTTCATAACTCTTTTTTGTTTTTAAATCTCATTTCACAAAGTATTAAAAGGAAATGTACTTTTTCGTTTATCCAGAACAAAAACACATTTATAAAAAAGGACTGTGAAAATATTGTAGTCCTCTTATTGCCCAAAATAGGTAATTATGATTAACAAGACATCACACAAAAACAAAGAACAGAGCTACTAAGATTTGTTAGTCACCCTCTTGTTGCTCTTTTGTAGGTTGAAAAAAAATGCCACTTTTGAAACAAAAGTGCGTCAGGTTTCTTCCTTGTATGAAATGAAAACGTGACAGGATTATTATCAGGATTGATGAGACAATTCTACACAAAAAAGTAATGTACGCTGACATAGCTCATCAGATAAGATACAGAATGAAAAGGGTTTCAAACTAGGGTCAAAAAGCAGGACTACATGATACACGAAGTTAAAGACCTCAACGAAAGGCTAAAAGAAATGAAAAAGGACAAGTGACAACGTCCTCCTACGTCAGTTTATGGGGATACAGTAGGATAAAAAGAAAGCTAAGTTTGAACTATAGTACAGCAGATTAATGTTTTTTTTCTGAGATGATTCAAACGTTTCTTTTGTTCCTCAGATGGTGCCATCTCAGCTCGTCATTGCCTGATCCACTCTGTAGTGTCTGAAGTTGTATGGCCGTTACCTGTACACAAAACCAGTTAGAAACTGCGGCCTGCTTTCCCCGGACCTCCGGATAATCTCTGCTGGAGCAAACAGAAGATTCACACGCTTCAGAAACACAGCAGTTCAACAGTGTGTGGGAGATTTGATGTCTCATATGTGCTGCACCTGAGCCTTCAGGCATTTGTCATTTTACAGCTCTCGTTCACTCATGAATAGAAAAAATTTATTTTATAAGGGCTTGATTTACATGAAGTGCTAATAATACAATACCCTTCAGATATAGCAATATATAAGGCTCTACGGGACAAAGGACATGGAATTTGTTTTCTATCATTAATGTCCTTTGTCTCTTAGAGCCTTAGCTAAACTCAGTGGCCCTGTCAAATACAGTAATAGGAATACACATGTCATTCCAACACACAAATCTCTGAAGCTACGAAATGAAAAGGAATAGCTAATTGAAAATTGAATTTCCACAATTTTCCATTTACGATCAAATGCTGTTGTTCAGCTAAGAAATGTTTTTGCTTCCAAAACATGTTTGGTCTTTTATGATAAAGCTATTAAACTGAACAAAAGACTTTAAAGCATAATGCTTTGCATTAAATTTGTTAGTACATGCATTTATTGTATTTTTGTCTTATCTGAATATCTACATTTTTAATTCGAGACTCAGTATATTGTTCATCTATGATGAAGGCTCTAAACTAATTGAAAAGTTGCGAGTTCCACAACTTCCAGCTCTGTCAAGCTACCACTGTTGGGCCCCAAAGCAAGGTCCTTAAATGTTCAACATTTCAGCTCTAATGCAAGCCTCTCTGGATATGAATGCTTCATAAATGCTGTACAGTAAATATAAAGCAAAACTTTATTTAAACATTAGTATAATTCCTCTAAATTTCTACCATTTAACAGGGCCTTCTTTGCTGAGCCATAATCTAATGAGTTCAAAACATGTTAAGATAAACTGCCTGGAGCAAACAATTAAAAAATGTGTATGTACATTTACAACTTTTAGCAAATACCTTTATTCAGAGTGGCTCAGGAGCAGTTGCTTGTCTGGGCCTCTAATTTAACCCCTGAACTGTTAGTAGTCCTTAACCACTAAGCCATTACTAACTCAATTCTAGAGTAATGAGTCTGTTTTGAAACTGTATTTAAAAAATGAAAATCCAATTAAGAATCTTCAAATGTACATTGCACTAGGAAGTTGTTCAGTGTGTGGACAAGTATAACTTCCATTGGGAAAAGTGGTACCTGGTTTTCATATATTCAAATCTAAAATACTTTTTGTTCATTCAAAACATTGTCTACTTTTGATATTTCCTTGATCGATATTCGTTAGTGGGTTACTGTTTTGGAATGGAGGTCAATGTGTGTTATACTGGGCGTTTGGATAATGGGATTTTGGGTACCGGGTTGACTGTATTAAGTTTGTAAATATAGACTTTCGCTATTTTACAAAATAAGATTTAAGGAAAGTGTTTCTGTGTAATTGTGAGAAAGAGTTTGAATAAAACTCTTGCAGTGTTGCACCAGAACTAAACTAAAGAAGTACCAACCATGTCTTGGCTACATATGGGACAAGAAATGATCAACTTAATACCAATATCTTAATATCAACTCAACTATTGAATATCAAATCAACTTTCTAAGCAAAAACTTTTCTAAGTTTCTTCGTGGAACAAACTTAAATCTAATATATTTCTACAACCCATAATGCATTTTAATTAACTGGGAAAAATACATATTTTGTCCGTATTTCCAGGTGATCAATCTTTATTTTTTGCAAGCTTTCAGACAAACTTACTTGGTACTTATGCATTAAAATATGCAGAAATATTATCTTTAAGTTTGTTCCCTGAAGAGATTGTGTTAATGTCTGAAACTTGAGACTGCATGGTCAATCTGAGCCACACTTTGGTTAGGTTTTAAGATAAGACATCTCTAATGCAGCCAATCAGATGCAGAACATATTGGACATACTGGACATATTTACACACAGACACAGACACATACATAAGTATGACAGCATGCAAAAACAAAACATTCAGTGCCAACCGAGGGCTACACAAAGCTGGTTTACAAAAACTGCAGAGATTGTTGCTTTCTCTGAAATACTGTTGCTTGGGGTGTTTAAATAAAGAAATAAACGCACCAGTGCCTGCACTTTAGGTTAAATCTGGATATTTTTATATTTATTTAAAATTCAGCAGGGACAGTAGAGTGTGGAGTAATGTGATTTCTATATACAGCCTCATGTCCTCATGTCTATGCAGATTGAAAAAAAAAAGAAATTTATCTCCAACAGTTATATAATAAGCTTCCATTTCTACCAGGTTTTAAGATCTTCCCCTAAAAAAATCACGGGGCCACATCTTACTCAACCACAGACATGCATATTAACAAGTGCACACACACTATAGAGATGGACACAGTTATTTGAATATCCACAAATCCTTATGTAAGCATTTATTCAAATATTAACTATTTGGACGGCCTGCCAGAAAGAAAGCATTTTCTCTGATCTAACTACAAACATGTACTAGATGCTACAGAAACTGCAGATATTTAAACACACACACGCGCACACACACACACACACACACACACACACGCACACACACAGAGATTAACCTTACAGGCCAAAAAGCTCAGTGCACCCAAATGAATTGCCAGTAATTGACTTTATAAAAGCAGTCATTCTGTACAGAAGATCTGATGCATTACATCAGACTTCAGCTCCCTGTTAAATGAGAGTCATGCTCTGACTTCAAGGGTCCAGCATCTCCAGGTGCATACTGATCAAAGGCTCCACACCTGTGCATATTATCCGCATACAGCACTTCAGAGCCCTGACTCAAAAGTCCTTCGCTTTGCAAAATAGCACTACAAACTGGGTGTAGAGAGCTCAGCTTGTCTCATGTAACTTAGAAGAAAGCAACAGCACAGTTTGAGTAGACCAACTGATACGGCAACTCGCGCATGTGAGGCACAGACAAGCAGGGGAAAAAGGACAACTAACAAAATGTTGTATTACGTTAGGCTAAAACTGTAATGCTGAAAGCTTTTAAAGAGTTTCAGGGCTTATTTTAGTACCTTCTCAATTAAGAAGTGAAATTCAAGCCCGGGGAACCATGTAAAAGCTTCCTGCTGTGTTTGTGATGAAGATAAGACATCTAGAACACATTTCAGATTACAGAAAAGGAGAGGGTGCAAGCAGAGGAGGACGAGACTAGAGCGGCATAATTAACGGAAGATGAAAGGATCTATCACAATTAATAAATGGTTCAAAAAGTTCTACCTCAAATGAGATGGCAACCAACCACCTGTTAGGTTTCAATGGTATCCGTTTGTAAAAGCTGTCGCAATCAAAGGACCCTAAAAGTGTACAGTTAGTAATCATGTCAGTATGCAGTCCAGGTACATCAGCTCATAGCTATCACTTGTCAGTAGGCTGGATTTTAATCACTGTACTGTCAGCATGAATCAACACCGACTGGCTCATCGGTCTTTACCAGGTACTGTATTTTTCCATAATATTTTCTAAAATGCCACTTGTGAAGGTAAGCTCTGTCAAAATGTCCAAATATTTTCATGTATTCTATTCATGCTAACATTTATGACATTATCAGAAATTCCACGACATGCACAAACCTCTGAAGCAGGCATGGCTATGGGAAAAGGTTTCCTCAGCAATCAAACTGTGAACCTCTCCAGGGTGACGCATTGCTCCGTCACCGCTTAGAGAAAGTCATTTAAATATTTGAACGGTACGTTCTGCCCAATGTGCAGACACATTTTAATCTGTAGGGAGTGCAGAAAATGTATCTAATGGCAATGCTGTCAATCATGGCCACAAGTCAGAGAAAGTTTTGGGTCAGCCTACATTCAAGTCTATTTAGGTTAAAGACTTTATCTGAAAGTCAAGCACAAGGTGACATTCCTAATCTGAACAATTGGTTTTGGGTTGATGTATGGCCTCTCTATTTTGCAGACTTTACTTAAGGGAAAAGAAAAAGCACAGAAATTCTCACTTGGCTTTCCGTACAAAAGAGAGATTCATAGCGCACTTACAGCACAGTGAATCAGTGGCAGTATCCTCAGACAAAAAGGCCTTTTTCATTTTCCCAGCAGACCTTGATGTTGATTGCTGGGCCATGCCTGAAAACAGCCAGAGCCAGTAATTCTCCAGAAAACCTGTGATTCAGCCTGGTCTCCCTCATGGAGCCCCCCCGAGGGTTGACTTCTCCTCCCTCCCTGTTCCCTCAACTCTCCAGGCCTCTATCAGTGCATTATGCAAGAGGTTAAAAACAAAAGGCCGCAGAGAGTACAGAATGTCTACAGCTTCAAAGGGCAAGACAACATATTCTTATGACAGGCTTCCTCGCAAGGGTTTATTATTGCCTTATTGATTTACATATGCACTTTGTGCAAGGGACCTTGCACAATGCCTGCAGCCCGGCTAAGAGGGAAAAGAGCCCTTTGTGTACCAGAATCAAAATAGGGGAATGAAAATGAGTGAACTAATTCAGAGAAATTTTCTGTCTGGCACATAGACAAAGGCGCGGTGACACGCCATACTGCTGATGACAGGCGGTACAAAGTTCACAGTTTGTTCTGAGGAAGCTGACAGAAAGCGAGGTGCAATGGAGGGAATGGGGAATGTGGGCAATGCAATAACCACACAGCACAGCTCCAGAGAAAGAGCACCTGCTTGGCACTAATGAGAGCATGATTCCACATTTTGGAGGCAAACTTCAGACTAAAGACATTTTTGGTGATAATTAGTGCGAGTTAAACATCTTCTTCGTTCTCCCCTTTGACTTGAAAGCACTGCACCAATTGCATGAGGACATTTCAGTTATTTAACTCATGTTTGATTTTTTAGAGCCTTTTTCCCATTAACATTTTAGTCTCATTTAGTCATTTCATTAACACCTGATATGTAACATCCGTAAGGTAATTATGATCAGTTAAATAATTTAACATGTCTAGCTACCACACTTTAGTAACATGGAAAAGTACACTATACCTCTACAAAGCTGTTTGATACAGACAAGCCAGTGTTTTCTCACTGTTTCAGAGACTAAAATCAATACCGTTATAGCAGACTAGGTGAATTGCAACAGTGGGTGAAGATGGATATGTTGAGATGAGCAGGAATTATGGGAGATGGATTCAGAAGAAGAGAACAGGTGCTAAGGGAGAAAATTGGAGGATTACTTACGGCAATGCTGTGACCAAAGCCGGAGCCGGGCTGAGGGCTAGCAGCACTTATGTAATTGCCCACACCAGAGTCCTGGCTGGTGGGGCCGTACAGGTCAGCCACAGGTCCTGGACTGCTGGCGCCAGGGAAAGTTCCAGGCCGCGGAGGGTTGGTACCTGCCACAGAAGGGGGTGCCAAGATTGGGATTAGGGGCGAGGCTAGATGTGCGGTGGTGTGTAGATCTACAAAAGCTCAGACTTGCATGCATATTTCAAAAGACAAAGCACCCAAAGCACGGCAATGAACAGCTCTTCACAGAGACAGTGTACATTATACAAAATAGTGTGTGTGTAATATCTATGCACACTTCCAAAATTTATCCTCAACTGGAAGTCTGCATCTTTATGGCTCATGGAGATGGCTCACTGATCAGCAACAAAATTAAGTGGCTCAGATTCTGACACCAGCTTTGGAAAAAGCATGCTTTCCAGTTTTTATAATATTTAGAAATGACTCTAAATATTACTCGTACAGCACTCAGGTGGCACGAATTGGAGTTTCAGTGGTACCTCTGGTCTGGTTGTGTACTCTACAAACACAATAGCCTGTATATACAGAAGGGAAGCCCTGACTGAGATTCATCTATCTGCTGCTACAAAAGCGACACATACTGTCAGATTGAGGACAGTATGAGGGGGATGATCATAGGGAGCATAGCACTGTCCTCCAAACATTCTAGAGCTCCCTGTAGAAATGTTCTGCTGTCCATTAAAAAAATGCATCAAAGCAGACACAGCATGGTGATCTTCTACAACCCCAAACAGTTGGAACGGTATGGAAACCACAAATAAAAAAAGCAGCGTTCCTTACATTTCTTTTGATGTTCCTATTTTGAAATTTATTGTTTTGTTTTTCTTTCTTTATTCAGAAGACATGAAACCATGTTTTGTCCGGTCAACTTCACTTAATTTGTTAATAAGCAACCATTCCTGTATTTCAAGCCTGCAACACATTCAAAAAAAGGTTGGGATCAGAAATCATGGATTTTCAGTTTAGGCTTGTGCCTTTGCCCTTTATGCACTGAAATTGTTCCAGATTCCTTGAATCGTTTAATGATATTATGCACTGTAGAGGAAGAAATTTGTAAACCCCTTCCAGTCTGTCTTTGAGGAACATTGTTTTTAAATATTTCAATAATTTCTAATATATTTGTTGATAAACTGGAGATCCTCTGCCCATCTTAGCTCATCAAAGACTCTACTGCTTTTGGATACTGCTTTTGTACCAAATCATGACCATCTTCACTTGTTTACAATACCTGTTTGAAATTTACATTTACAGCATTTAGCAGATGCCCTTATCCAGAGCGACTTACAACTTGATACAGTCTTACAGTCCAAGCAATTGTGGGTTAAGGGCCTTGCTCAAGGACCCAACAGTGGCAGCTTGGCAGAGGTGGGATTTGAACCCTGGACCTTCTGGTCCAGAGTCCAGTACCTTAACCGCTAGGCCACCACAGTCCCAAAATGACATTATGATTTAGTTTTTTTCACCTCATTACTAGCCAGTTGTCACATCCCAACTTTTTTTATGTGTTGCAGGCCTGAAATGCAGGAATTGAATTAACAAATTAACTGAAGTTGACCAGACAAAACAAGAAATATCGTGGCTTCATACTGTCTCTGCATGAAATACAGTAATGTGGAAGGAACATTGCAGTTCTTTTGTTTTTTACCACCCCATTTGTTTTCATACCACCCCATTTTTTCCGATTTGGGGTTGTATGTGACAGTAGAATTGACTACAACAAAATACACAAATTTGTGGAAAATTCTGCAGTTTTTTTTTTGCAGTGGTTGTAATGCCCCTTTTAGAGAGAGAAGGCCAAAAAATACATTCAAATACAACTAGACACCTATGAGATCTATTCTAAGCAATGCAATTTGTTTGGTTGTAGTTTAGTGTTCAGTTCAGATAGCTTTTTGTGCATTGTGGACATCTTAGTTTTGTAACAATTCTCAACCGCAAAGGCTTTGAGTCATATACTGAATCTGCCACTGAAATGCTGACCAGTCTATCCCTATTGTCCAGAATTGGCAATGTCAACATCTCCCAGCTGTAAAATGTGCTCAGATCCGTGCATAGATACACACAGTGACCTACACAAGCCTCTTAACCTACATAGTCTCCCGGAGCCCATTTTCACAAGCTTTTCTATTATTCATGATGCATTTTCTGTCACTCATGCAGACAGAAATGCATGCTCATGATACACATAGCTGCTCAGCATTCACATGGCATGCAAGCTACAAAAAGGGCTATGGGTGGGTGTTACGTATGCAGGGCGAGGTGTTTCCTGCCAAATTGAGCTGCTTTTTGAGAAGGCTGAAGACTTGCCTACAGGGGCTAGTGATGCTAAAGAGTACAAATGAGAGTGAGATGCTGCCATGTAGGTCTCTTTCATTATTATACCACCTCTCCCTTGCATGCACACGCTGAACACGCAGTCTTGTCCGCTTGCACCAAGTGCTCTCTTTGCGCTTGCAGTAGTCAAATTCGACTGCCAATTCTCAAGTCCTTCTAAGAAATTGCATGGGGGATTGTGCCACAACACCCCCTATCTAATCAACACCTGTCACATGGAGAGTGCTCCCCTTCTCCCTTTCCTCCTTCTTTAAATATATGATGGTGATTATCTAGCTGTTAGCGTCAGGGGGCTTTCGGGCCTCGCAGCCGTCTCTGGAAGCCGGGAAATTGCAGAGGGCATCTTGAGTGAAACGTGTTAAAGACTGAATCATTGAGTGCCATTTCCACTGAGGGGGTAGTTCATTTCTTACTGAAAAATATATGCCACATATCGCAGGTTTGTAGACTGGAAGGTGGTTGGGTAGCGTTTTGCTGGCAAGTTGTATGTGCTAGACATAAAAAAAAACTTTTGGTAACTGGAAGAAAAGTGGTGGGATCGGAGGGTGGAGGGTTTGAGGAGACAGCGTGCAAATTAGACTCATTAGAGCAGAGAGATGACCCCTCCGAATCAGTGCCACTGAATGACAAATTAAAGAAGGCTAAACAAACAAGCACATTGAATTAAATGAAGTTTTGGAGAAACTTCTGCAGCCCCATACTGTGCTGCGCTCATTTTTCTCTCTCGCACAGCCCTGATGACACTTCCATTAATAAGCGAATATTAAATCAAGTTCCTCCACAGCCGGAAGCCTTCAGTTCACCATCCACTGAAAGGAGAGACTATTAATGCAGCAGACTCCAAAAACTCATGAGGATAAAAGATATGTGCAAGAAGAAAACACTGAAGAAAGGCCCTGCTGGATAAGGTGCGGGAGCAAAACTGTCAGATAGAGGGCGTGCTAGCGTCGACACTGTCTTTCATCTGTCTTTCACACAGACGCAGAGTGCAGGAAGGTGAGCGGAGAACAGTTTGTCAGTAGAAGCTCTCATTCTCAAAATGTCAGCCCAGCAAAGCAGAGACAGCTAAATCCAGAGAAGAGCAGAGGGGAGGGGGCATATATTTATTTGTAGATTTGAGTGCACGCAACAGAAGATGGATATCTCGGGCAGGCTGCATATCAGTTAGTAGCGTGGAGAGACGAGGCTGCTTTTGACACTTCAATGTGACATCTGCTGCGCACAAAAAGGCAAGCTTCTGCCAATAAGCAACAGATTGAAACAGGCTCTTTAAGCACTAAACTAAATGATGGAAAGTGTCAGGAACACAGCAACCTGAGCAAAATGAGGTGAAGAGATGTCTAGCAGGATATCAGAGAAGACACTAATCTGTGAGCAAAACTGATCCAAGTGTCTCTAATGCATGCAAGAGCACATAAACACACCTCGGTCACGCATACACGCCCTCCACACAGGGTAACGTATTCAATTAAGGAGATAAACGTAAGACATATATTGCATCTTCCGTCTCAACAACACTGAAACACTTTCCTAAATGAGAGTAAACAACTGGCGTATTTGCCCATAATCCCATATAAGTGAGTGTGTCGTTTAACGTTAAGTCCTCTCCTATGATCGCTCTTGCTGTTCCCACTGGGCATGTGCTAATAAGCTGCTGGAGGCAATATCTGACTCACTGTATAAACAGTAAAATACGCGGCTTGTAATCGTCCATTCTGCTGAGCAGAGCAATCTTAACACCATTTCCATGCCAAGAGGATTTAGAGCTGTATTTATGTCAACACTTCCTCCGTATAACTTTTAATCTAAGGTAGATTAAGACCTTGGAAAGGCAGTCGTTTAAGTGTTACGACCCAGTTCAAACGCAACAAATCTTTCACCTATATATGAACCAGCATCTTACGACCTTCATTACATCACAATAATATTATGCCCTACAGCTTATTCTCATCCTTGACACACTTTCAAGCCATTGAGGTACTATAAATACACGTTCCTAGGGTTAGAAACTGTCTTATAGGAATGTTCCCATGATCCTATGGTCTGGATAAAAACATACTGTACATGAAGAGAAGTAACCAACTGAAATTATAATACAAGTTTCTTCCTAAGGCACATAAAGGGGAACAAAAGAGGGTAAAGAATTTCGACTATTTCAGCCACTCATTTATAAATGCACCAAAATGTTAGCTTTAAAGGAATTTTCAACCTAATCTCTATAATATTCATATGTAGCATATATGCAATGACCATAGACTATAATTATGACATACTTCCCTGTACTGAAAAGAACGGAAACTTTTTCACTCCACACTCCACTATAATGGTATTTGTAATTTAAGCTCTAAAGCTGCATAATTTTATAGCTGCAGTTTTTTTCTGGGTGAAGCATTACCAATGCAGTTAGTTCTGGCTTGCACATATATAGCACAATACCTTAGGGTATGCATAAATAACTGGAATTATTTTTTACTGTATTACAGCAATGATAATAACACATAAGACCAGGCTTGGTAAGTCTTCATTTGAAGATTGCTACTGTTAAGAGTTTAAGTTTGCCTTATATATAGAGTAGTTACATATATTAAACATACAGATGTGCGTTGTTTAATGTCCGCATTACGATCTGTGAAACAGGACATTGACCAAAATGGCCGGTGACCAGACATTACTATAGTCACATAGTGTTTTATTTTAAACAATAATATGAATTAAAGTGCAATATGAAAACATTTAGTACAATATTGTACTGTAAAATACACTAATTCTTCTCTTTGTATATTTTATAAAACTTGTAAACACTTAACAAAAAGAAAGTAGAACAAAACCATGTCTTTCTGTCATTCAGACGTGAAGTAGATTTACATTTACATTTATAGCATTTAGCAGACGCCCTTATCCAGAGCGACTTACAATTGGTACAGTCTTACAATCCAAGCACTTGTGGGTTAAGGACCTTGCTCAAGGACCCAACAGTGGCAGCTTGGCAGAGGTGAGATTTGAACCATGGACCTTCTGGTCCATGGTCCAGTACCCTTACCGCTAGGCTACCACAGTCCCAATAGTTATAATTATTATGACCTTGGCTGCTAAAGCTAACAGATGTTGATTGGATGGACATTAAATGGCGCATACCTGTGTACTGATCCTTACATTAAAGGTCTGTGTTGAATCTATTGCCTTTTATTTTCTTTTTTAAAATAAGTACAGAGAAACCTGTCAAAAATATGTATGTGGTAATTTGCCCTTATTTAGAGTAACTTCCAATTGAGCTGAGCAGTTAACGGATGAGGGCCTTGCTCAAGGGCAAACAGTGACTGTTAAGGTGAAGCTAGGGTTGAACTCCACAACCTTCCATTTAGTAGCAGGTATAGCAGTGGCAGTGTGCCTATGTGCATAATAAACACAATCGGTTTTTTAAATGTGCTCCCCTAATAGAAATAGTGAAAAACAGATACAATGATGGGCATGGTCATAAACTAGGAACTGTAATATGCATGTGTGCTCAATTTGGGTCAGTAGTCACGTGCAGAGTGCTGTGAAATGGAACGGAAACTACCATTGCCCCATTAGCCCATATATCTCAATATTGCATATGGATTAGAACGGCTCCAAATACACAGTAGAAAATGCAATGCCAAGGACAGGAATTAAATGTGAAAGAGCTCAAATCAGCATGCATTTCATGTCAGGCAAAGCAGCGGCCTCCACTCTAACCTCTACACCTTCCCTTGCTTTTCATGTATCCCTTTGGTTTGAATGAATGACTGGATGATGAATCAACCACATGAATCAAATCAATCAGTGAATGAAGGAGAGGTGGTACACACCTGGGCTCTTATACTGATCCGGGCTGGGCAGGTGCTGCAGGGGGGAGTTGCAGGCCGAGGTGGCATGCTCGCTTTGCAGCAGCTGAGCTGCCTGTGGGCCAAGGGAGCCATAGTCCGCAAAGGAGAAGGGGGGCCCCCGTTGGTCACTTGTCGAGGAATAGAAACCGTAATCGGGGAAGCCTGGGAGATACAGGAGTACAGGGTAGGAGGAGGGGGGAAGGAGGGGGAAATATTGGGAAAATTTCCCATCATTGGGAATATGACGTTGCATAATAATGAATCAATTCTAAATGGCATAAAATTGGACTGGTGCAAGATAAAGAACAGTGTCAGTTCGTATGGATGCCTGCTGCTGTTTTCCCAACATTCTGTGTAGGTGCGTGTGCTGTGCATGTTTGTGGGTGCTGCTGGCCAATCTCATTTTGAATGTGACCCCAAGGACCAGTGCTTTACTCAAGTCAGTAGTCCTTAAAATCCATCTCGCATTCAAATCAAGTCAAGTCCAAAGTCCCAAAGATGCTACTCAAGTCAGGTCCCAGTCAAGGCTTTAAAAAGGGTCAAGCATGGCAATATCGCCATACCTTAGGGTTACAATTTTCATCTTAACTCTGGCTGCTCTTAAGAATGACCATGTTATTACTGTAGAAACTTATTTACATAGCCTGGTTGCAACACTGCATGGAACACTCAGTAAAAAGCAAAGGCAAACATTTCAGAGCTTCAAGGGTTGAAACCAAACTTCAGCCTCAAGGCACGAAAATGCAGGTCCAAAGGTTACATCTGATGAAAACTGCAACCTAAGGCAGACTTAGGTTAATAACTGCAGGACTTCACTACATCATGGCTAAACATTTATTTTTGTTGCACCCTACAGCTTAATTTAAACTTTGTAACCATAACCATGGGGTGTGACTGATACAAAACGTACTTTAAAAGCTTTCCTTAGGTAATTTATATATCAGTTTTATTTTCTAAAAAACAATCATATACATAAGAAAATGTTGTTACATAATATCAGTAAACTTCTTTACTCCACGTATTAGCAGGAGAAATGTTGAACGAAGAAAGAAGCAACATGGTCTACCACAGATATCATAAAGAAATATGAAGGTCTGATCTATCAACAGCACTAGAGTCACTCATCAATCTTACTAGCATGGCCTTAACTGAAACAACGATTCACTCTTTTACTGCTTAACATGTCTTGACCCTTTAGGGCATATAAATATGCAAAAAACAAACCCATATTTAAAATATAAGGCAGCAAATGGTATAAATGCTAAAGAGTATTTTGTCCTTGCAGCAGGCTCTTACTGTGAAATCACACTGTCATCTCAAAGTTTTTCAATACAACTTATTAATTTGCTGCTGCTCTGCACTGAACCTGAAGTTTTACATCAAGCTTTTCATCTGTTCTAACTTTTCTGGATTACTGTGATTTCATCACATCTCTTTTACCTTACAGAGCACAAATCAGTGGGGTAAACTGTACGGGTCAGTGTACTACCAAGCGCCTGCTTGGACTCGTAGATTAATGCAGATGTCCCGCTATGTTCTTCCTATTTTCACAAAGTATTATGATGAGCAAAGGCCTTGGGAGTAAATCATCTACAGTGACACAAAAAAATATACATAATCAGCCACTGATTGTGAAAGTTCACTTACTTAGAAAGATGAGAGAGAGGTTCTGTAATTTCATTGTAGGTACACTTTTCAGAAAGAAAATCCAGGAAAAATCACATTGTAGAAATTTTTAAAGAATTTATTTTGTAAATCATGGTGGGAAAAAAAAGTATTCATGGTCACCCACAAACAAGCAAGATTTTCTGGCTCTCACAGACCTGTAACTTAATGCAAAGCTCTCTGCCTTCCACTTGTTACCTGTAATTAATGGCACCTGTTTTTGACCTCGTTATCGTATAAAAAGACCACCTGTCCACAGCCTCAACTCAAACAGTCAGACTCCAAACTCAACCATGGCCAAAACGGCAAAGAGCTGTCAAAGGACACCAGGAAGAAAATTGTAGACTTGCACCAGGCTCGGGAGAGTGAATCTACATAGGCAAGCAGGTTGGGTGTGAATAAATCAACTGTGTGAGCAAATTGTAAAAAAATGGAAGACATACAAGGACCATTGATAATCTCCTCGATCTGGGGCCCCACCAAGATCTCATCCCGTGGGGTCAAACTGATCATGAGAAACAGTGAACAAAATCCCAGAACTACACAGGGGACCTGATGCATGATCCTGCAGAGATCTGGGACCAAAGTAACCAAGGCCTACCATCAGTAACACACTACGCTGAGAGGGACCTCAGATCCGGCAGTGCCAGGCATTGTCCCCCCTGCTTAAGCCAGTACATGTCCAAAAGCCCGTCTGAAGTTTGCCAGAGAGCATGATGGATGATCCACAGAAGTAGATATTGACGGAGAAATCATGTGAATCAGATGAAACCAACATAGAGCCTTTTGGTAAAAACTCTCACTCGTCGTGTTTGGATGGAAGCATAAAAATGCCGAATTGCACATCCCAAGAACAACATTCAACCTACTGTGAAGCATGGGGGTGGAAAACAATCATGCTTTGGGGCTGTGTTTCTGCAGAGGGGACAGGACGACTGATCTTGTGTTAAGGGAAGAATGAAACGGGGCCCTATATCCGTGACATTTTAAGCCAAAAAAACCTCCTTCCATCAGTAACAGCCATTGAAGATGGAATGGTGGCCAGCATGGACAATGATCCCAAACACACCGGAGTGGCTTCATAAAAAGCATTTCAAGGTCCTGGAGTGGCCTAGCCAGTCTCCAGACCTCAACCCCATAGAAAATCTGTGGAGGGAGTTGAAAGTCCGTGTTGCCCAGCAACAGCCCCAAAACATCACTGCTCTAGAGGAGATCTGCATGGAGGAATGGGCCAAAATACCAGCTACTGTGTGTGCAAACCTGGTGAAGACTTAAAGGAAACGTTTGATCTCTGTCATTGCCAAAAAGGTTATGTTACAAAGTACTGACCAAAGTATTGACCAAATACTTATTTTCCACCATAATTTACTATTAAATTCTTTAAAAATCCTACAATGTGATTTCCTGGATTATTTTTTCTCATTTTGTCTCTTTTATTTAAAGTGCAGCTATGATGAAAATGACAGACCTCTCTCATCTTTCTAAGTAGGAGAACTTGCACAATCAGTGGCTGACTAAATACTTTTTTGCCCCACTGTAGTTGTAAAAGGAGAAAGAATAATAATAAAATGACTCCATTGTCCGACAGAGTACCTAGGTTCAGACCAAACTGTTTGAGTTTTATTCCAACACCTGATAAGCCTACGCTTACTACTGATGTGACACACTTAAACAACACAAAACAAACATAAAAAAACAACCTAAAGTGTTTGTGAAAGGTGCCGGCTAACGACAGCTTCAGTGCTCCTGTGTAGAATCTCTATATGTGTACTGTTTGGTTGGAAGATACATAAACAAAAACATGTTAGGGTTTTGTTAAAGAGCACTGTCGAGTACATCAATTCAAAACCTTGTAATAAGTGTTAAATTGGAAGATCTGGCGACTGTGAAAGCCACAGCAAATGGTGTACAGAATTTCAACACACATGACACCATTCTGTAGCTCTTGCTCTGTGGATGTGGGAATTTCCCTTAACGTTACCACTTCCATTAGGACAGAAATGTTCTTAGCCAGCGGCATAAGGCGCAAGGCGGGAACAACCCTAGACAGGCTGCCAGTTCATTGTTGAGGACATACACTCCTACACACACTCGCACACTTTAGTGAAATCAGTTAACCTAAAGCATGTCTTTGAACTGTTCAAGGAAATTGGAGCACCCAGAGTAATGCAAACTCCACACAGAAATGTCCCAGACCATTTTGCTGTGAGGCAATCGTGCTACCCACCATGCCATCCATGTCACTGTAATCAATGATCCTAAATCAATGTTTAAAAAACCAACTCATAACGACAGGCAGATAAGGGCAAGATTTAAGGTAGGTTTTATCGTGTGTATGCCATTAAACAAACAGCTAAATCCCCTCTAAGTGTTAATGAGAATAAAAAATGGCATCTGTCAAAACAAAATGCATAGTCTCTAAAACCATCATCTAAGATTGTAAACAAACAAATCAAACGTTGTACATTAGTAAGAGATTCGACACGCTGCATGAGATCCTGTTGGAGCCTGATTATCTGGTGCATATTCAGGAATTTCTTAACCATGATTGATTAGAATCGTGGCAGCAGTCTGAATGCAGTAGTCTCTCTTGCCCTAATCTACATCAAGTACGCTCCAGGGACCTGTAAAGCTAGCCATCAAAAAAGAATTAAATCTCATTTGTTCAATTAATTCTGTGAACATGCAGTTGAAATAAAAATATCAAATGGCACAGCTTGGTCCTGTGTCTCTTCCTCAGTGAAGAACTCCACTATCATGTTTTTCTTTATTTTTACATCTACAGTTCTGTACTCTTATCTCGACTGACAGCACTTATTTTTTATATATTTATATATACTTAAGTGTTGTCGTTTGATTAAAAAATATCACACATTTCATTTACTACAAACACAAATACAAATATTTTATTTCAATGCAGTTTTGAAATCTGCTGAGAACTACAGATTTCCAATAAATCATCAAGGCATCACATGTGATTAGCAGATTTACAGAAAATCATAATAAATAAAACTCAGACCTATATGTTAAAGGGCCAGTTAACATTACTATAATCATTTAGAATAGATATCAGAAAATTATTCATGAAGGACATGTTTGAATAATTACTTCCATGGCTCTATATGTGGCCATGCAGCTCCTTTGTTTTCTCATATAGCTACAGACCTTTACATTTAACAGCATTTAGCAGACGCCCTTATCCAGAGCAACTTACAATTGACCCTACAGTCTTACAATCCAAGCAATTGTTGGTTAAGGGCCTCAAGGACCAACAGTGGCAACTTGGCAGAGGTGGGATTTGAACCCTATTACAATCCGGTCCATGAGTGCAGTACCTTAACCGCTAGGCTACCACAGTCCCACATTGAGCAAAGTAATTTTCCATTTTTAATAACCTTTCAGATTCAACTGATTTTATTTGAGTGGGAGTTTGCAAGTCCTCCCCGGATCCTCATGGGTTTCCTCTTGGTTCTCCCTGTCCTCCTCCCACATTCCAATTGTTGTCTTCATCACCTAACAATTTATGACTATTTTAATTCTGCCACCCTTATTCCTGCCACCCTGTTCATAACACAGATAACTCCTCCTTCAGAAGAGGGTGCTTAATTTCATCTCTTTAAAGACAAGAAATACAACACTGAGCATATCAACTTCAGCTCATCACTGCAAATTAGTATTGCTGATATTTGAACTCCACATTGTCCTAATTAAAAACAAAGGGTTTCAAGTAAACTGATAGCAATAGATCTATCCTGATGCACTAAGAGCTACATAACATACGCTATTAACAGTGCAAAAAACTGACTTTAAGACTACTACACTAAATGTTACACAAACCAAAGATGACATATAACCACTAATGAAATTAAAGTTTGCATTGACCAAACTAAAATAAAGACATCCAAAGGCATGAAATGTACAAATGCTAGAACAGAGATGAATGCTATGAAATCGAGAACAACCACAAAGCTTCTAGGGTTTATATCTCCATGCACTATTTAAGCATCATACTCTACTGGTAGTTTTAGAAACATTGTAGGAATAATCTCACCACCATATGGTTTACTTACAAATGGGGCGAAAAACGTATTTAGTAAGCCAGTGATTGGTGCAAGTTCCAGCTGATTGTGCAATTCTTCAAACTTAGAAAGATGCGAGATTGTCTGTAATTTTCATCACACACTTCAAAATATGAGAGACAAAAATGAGGAAAAAAATTTAATTCAGGAAAATCACATTGTTAGGATTTTGTAAATAATTAAATTGAAAATTTGGTGGAAAATTAAGTATTTTAGTCAATAACAAAAGTCAACCACAATACCTTGTAACATTAAAACCTTTGTTGGCCAATGGGACCAGAAGATCAATTAAAATTTTCCTGTTAAGGGTCTTCCCAGGGGCTGGCAAACCACCACTTGAAGCTGGATTTTTGGCCCATTGTTCCTCCATGGGCCAAGATTTCTCCCTCTTTAGAGCCCAGTTGATGTTTTGGAGGCCCAAAACACGGACTTTCAACTCCCTCCACAGATTTTCTAGGAGGTGGGTCTGGGGACTGGCTAGGCCACTCCAGAAATTCTAGAAAGCTTTTTACGGAGCCACCCTTGTATGCCTGAGCAGGTGTTTGGATCCTTGGTCATGTGGAAAACAGACAGAGAAAAAAACTCCCCCAAAGCATGAGGTTTCACCCCATGCTTCACAGAACGTATGGTGCAAATCAGCATTATTCTTCCTCCCAAACACGGCGAGTTTTACAAAAAACCTTTTTTGGTTTTCATCTGACCCATGATATTCTCCCAATCCTCTTCTGGATCTCATAATGCTCTCTGGCAAAAACTTCAAGACAGGCCTGGAATGTAATGGCTTAAGCAGGGGGGGAACACGGCTGGCCTGAGTCTCTCTCCAGCGTAGTGTCTTACTGATGGTAGCCTTTGTACTTTGGTCCCAGTCTCTGCAGGCTTCTTCAGGTCCCTCCTGTAGTTCTGGGATGTTGCTCACCGTTCTCATGATAATTTGGAATCCACTGGTCTGGTGGAGCCCCAGATCGATGGTGGAGATTATTCAAAGGGCTTGTACGTCTTCCATTTCTTACAAGTGCTCCCACAGTTTGATTTATTCGCACCAACCTGATTGCCTATTGTAGATTCACTCTTCAAGGCCTGGTGCAGGTCTACAATTTTCTTCCTGGGTCCTTCAACAAGCTCTTTGGCTTGGCATAGTTGAGTTGGGAGGTCGACTGTTTGGAGGGCTGTGGACAGGTGGGTCTTTATACAGATAACGAGGTCAAACAAGGTTGCCATTAATACCAGGGTAACGAGTGAAGTACAGAAGAGCTTCTAAGAAGAAGTTACAGGTCTGTGAAAGCCGGAAATTCTGCTTGTTTGGGGGACCAAAGGACTTATTTTTCTTACCATATTTACAATTAAATTTCTTTTAAAATCCACAATGTGATCCTGGATTTTTTTTTTTTTTTTATCATTTAGTTGAAGTGTACCTATGATGAAATACAGACCTCTCTTCATCTTTCTAAGTGGAGAACTTGCACAATCAGTGGCTGACTAAATACTTTTTTGCCCCACTGTATATGAATATATATCAGTTCTCGGTGACAGGCGGGCGATTACAAACAATTGCTATATATTAAACTGCATGCGCATACGTGCTGCCTACACATACTTGATAAATCCTACTCGTATTGTGATTTTACTGTTTGTATTCTATATTTTACGTGTAATAACAACTGGAGACCTACTTCTACCCAGCACAGATAAGTCAGACACCCAGACTTTTCTGACTACTGGAAGTGCATGTAATTTCACTGGATGAAAAATCTATTGCAAAATCTTTTTTCAGTTATCAGATTACACTGAACATATAAACTAAATTACCACCTCTGCTGAACGTCTGGGTCTTAAAAAGTTCTGCTTAAATTAGCAGAGCCAAACTTTATTGCCAAAAATAAACAGTTCCCTGTATGTTTATGTATGATACAAGATCAGACCAGTTTTTTCATTTACCGGAGTTATGTAATAAAGAAGAAGGCTGAACTGCCTAATGGAAATGGGAAATGTCCACTATAACATCTTTAATCATTTATGAAAAGCGACCCGAATATGCATTTAGGCTGAATCCATTTTTGATGGGCTGCTTTAATAGATGGGCGTCCTTGAGGTTCAAAGGGAGCTCAGGACTCGCCTCTTAATTAGCCAAGCTGCCATCCCATCCTGTACCCTCTCATCTTCCTAATTAGATCTTTAACGACAAACAAATGAAGACCTTTTTCAGGAGCCATCGGTACGGCCTGTTGCGTTCTTCACACAGCTGAGGACGGCCTTTGTTTAATGCTCCCCAGCCTACCATGCACCACAATGCCACAGTGCTGCTGCGATTTGCATAAATATTCAGTCTAATTTCAGCATAGCAGGAGGGACAGGACACAAAATACCAAATTAACACACATACAACAAATACACCTGGTTTCTTTGTTTGCATTGATACAGCAAATTAGCCCAGGAAAGCTGTTCTTTTCGCTGCTCTGACAGGAAGAGCCTTATCTAATAAAGGCCTGTTGAAATTACTTTTATTGTGCAGGTAGATTACTTCTAATGATAGCGTTATCTGAAGCTGAAATGTGAAATAAAATGCAGTTAAAAGCACCCATTTACTAACTACAGAGAAAGCCATCTGGCAGAATAGGGTTGCATGATTACCTTCGCCAGCTAATTCCCTCTTTCTGAGCATGCAAATGATTCACTTTGACCAAGTGGAAGCGGGGAAGCTGAGGGAAAAAACGGAGCTGAATTAAACATTGTCATTTTTAAACATCAAAAGTTGCCACAATAATGGCTTGGCTCAGATGTTCCGCTACAGCCAGCCGGTTATAGAACGAAACTCTGCATGTTTTATGTTCCCATGAATAACATACGGATGTAGGGAGGAAGTGAGTGCGTGTGTGTGCAGCAGCTCTCTTGCGTATTTACATATGAATTATTTCCTCAAAACAGCAATCTAGCGACAAGACAAAAGCCCAACATTTGCCTTTTTTCCCAAACCACAACCTTCCACTTTTTGCTCTCCTCCGAATAAACGTAGGTTTTGTGCTCTTGCTCAAAGCCAAATGTAATTACTTCATAATAGCTTTTTTTTTTGGTGAGGGGAGCCATGTGCATCGTTGACAGGTGATAGATGCATAAACTCACTTCGGCTGACTTGATGAATAGCAGTGTGGAAACGTGAGGAGCTTGCTCGTGGTGGCCAGACGACACGGTCTCGTCTATTCATCATTCTGCCTCTCAATGCGGCCGCCGCTGACCACAGACGCACTCCAGGGTCGTGTCTGAGCAGCTGGGAAGAGGTCATCCAGATGTGCCTTTGGCTAGGCAACATCTGCACTGAGCCTGGGCCCCCCAGCTGGCTTTGAGGAGAGCGAGATAGGGTGATGCCCAGAATGACTGCACTCTGGAAGGTTGTCAATCGCACCATTAGAGACCCCATCTGGGTGCTTCAGAGCAATTGCTAAGATGAAAGCCTTGAGTTGCTTTTCCCCTCCTTCTCCATGCTATTATACATAATGCTTGATAAAACAACATCAAGAAAACAGCTACACAGACGAACGCGCCAATAAGAGAGTCCTTTTTTCAGCCATTATAAAACGGAGAGCGGCACTGTGCCACAATTCCTCGTATAATGCGAGTTACTTTGTGCATAACTTGCTTTAATGCAAGTTAGTGGTATCTTTAGCATTTATGGCCAGGCAGCCATCTCGGAGATTACCGCAGGGTCCCATCAGGAACCTCGCAGTCTGTGGGAGACTTTAATTTCCTCTGCTCAGTATTCAGCATCCCTCACTCTCTCGAGTGCTGCTCTATGGTTACATATCAAACCAGTTCTCTGAATGGTGCCACAGAGCCCCGGGCATTGGCTGCATTGCTTCCTCTCAATAATAATGTGCAGTGCTGTTTGTTGTCTCGATCCACTACAGCTGAATTCACAAATGTGAAATATGTATCTTTGTCATTACTGAACTGCAGGGGTGCCAGAAGAAATATTTGGACAGCAAAGCTGGTTGGTATTTTCAAATGCCAGGGGCAGCAAGTAAGACGACTGTCTGCTATGATAACAATGCCATATCAAACCCACAGCTTAAAATATTCCACCCAGATCCAACTAGAGAAATAGGTATCTGAACGATTTTCAATTTATTCATTCAATTTAAACAAAACAGGACAAAGGGTCTTTTTCAATGCACAAATTTACAGGACTTTTGGAGGCTGGATGCCAGAACTATGCTTTTTCCATTAGTCACTGTCCAGAATTAAAGGTTCCACTTCCACAACACTATAGGAGCTCAAGCACCGGAGGAATGATTTCACAGTTGGAGAAAGTGTCCCCTTTTGTCACGTGTGAATACCATAGGAACTGGGGACAATTGTAGTTCTTAAAATGGCGTGTACACTTTACTGAGCCTATATGTGACAAAGTAGATACAATGCCATTCTGGTTCACCAACCGAAACGTGGCTTAGGTCACTTCAGCGTTCCTATTGGCGGTGTGAAGTCAAACCATAGAAGACCCTGGAGTGAGGGAGTTCCACACGGGGTTGTTTCTCCCAAAGTAGTCCCTAGAACTGTCTGGTGCAAAGTGCCTTATATGCCTCTTCAGGTTGCTATTAGGGCAGTGGTTCCCAAAATTGGGAGGGAGTTATTCTGGGGGCAGGAGGGTCGGGGGCTTGGCAGAGCAAGGCGACTGAGGCACGTTTAAGATAACTCCACTGTAAGCAGAGGTATCACCTGGACCATGGCAGGGTTCCATAACCATATAAACACATCACCCAGTCTTCAACCCTGCTTTTGGTTTGAACCTCAGGAACTGCTGTTGCCAACAACTGGCTCTTACTGCCGAACCACAGTAGCTGCTAACATCCTATATATTTTTTATTTTGTGTAGCTTTCTATCTCGTTTAATTTGATGAAATTTAAGTGCTTTGTCGAGGTGTCTTTTTGTAAGTGGTTCGTTTGTAATAAATATGAGCTGATAAACAAATCAGACTGTTACGGAACAAAGTTAGTCCAGGCACTTAAGCCATGATAATAATGTAGTGTTAAAAATGCATGTTAAAAATGGTGTCAGTGTGAGACGATTATGATGCTTAGGTGCTTTTACACTGATCGTTCCAGTTCATCTGGTCACCATGTGGGCCTGTTCTTGTTTTTGATTGTGCAGTCAGCCATTTTCATGGAAATGAAGATTTAAAACCCAAATAAGTAAACATGCGTTTATCTCTCCCCAAAAGTTGCAGCTTTGCTTCGTCCTTTATGCTGCCACCACTGCTTTCTGTTAATCTGGTAAAAAAACGGTCGTAAGAACACCAAAACGTGTTTGCATGGCAATTTATTACAATACGAGGTGTGTTAATGAAGGAGAGAGGCAAAGCTGTGGTATGTTCTGCAGCTAGATTGTCTGCGAATAGCTCACACCTGACCTGTCAGCACTACATTACCACAATTAGCCTGCTGAGGCCAGCAAAATACTGCCATTTAAAGTACCTTTACATGAAAGGATGGGGAAAAAGCTGACATTTCGCACGGTGACTTTCAAGCAGTTTCTGCAAAGCACAAGGACCACAGCCAACCTTGGAAATAGCATTCCACACAATCATCTACTGTAGGCAGAAATGTCAGACACGGTAAATGGTAAATACATCGGAGAGGGCTGAAGAGGAAATCCACACAGGGGAAAAAGTTTTTAAAAAAAAAGAAAAAAAAACACAGCCACTTTAAAAAGCAGTGAAGCAGCAGTTCCTCTCACAGATGTGGCGTTATCTCAAAGTGACCGAATCTCGAACATCTTTCCTCACAGCCAGCTTCCCTGAAATCCTCTCCAAGAGTGTCAGTGAACTTGTCAAATGTTCTCCTAAATTAGCCTGGAATTTATGAACAATTGCAATTAGCTTTTCCCATTTCCACCTATGCCATATTTAAAGAATTACTAGCCGCCTTCATCGCCTCCAGAGATCAGCCGCTATTCTCAGATGTGTTTTTTTTCCTTGTAGCCAATAGGTGACTAATTATCATTAGCAGCTTTCCCTCTTTGCACATGACATCTCATAAATAGTCCATAGATAATGTCTCCTCACCATTTCTTTTGCTCAGACAGGCTTGGAAGATTACATTTAAATTATGAAATGTACATCTAACCCGCAAAGATCTCAAATATTCTCAGACTGGTCATTAGCCTTTGCGCAGCGGTGGATCTTTCGCTGTCTCCCCCACAAGCACAGACTCTGAAGCACAGATGGAGCAGGGATATGGACAGCTCGCAACAAAACAGTGAAAACATACATCCGTCTTCATCAACAGACCTGATGCATGAGCATGAGGTGTTTCATATTTCTACCTCAGACAGCTGGACGTTGAAGACAATGCTCAGATTAGTTTGCACCTGTGGCTGGCGTTCAAGACACACACACACACACACACACACACACACACACACACACACACACACACACACACACACACACACACACACACACACACCAAGCTGTGGAACACCGCCTGTCTATCCACAAGCTAACCAACTAATGGATAGTGACACTGGCTCTCTGCAGCCTTATTCTTGCGCTTGATTTCTCTCTCTTCGTCACACACACACACACACACACACACACACACACACTCACACAACCACCCACACTCTCACATGCTTAGTACAGTTTAGCCTGGCAAAAGAATAGAGGACCTGAGAAATGACTAACGTGTGTGTGTGTGTGTGTGTGTGTGTGTGTGTGTGTTCATGTGCGTTTTTGAATACTAAGTTCTCCCACAAAGATAGGAAATCATATACTACCCTTGTGGGGTCATTCTGCTTCAGTCAGTATAGCAATAGCAAGTGAAAACATCTACCGATAATGAACTATAATTTGTCCTCATATTTATGCTTACATTTTATATTGAAAAGAACACAAACTTTAGATTTGACTGGGCAGCCAAAAGTGCCAGCAGAGTTGCTTTGACTTGAAATTGCAAAAGTCTGGGCTGAATTGAGTTGCAGTTTTGTTTGTGAAAGTGTGTGGGAGGGAAAGGTTTGTTTAGAGGTCGAGCCCAGGTAACAACACAGCCTACACACCAGGATTCTGAGTATCAAGAGAACCTACATACTGTGAGTCATATTTTTCAACATGTTGGTCATGAGAAGTATCGCAGGGCTTGGATGGCTAGATTCGTATAGAACAGAGCTTGAGATGAAGTGTAAAACAAAAGCAGTTTTGACTGGAGTCAATAGAGTTAATAAACAATGAAAACAAAACTAAATTACAAATGAAAGGACACTCACACTGTACTCTATTAGGTACACCTTGCTAGTACCGGTTGGATCCCGTTTTGTCCTCATAACTGCTTTAATTCTTTGTGGGATGGATCAAACAAGGTACTGGAAACATTCCTCAGAGATTTTGGTCCAGATCGAAACAGTCTGGTCATCCTCCTCTGACCTCTGGCATCAACAAGGCATTTCTGCCCAGAGAACTGCTGCTCACTGGATATTTTCTCTTTTCTGGATAATTCTCTGCAAATCCTGGAGAGGGCTATGTGTGAAAATCTCAGCATATTAGCAGTGAGAAATACCATTAGAGATGACGTCTTGATGCATGCTCAATGATCCAGGTAAGAAAATCCCAGAAGTTGAATCAGTTCATCTGGACATAGATTTTGTTGGAGAAACGTTTCGTCACTTATCTAAGTGACTTCTTCAGTCTCAGCTAGTTGGAAAACTTCCCCAATCTTATATACAGCACCTTTTGCATAACGACTGGTACCAGCACCATTGCATAACAATGGGACCGGTGATCAGTTTAATATGCAGATTGACATAGCCATTAACGACAATGGCCACGTGTGCCATTCACACAGGATTGGGGAAGGGCTGCGATGGCTCCGTTGTAAGATGGTGAGAGGTGTACTCTGAGGACCCCTCCTCGGTTCAGGGATGGACGTTCCCTTTTTACAAAAATGGCTTCTTTTACTCCACGTTCAAACCATCGTTCCTCCCTATCAAGGATCTGCACGTCTTCATCCTTGAAAGAGTGTCCACTGGCCTGTAGGTGGGTGTAAACCACAGAGTCCTGACCTGATGAGGGCGCTCTTCTATGTTGTGCCATCCGTTTCGCCAGTGGCTGTTTGGTTTCCCCGATGTACAATTCCTGGCAATCCTCCCGGCGCTTAACAGCGTACACTACATTACTCTGTTTGTGCTGGGGGACCCGGCCATGTTATTAGAGATGAGTTTCTGAAATACTCGGACCAGCCCGTCTAGCACCAATAATCATGCCATATTTAATGTCACTTAAATCACCTTTCTTCCCCATTCTGATGCTCGGTTTGAACTTCAGCAGATCATCTTGACCACGTCCACATGCCTAAATGCATTGAGTTGCTCCCATGTGATTGACTGATTAGATATTTGCATCAACGACCAGTTGAATAGTTGGACCTAATAAAGTGGTGAGTGTAATTCGTAATTATACTTTTTTGTCCAGGGAGCTCAAGAAAGTTTGGAAATACTACCTCTGAGACTTATTTTGATAAAATAAATGCATACATCAATTCATTTCTGTTAGTTTTTGTGACCTGAGTTCTAGTTTAGAGTAGGAAAGTGTGACACGAGTCTTAACAATTACACTGTCATACACTGGTATTCACACTTCTCTCTAAAGTTCAGATACAAGAAAAAGTCTTAGGACATCTAGTCTCTTCAATGCTTATAAAACAAAACAGACAAAGCTAAATTAGTTGAAATATAATAATAAATGTGATTCTAACACTGTCTCACAGGGAGTCAGAGGCTTTATGCTGAATAACAAAGCAGGTTGTCAATAAACAAAAGAGAGAAAAACATTGTTTCTACTGCTAAAATGTCATGCCATCAGTCAGTTTGCATATGCAAAAAGAAGTCATCAGCTATATTTCTATTTCTACCGTGCAATCTTCTACAGCATTTTGGTAATGCATAACAAACATATGCACCAGGTGCTAGAAAACAGACCATCTACAGGATCTAGAGTACATATACATTCATATCTAACCAGATCACTACTGTTAAAGCATGCAATAAGATCAGAGTCACAAACAGGTCTAGGATCAGGCAGAGGAAGCTTATAGATCATGGACTGAGATAAAATGAAATGAACTCCAGATAAATATGTATGAAATTATTTTGAAAGCAGGACCATGTACTTAAAAATCTAAACAAAACAAGTGTGAGCAGGTAAGTAAAATGAGCAGAAGGTTTAAAATACAAAATAAAACCAAATTACAGAACAGATGAAAAACTGTACATGAATGAAGGAAAGTGGGAGCTCATGGTTAGTGGAAGTAGGACAAACCTTCTAGTAGAGTGTGATCAGAAGAGAGTCTAGGGAGGAGCGTAGCTCCTAGTGTCTCAGACTCACACTGGCTTTCAGCAGGAGCAAATCAAGCAGAAGAGAAACAACAGAGACATGACCAGAAGGTCAACGTCTGGACAACATCAGCACCTTAGCTTCTAGATTTATACGTGTGCATGCACTTCTGACGAGGTTAAGAACATTAACGCATTCTGCCTGTCTTGTGGTACTGTCACGCATGACTACTAATTCCTTACTGACCAGCTTAATATACCAAAGGAATGAATCACAAGCATGTTCCCGTTGCTTTATGGATAGCCCAAATGATGTTCTCCATCAGCCATATTAAACCTGTGGAGGATGAGTCAACAAAAGACTAGATCTATAGTTCTAGCAGTAAATAATACAGCGACATTACTCACTATAGCCTCATTCCTTCTTAATAAATAGAGCCTTTAAGCTTCAACAGCTGCAGCAACAACGATGGCAACCAGAAAATACACCAGCTATTGTGTACATGTTCAAGTTTTATTTGCTGCTCCCTCTCATTATAGCCTGTAACTCTGCTAAGAAAAACAACAACATTCATTTAATTTAGTACATCTTAAAGTTAAGGTAAATAAATGTTTAGTGCTAGTGTTAGACAGTAACTCTTTGTAGAAGACTGATTCAACTCATTTACTTAAAAAAAAAAGCTTCTTCTTTAAGACCTTTCAAACTTCTTGAATGTGTTTCCCTCTCATAAAACATTGCCAAATTCTGTTTAGAAAGCTGTTTATTTACCTGAGTTGTTTATGGAGAACGCTTTTTGTTGAGGTGTTTTTTAATCCTTGTCTCTGATTGGTTAAAAAAGTGCTGTTTAATATTTTTACAACAGTGCAACAAACAAGTACTTTTTATCGTCACTACAGTTACTGCTAATTCCCCATGTACCCTATGTCCCCGTATCTACCGGGCTATGTGGGTACCGTATTTTCCGGATCTATTTTTCAGCGCACTGGGTAATAAGACGCATGAAATGAAACAAAACTCTTAAGTTCCGTTGGAAGCTCAGTTTGGTCTTTACCTGGCGCAGGGCGTCTTCTTGCTTCCTCCACTCCGTACCATTGATTCGTTAATGTTGAATTCTCTCACAGCTGCTCTATGTCCATGTTGTGTACTGCGTGACTGAATAGCGTTGTGTTTGAAATCCGCTCGAAAATGAATGAATGAATGCACGTACCCTAATGCTGAAGCACATACCGTATTACTCCGCGATGCTGCGCACTACGGTGGCCGTAAGCTTCGTAACTTACCAAGGCCGTGCTAAAACATTTTGACAGATTTATGAGCGCCGTGTACCATCTACAATTGGTTCTAGGTCACAAAGCACCACCAGAATTAATTCATACATTAGGCGCACCGCATTTTAAGGCGCACTGTCGATTTTTGAGAAAGTTAAAGGATTTTAAGTGCGCCTTATGGTCCGAAAAATACGGTACCCTAGTCAGCTGTGAGTTTAACACAAATAGTTTGCTGTATATTATTGCTATCTATCACAGTCCAAGTATCCTCATGCTATGTTGGAGATACGCTGAGTTTCTCTCCATTCTTTCATGATGCTTCATTCGGCTCTGGAGCATCATAGCTAGACTATAAACAACACTGAGATCATTGTGAAGATATTAGCATAGTCAGAGAGTATTTTCTGAACGTACAGTGTTTCTGGAAATGGTTCTTACAGACCAGGAGCCCAAAAATCTGTTTTATGGAAAAATACTTACATCATTACTGTATCTTCAAAAGTCTAAAAACACTTTCATTGACGTCAGCTTTATATAGTGGTGCTTTATATAGAATTTTGTGTTTTCCCTCTCTCACCCTTATGTATGTTAGTGCACGTGTGTTTAGCACATACAGAAAGAAACATTTACAAGGAAGAAACCTAAATGGAGAATGCTCGTACACGTCCCAAATGCAGGCAGTGCTCTCCAGTGACCTGAGTGTATTACATTTGTGCATTCTTCATCATTCATTCACCCACTTAATCCTGGACAGGGTGGCGAGAGATCCGGTGTCTAGCCGGTGGAACAGGGCGGAAGGTAGAAACAGGCCTAGATAGAGCCCCAGTCATTGTAGGGCACATAAATTCACACACTCATACACACACTATGTCCACTTTAGTGTAGTCAATCAACCTAAAGCATGTATTTGGACTGTGGGAGGAAACCAGAGCACCCAGAGTAAACCCATGCGGACACGGGGCGAACGCCACACAGAAAGGACCAAGATCACTCCACCAGGAACTTCTTGCTGTGAGGTGACGGTGCTATCCACTGAGCCACCGTGCCACCAGGATCATTTCCATACTAGTCCTTCATAACATCCTTCATAACTCACCTCTAGTTTGTGCTCTCAGTCTGCCATTGTATACGCACTAGGGAGTGCCATTACTGGAAACCACCATCTTCTGGGTGGTTAGCACTATATCACACCACTTAGGCATTTGCCATTTTCTAATTACAGCGCAATAATTCTATACTGACAATTCTATACTTAACTCTTTTTTTTGCGTTTTGAACAATTACAAAGTAGCATACAATCTCATATGCCATACGTTGTACTGTTCAGGGGAACCTTGGCTATTCTGATATGCCATCATTTGATTAGTAACTGTTAACAGAAGTTTGATATCGTCGTTCATTTAATCATTTTGTTTCATTATTTACCTAGCACCTTATTAAGTTTTTGGAATGTTTGCATGTACAGGTGATTTAAATATTAAGTTCAGTCAGTTCAGATATCACTTCAGAAAATTTAGAATAGTGACACAAGAACAGAGCTGACAATAAAGAATTTTTTATTGGGGGCTTAGTACTGTGCAGAAATCCAATGGTTATTATAAGGCAGTCATCGTTTCCATGAATCAAAAGTCCCCATCAGCTTACTTGTGGAAGCTTTAGCGCATGACAATATCTATATTTGGAAAGAGTAAGTCGTGCTGTTTGTAAGCATATGTTCATCTTAGTACTGTGCTGAGTCATTCTAGAGGTATAGATGAGAATACAAAATGCCCACAAAATTCATTAACACATCAATTACTGAACATTAGCTACTCCTTTTGTTAAATATGGGTTATACTTCCTTCACAAGAATCACTTGTTCACAAATTTGGAGGGTCTACTTTATCTAGCTGTCCTCTGGACATAATAAAAAAGTACTGGATATCTTTACTCACTTATCGTATTTTTTCCAAAGTGCTGTCTTCCTAGCATTGCCAGTAATATAAGTGAATAAGAATTCACAGGACCACCACATAGCACATGTTATTTGGGTGGTGGTTGATTCTCAGCACTGCAGTGACACTGATGTGGTGGTGATGCGTTAGTGTGTGTTTTGCTAGTACAGCAACAGTGCTGCTGGAGCTTTTAAACACTGTGTTGACTCACTGTGCACTCTATTAGACACACCTACCGTAATGCTCTACCTTGCAGATGTAAAGTCAGAGACAGCAGCTCATCTGTTGTTGCACCGTTTGTGTCAGTCATCCTCTAATCCGTCGTCAGTGCTCATAGGATGCCTGTGGCTGGAGATTTTGGTTGGTGGACAATTTTCAGTCCAACAGTGACTCTGAGGTGTTTAAAAACTCCAGCAGCACTGCTGTGTCTGATCCAATGATACCAGCACTACACACACTAACACACCACCACCACATCAGAAATGAAGAGGTGTACCTAATAAAGTGAACAGTGAGTATATTTACCGGAATCTTCTGCAAAAAGCATTTGGTCTTTGAAATTATATTTTTAAAGTAAAAATCAATGGCGTTCACTGTTATGCTAATGCTGCTGTCAATACAGCCACTGATGCCAAACATCCCTAACATCAAATAAGCACTGAAACATCTTAATTTTGACACAGATTATAAGATGATCTAGCTGCCCTGTTCACAAAATAAATGGCTATAAAAAAACAGTTCTAAACATTATAAAAAGTACTCACAGAAGAAAACAGACCATTTGTGTGGCAGGTCAGGGTATACGAAGCTGAAATATTGGGTATACTATTGCCTTGGTAACAACATGTGGTTTTGTCAAATACAACAAATCGAGTGGTGCTTTTAGGTCTCTGCTGGAACGACGAGGCAAGGCTAAATTCATTGTGAAACTTGTGCGACTCAGCCAGCTCTTTGCAAGGAATTTGAGCTGATATTTGAGTGATCAAATCTGAAAGGCTGCTTTATGAGCACGGTAAAAAGCTTGGATTCACATTAAGCAGCTCTAGTAGTCCAGAGCAAACTATGACTGTCCAAGTCTGCCTCAGCTGGATCCGGCTACTGTGCGCTTATAGTCAAGTTAGTTCTGGTATGGAGTGACTGGCTTTTCACACAGCCCACACAAATGCATCGCACCTTCCACCTCGCAACAAATGTATGCACAGCAGGGGTGTATAAATTCATCCTGGCACTTAGATCGGCTGGCTAATAGATGATGAAGTCCCACGAAAAGGTCATCGTTAAATGTCAGCACTCTGTCTCAATGGCTTTGCTTCTACCGTCACAGTGCAGCCATGGAGAGAGTTTGTTAGCCATCAGCATCGGCTCCATTCCACTATCACAGCTTGCCTAGTGCACTGCTACAAAACCAACTTTCTCTGCTCTTCCACCAAACACAGTGTTGGATTTCTACCTGCAGTCTAATGGAGAAAAATAGACCAAGCCTCTATCTCTTGAGTGCAGCTGTTGTTGAATCGATCAAAGGTTCTTAAGGCTACCGGAGCTAGCACTAACTGAGGTATTCATTTCGCATTCGAGGCTCATTTAATGCTTAGCGCATTCTCTGAATCAGGCTGCTGTATTTCACACCCATAAGTGGAAAGGAGATGCAAAGTGCAGTGTTTTCTCACAGGCTTTGCTGCTTTAGCAGGGCACTAATCAGAATCAGACACGTCTGACTGAGTGGAGAGGCATGACTGATTGGCTCATGCTCCGTCGACTGAGCTCCGGCAGACCCGGCGCACAGCCACTTTTACGCCTGTCTACGAATTACGCCAAGCTGGATGGCTGGCTGCTCAAGAGCAGGTGTCGGTGGAGTGCACTTGAGTGTGTGCTTCTCTTGTGAGTGAAAGAGAATGTGCACACGTTTTGTGTGTGTGTGTGTGCGCGAGAGGGAAAGAGTGTATGAAAGTATGTGTGAGTAAGACATTGTGGCTACATGAGTAGTGCGTAAAACAAAATGAGTGTGCACGTGTGTTGCAGTGGGAGCTGTCAGAATACCAAGGCCACATCAAACTGGCACTCGGACCCCACTTTTTGACAGCCAATTAGACAAGGCCATCACTTCCTGCTGCGGTAAAGGCCAGTGAGGAGAACGCTAGCTACATCCCCACTAGGTTTATTTATTTAAGTATCTCCGCGTCTTACGGACAAAGTCAGATTGATTGATTAAGCTATCTGGGTGCTGGATCGATAGCTGTGGTTGGAGCAAATGTGCAGCCTCAGTAATTCTAGTCAGTCTGGATCAAAGCCGGTCCGAAGAAGCCAGTTTACAGCCAGAAGTGATTAAGTGTGGATGAACTCGCGTAAAACCGTGAAAATTGAAGATGCTCAGTCACACAGTCTGTGTGGGGGTTAGGAAAACAACACTCCATCTATAACCAAGGAGAGCAGAGGTCAGTCTTGATCTCTGATCTATGACCAGTTTCACCAGTTAAAGTCCTGAAAATTGAAATACAGTGGTACCTCGGTTCTCGATGTTAATTCGTTCCAGAAGGCTTGTTGAGAACTGAAAACTACGAGTACCGTGCAAATTTTTCTCATACGGAACAATGTAACGTAATGAAGGCATTAAATGCATTAAACGAGCTGTACTGTACAGGTGCTCCCTGATTTATGAAGGGGATACGGTATGTTCCAACAAATCCAATGTATGGAGTTAATATAGGAGTTTAATATAGTCTATACTGCGCACTATACTGTACTGTAGTGGAGCCTATTACACATTAACACTTACATTAACACTCAAATTAACCTACAGTTGGTCACAAGTATTAACACAAAGCTTACTTTATAATAAAGCCTTGAAAATGCTCATGTCATTTAGTGAGTAATGGACTGAAAGTGAAAAGTGAAAGCAAGGCACTTACTCTATTGGTGAACTCTGGGTGCTAGCATAGCTGCTAAGCTGCCTGCAGCCTGTGTTCTGGAGCATTCAGTTCATGTTTTCCGTTTGCTTTTCTCTTAGACTTATTTGCACTACAAATACAATACTGCAGATGTGAAAATAACGAAAAACACGACAAACACAGTGGAGATCTGCACTGAGCGAGAGCTATTGTGAATCTGAATCACTGCGTACTGAATCGTGAATCGAGTTTTGGCTGAAACGAGTCGCATGGTTCGACTCGTACAAGTTTAAGCAAGTGTTTTGAATACCGAACAAACGACGAGAACCAAGACAAATTAATCTAGGCAAAATGCGTCGAGAACTGAGGTACCACTGTATAGTACATACTGTATATGGAAAATCTGGTATCAAGTCAGATCCAAGAAGCTAACCTCTACTATCGCTGTTAATCACACCAACTGTAGGTTAGGAGAGGAGGAGGCTAAGGTAAATCTCTTCCTTTCTAACTCCACAGCTTTGGTTCATGTATCTAGTGTGTGTGTGTATGTGTAAGTGTAAGTGTGAGTGAGAGGACAGAGGCGGCTAGGGTTAAGAGCAGCATGGAGAAGCGGCCAGCACACAGATATCCGGCCAGAGTGTTTACCTGGCCCTGTGCTGTGTGGGTATGCTGCGTAGCCGCCTCTTCCACGGGCCCCCCTACCTGAACCACGCGCTGCCGCCACTGCCGCTGCTGCCATCGGACCATATGCTGCTGCAGGAAAACCTGCAAGAGAACAACGGAGATGAAGAAATTTCTGATTAGGGTGAGTAGAGATGGAAACTGTGACAAAGCTAACAACATTTGGGCTGTTTATAGAAATGTTTTTATGGGCTTCTGAGTGTAGATCAGAAAAGTGTTCACCATATCGAACCTTCATAGCCATCCATGGAGTCCAAGATAGCACAACTAGCCCTGCACTGTGGGTGGGAGAGACAGCTTTCCCCTTGTTCTATCAGTCAAAAGGAATGGCAGCTAAAGAGCATGACCGGTTAAATGGTGTCAAAGAAAGGTGGCTGGTTTGATGTATCTTGAGCAAAGCATGTTAGGGTACAATTTCGTACAAAAGCAGGATTCAAATCAATGACCATTAAAGAGCAAATCAGTCGGACAGTTGACTCATGTCAGACTCTGTTCTGACCACATAGTACAATACTAAATAGTAAATAGGTTTGGATAGCAGGGTTTGACTTTAGTGTACAAACTCCTCAGCCACTGGAAAATATCTTCCTAAGATATCTAAAATCTCATACCAATACATGCATATTATCTACTGTACCCTATATTAATCTAGAAGATCCAGGAGATCAGTATATAGACAGCATGCTTAGGTTTTAATCTGGAATTGTATTGAAATCTGTGATATGCGTCACAACCTTTGTACAGTATAGTACTTCACGGTACACACACACACACACACACACACACACACAGTGGCTCTCTTCAGCCTACCATCTAACCCACTTGAGTAATATGCATGGTCTGACTGGAGACTCCTAACTCAGCCCTAATTAAAGTTGGAACATACCCATTTGCTGGGGTAACAATCGATCAATAGCTTAGCATCAGCTCTGAGAATATATTCAACATCAACAACCTTCACATGACCATTTCGCTCCAGGATACCTATGACATCACCCAGGGCCTGCCAGTGGGCCACCATCCCTACACAATCAAGGTAAGTATACACGTGTATTAGTCCTTTTATGTCTTAAACAGTTGTGGTGACTTATCCTGGCCAGTGACATCATCGCAATGTCTAATCAGTTATTCGCTGCTGTGAGTAATTCTGAAGTTAGGCATTACAGTAAGAGTTCTAAAAGTACAGAAGGTACTTTCTTCAGAAGCTCATCGTGATGTAATTACACTATTGATTATAGATGAGATTAATGTTCTCCTCTATGGTCCCATACAAACTAAACACAATAAAACAAAATAATAATAAAATAAAGAAAATGGAAGAGTGTAAAAGCAGATAATACTGGAGTATGCAGCAGTTCAGCAGATGTGTATCAAAATTTGAATCTACAGGCCACATTTATGAAACCTTCATAAAAATGATGAGCTAAATGTGAGTAAATTATGCTTAAAACAGACCTTCCTGAAAACTCTCCACCTGATTCACGAATGCTGCATAAATACCAAATTTATTAGTTGGACGTGAATTAATGAATACCAATTATTTGCAAACTGGGCATGTGTGCACATTCCTTTATAATTAGCATAACATTACCATAAACCACACCCACAAATAACAAATTACAACCTTATAATGACACATGGACTGAGGAACACAGCAAAAATCCTCCAAAGCATCTCAAAAAATGGTAATAAAAATATTCTGATTAGGAATTCAATGTTTTCTTGAACAAAGCTCAAATCGACACCTGTTATTTACAAGAGTCCATAGTGGTGTTTCGGGTAGGTTATATGATTACACCTACAATATTCTAACCCTTATACAGTGTGGCAAAAAATATTTAGTCATCCACTGATTGTGGAAGTTCTCCTAGAAAGACGAGAGAGGTCTGTAATTTTCATCATACCTACACTTCAACTATGAGAGACAAAATGAAAAAAAAAATCTAGAAAAATCACATTGTAGGATTTTTAAGAATTTTATAAATCATGTTGGAAAATAAGTATTTGGTCACCCACAGACAAGCAAGATTTCTGGCTCTCACAGACCTGTAACTTCTTCTTAGAGAAGCTCTTCTGTCCTCCACTCCTGTTTACCTGTATTAATAGCCACCTGTTTGATCTCGTTATCTGTATAAAAGACACCTGTCCGACAGCGCTCAAACAGTCAGACTCCAAACTCCAACATGGCCAAAACCAAAAAGAGCTGTTGAAAGGACACCAGGAAAGAAAAATTGTAGACCTGCAACCAGGCTGGGGAAGAGTGATGAATCTACAATAGCAAGCAGGTTGTTGTGAATTAAATCAAACTGTGGGACCAATTGTAAGAACACCTACAAAGACCATTGATAATCTCTTCTCGATCTTGGGGCTCCACGCAAGGATCTCATCATGGGGGCTCCACGGCAAGATCTCATCATAGAACAGTGAGCAAAAATCCCAGAAAACTACAACGGAGGGACCTGATGAATGACCTTTCAGAGAGCTTTGGACCAACGTAACAAGGCAACCATCAGTAACCACACTATGCCGAGAGGGACTCAGATCCTGCAGTGCCAGGCGTGTCCCCCTGCTTAAGCCAGTACATGTCCAGGCCCGTCTGAAGTTTGCCAGAGAGCATATGGATGACCCAGAAGAGGATTGGGAGAATATCATGTGGTCAGATGAAACCAAAATAGAAATTTTTGGTAAAAACTCAACTCGTCGTGTTTGGAGGAAGAAGAATGCTAAGTTGCATCCTAAGAACACCATACCTACTGTGAAGCATGTTGGTGGAAACATCATGCTTTGGGGCTGTGTTTCTGCAAAGGGGACAGAACGACTGATCCGTGTTAAGGGAAGAATGAACGGGGCCATGTATCGTGAGATTTTAAGCCAAAACCTCCTTCCATCAGTGAGAGCATTGAAAATGGAACGTGGCTGGGTCTTCCAGCATGACAATGATCCTAAACACACCGCTCGGGAAATGAAGGAGTGACTCTGTAAAAAGCATTTCAAGGTCCTGGAGTGGCCTAGCCAGTCTCCAGATCTCAACACCATAGAAAATTTGTGGAGGGAGTTGAAAGTCCCAGCGACAGCCCCAAAACATCACTGCTCTAGAGGAGATCTGCATGGAGGAATGGGCCAAAATGCCAGCTACTGTGTGTGCAAACCTGCTGAAGACTTACAGGAAACGTTTGAAATCTGTCATTGCCAACAAAGGTTATGGTACAAAGTATTGAGTTGGACTTTTGTTATTGACCAAATACTTATTTTTTACCATAATTTACAATTCAATTCTTTAAAAATCCTACAATGTGATTTTCTGGATTTTTTTTCTCATTTTGTCTCTCATAGTTGAAGTGTAGCTTTGAGGAAAATTACAGACATCTCTCATCTTTCTAAGAGAACTTGCACAATCAGTGGCTGACTAAATACTTTTTTTGCCCCACTGTATTTTCTTATTAGTGAGCCAACAACCTCTTATAATGACACTTTCCAAACGTCTGCCAACCGAGCTGGCATGCACCTGGCCACAGCGTCCAGGACATAGGTGTAGTTTTAGGGGTGGATGGGGGGACGTGTCCCCCACTAAGTTTGGATGAGGAAAAATGACCAAATAATTCCCAAATAATTCCTGCTCATAGAACCCTTGTGATCTTTTGGATTTGGCCAAAATTCTTCTTATTATTGTTATTATTATTTTATACTATTTTGTTTTTAAACAATTATGGTTTGGTACTGTGGAAGGAGGTCTGCTCTCCCGCGGCATAAACGCTCAGGTCTCGCCGGCACGGGAGAAAGGAGCATTTGAAATGATATGGATTAGCGGTTCGGGGGGTGGGTTGGACACCCCTATGGCGCCCGTAAATTAGGCGGCTTCACTTCTGTGAACACACGGCGACAAAGCGGGACACTAATGTGAACTAGAAAGTAATCGGCCCCTCTAAGGAAACCACTGGCCCTAGACTGGCCCCTCAACTGAAGTGATCTAGAACCGCCAATGATAATTATGAAATATCGCTGGCTTGAATATAATTTACATTTAAAACATGCTCATAGTTAGGATTGTGAGTATGTCCATATTACCACAATACCGTGGTTATGTGATGCCTACCATGGTGTTGAGCTCATGACCGCCATCACTGCTGTTATTATTTATTCATAAAAATGGACAGTTCCGGCTCTAAGATTTCATTGGCTGTGCCACATGAATTAACAGTGAAAGAAACGGAAACTCTAGCTCCCAAAGTTTACTCTGAGCTCTTATCAACAGACTACATTGGCGGAAGAATGGTTTATGGTGTTATTGTAAATAAATACTTGTCATTGTTTATTAAAGCAATAAGAATGAGAGAAGCTGTGCATTATCGTGATTAGAACATGGGTAAACACCGGACTTAACGCAGTTTCGTATGAGAACCCGCTTCCCTAAGACGGCCCCTTGGTTTATTGCCTACTTTTTATTATTTATTAATGTATTTATTTGCTTTTGAAGGTTGCATGAGTGCATATGGTGTGTGATATGAAATATAAACACAATAAATATCGCAAGTTCAAGGGCTTGACACAAAACCTTTCAGTTGTTGAGCTTCGCGAGCGAGGGACAAACTATTAAATAAATGGGGGAGTTGGATGGTGTAAGCAGTGTGTGTTGTTCATACGTACTAACATTTTAGGACTATGAACATTATCACGGATGTGGCCATTTACGAGAAAAATCCTGTACAAACTATTTACTTGCAAATTCGTTCTGCTCACGTTTCATGAATGAGGCCTTATGAGAGGTGAAGACACAGCGTAAGTCTAATTTAGATCTTCCTCAGTTCTGTCACCAACTCTATCATCTCTGAGTAGGATAGCGACCTCAATAACATAACAACCTTAATATTTTAGGCTACAGTGGAGTTAACACTCTAGAGCATTTCTGGATGAATTGCTACATCTTCATGCCAAGCTTATCTGCTGAGAACACAGCAATGAGGCTAAAAATGCAGATGAGCCTTTCAGATGTGATGGTCGCCTTATATGTGCATTTGTGACAATTAATTCCTTTTGGAGTGAATTCCTTAATGTGATAACGAAGGAAACACTACACTGTGATGGATTCAAATGCTCAAGATATCTAATCCAAGTACAGCAACTGAGCAGACATTGATATTGCTACACTGTACGGTCCCTGATATTCTGAAATGGTAACAAACATTTGGTAATTTTGTGTTTTGCAATCTTTTGTATCCTTTAGTATCATTTTCCAATCTTGAGTTATTGATTTTCCAGCTCTAAAAGAATTATGAGGTTTAGTTGCTAGTTAATTCTCTAAATCAAAGCTGTGAAACATTATATTTATAGAAGTGCAATTACGCTGTTCATTGCTCAGTGCAAAACCTTGTCATAACAGAAGCGGAGGAGAGAAACAACAGCAGATGCTGTCTTGCTGCTAACAGCCGCTCATCTTACCGGACGCCAAAGAAATCTATTCAGAGCAAAAGAGTTCTGAATACAACCATGACGACCACTGGCAGCACAAAAGTGATATGGAAAAGGCTAAACACTTTCAACACTTTGTACTCACTCTGTACCACTGTTTATGTCAGGGTGGGGAAACGCCAGAGACAGCCGAACGGGCAAATCTTCCTCTGTTGTTGGTCATGGTGGTTTATGCTTTGGAACTCAATCAATCAGGGGGATAATTTGGTCTCCAGGCAGCATGAATAGATGCTACAGCCACTGTGGGCCTGGGGTGCCGAACAGCAGGGGTGATGTGTGAGGAGGCCCAGACAAGACCCTTTTCCTCCCTTTTTTACCGATGTTTTATGCTGTTATTAGCAGATTAGACATCTGGGATTGATTGCTTGCTTCCAAGTGCTATTTAATTCGATTTAGCCATCTGTTTGCAGGGGAAAGAAACAGGTTTTGTATGGCTCTTTAAAATGTATTATTATGGCGTATAATCTGAGGGACATCCCAGTGCTGAAATTATTCATTACAATCTACTCCTGTCTAAGAACTGTCACTTTAAAGTTTCCTAAACATAGCTACATCAAATACCTAAAAAATCAACATAAAAGATTGAGATTACTCTTTTTTCATATCTAGTTAACGTGCAATGTTGATCTTTTTCTCATTAAATACAATGGGTTGCAGTTGTGGACATATTACAGCTGTATCTGGTGAGTACATACACTGAAAGTTTGCAAACGCTTCAGAATTTTTGTATATTTATGACTTAAAACAGCATCATGTCTTTACACATGTTCAAAGCAACTAAAAGCAAAGAGAACCCAAATTATATTTGGCAATTTATTTTATGAGGAAAATGATCCATTGTTACATATAAGTGAGTGGCAAAAGTATGTAATCCTCTTGAATTAGCAGTTCATTTGAAGCTGTTTTCGGTTTGTTTGTTTGTTTGGGGTTTTAAGCCCCATCAGCACCTATTTGGCTATTAACAGCCAGGCAGGTCTTTAATAGTTGTTTTATATTGAGGTAGGATAAGACGTTTATTAACTTAGTTGGGATTGTGTTCATGAACAAGCCTTCAAGACTTGGTCTCATTGAAGAAGTTTTCCCTTGTTACGTTCAGGGTCGGACAGTTAATGAAAAGGTGTTTAGTTGTTAATATGTCTCAGCAAAATGAGCATCTTGAAATCGTTTTCTGAAACTAGGTATCTGTGTGTGAGTCTGGTGTGTCCGATGCGGCATTTCGTGAGGATGGTTTGAACAAATCTCTCACCTGAGGGTCGGTTTTGATTTTGTATGTTAGGTTGGATTTCATACAGTTTGTTGGTCTGTTGTCCCATTCTTCTTGCCATTTGGAGAAGATTAGTTGGTTGATTTTTAAAAAGAGATCTGTTGGAGGAATTTTGAACGTGGAGTTACAAGTTCTGAAGGCTGTTCTAGTGACCTGTTCGACTTTTTCCATTTCTAGTACTTCCAGCGTGGCTTGTGATCCAGCATTATGTTATGTTACATTGTTGGCTTTTGAGGATTTTGTTTTGTTTCAGTATCTCTGAGATGAGGTTTTTATCTATTGTTAACTGATTGCTTAGGTGTTTTCGGTCAATGGGATGACAATCAGGTGTGAGTACACTGCTATCTTTAAAGAACAGGGATGAACATCTGATCATTGCAACACACGTCTGTAAAAGTGTATGATGGCATGAACAAAGCTGATATTAGGGACCTCAGAAAATGAGATGTTGATGCCCATCAGACTGGAAAATGTTACAAAATCATCTCAGAAGAGCTTGAACTCCATCAATCCATAGTCAGACAGATTGTGTACAGATGGAGTAAATTCAAGACCATTGTTACCCTTCCCAAGGAGTGGTCCACCAACATAGATCACTTAAAGAGCAAGGCATGTAATAGTCTGCGAGGTCACAAAGGATCCCAGGGTAACTTCTAAGCAACTAAAGGCCACTCTCACATTGGCTGTTGTTAATGTTCAAGCATCCTCCATCAGGAGAACACTGAACAACAATGGTGTGCATGGCAGAATTGCAAGAGAAAGCCACTGCTCTCCAAGCCCGTAGGTCTACCAAAAAAAGAACTTTTTGGTTTAAATGAGAATCCCATATCAAATATCTATATTTCATCCATATGTCTGGATGAAAAAACAGTGCATTCCAGCATGACAACCTTATTCCATCTGTGAAATGTGATGGAGGTAGTATCATGGTTTGGGTCTGCTTTGTCTTTCTGGGCCAGGACGTCTTGCCATCACAGATAGAACAATGAATTAAGAATTATACCAGCAAATTCTAAAGGAATATGTCAGAATATCTGCCTGTGAACTGAATCTCAAGATAATGTGGGTCATGCAGCAAGCCAACAAGCCTAAGCACACAAGTCATTTAAGAAACAAAACATGGTTGAGAGAGACTGCAGTTTATTATTTGGAATAGCCAAGTCAAAATCCTGGCCTTAATTCAACAAAAATCTTGTAGAAGCAGTTGATGTGAATAAACATCAACATCCCAGAGTTGAAGCTGTTCTGTACGGAGGATTTGGATAAAATTACTCCAAGCCGGTGTGCAGGACTAATCAACAGTACTGATACTGAAAGCAAAGGTTCACATAGTTTTGCCACTCACAGATGTGGAATATTGGATCCTTTCCATATTTTTGCCTCATTGTAGCAGAAATGTAAAAAATTCTAAAGGGTTCAAAAACGATAAGCACCACTTGTAGTGGTAAGCACAACTGCACCAAGCTTTATGCATGCCTTGGTATAGTATAATTTAACTCCACAATGTTCTGTCAGCTGGTTGGTTGTAATAAGTGAAAAATTATGATGTGATCTGTAACGTTTTACTGGGAAGGTCTTGGGGCAAGGGAGACATACATCCTGGAGAGGGTGCAAGTGACACAATCACTCAATCATTCACACTTGTTCACACCTAGGGGAAATACATCTGCTGGCATGGTTTTCAACAGGGCCGGTAGCTGGATGACTTGTGGTAACCCACATGGACAACGAAAGAACAAACCAGGAATCGATCCTGGATCCCTGGAGTTGTGAGGCATCATTAATTGTTATTGCTACTACTCAGAATTGTTTAGAGCCAACCTGGCGTTCCCATAAGCATGTTAACGTAAATGACATCATAAAGTGACAGAAAGTTGCCTGCAATTAAAATAATAAATCAAATCATCTGTATTGTGCCAGCTGAAATTGTCATTTGTGTGTAAAAATCATTGATGGCATTTCATTTTGTGATAAACACTTTGAATTACGTATTGATAAACAATATTGTTACAACCTAACTGAGGCATCCCTAAAACCTACAACTGTATAAAGTATCTTGACATTCCTAACAGCACTGTATGTGTATCTGTGTGTGCACGCATGTTGTTGGTGTCAGTGCAGAAAACCTCTTGAGAACCTGTATTTGACATGTTCAAACACCATAAATAAATATGATCACTTCACCGAACAATACAGGACATCCAATCAAACTCTGTCAAACTCATTAAAATATAAATATAACAGTAAAGCAGAACCTTAATTAAAACACACATCCTTGGCTGCAGCTGTACAGTCATGATTGAGAGCCAGCAGACTATAAGTGGCTGACATGGCCAGATGGTTGGGTTCAGATACAGAAATTAAGTGTAATTAGCCTTGTCTCTTACAGGTTACCTCCTATTTATTAACACAGGCTCTCACCCCCAAACCCTGAGATTAGTGGCTTTAATGACCTTTATGCGCTCATATTGACAAAGCAAAGCACAGTTAAGAACAGGATTTATCAGAACAGTGGACATGAATAAATCATTGTAAAGATGTCTGGAAAAAAGTATGGCATTAACTAAAGATACAGTGGTACTTCGGTTCTCGACTACCTCAGAATTAAGTTCTCTACGCATTTTGACTAGAAAAATTGACCTCGATTCTCATCGTTTGCTCGGAATTCGGCACACTTGATTAAGCCTGTATGAGTCAAACCACTGACTCGTTGTAGCTGAAACTTGATTCAGTACACAGTGATTTAGATTCACAAAAACCCTTGCTTATTGCAGAGTCTCCACTGTGTTCCTTGTATTTTTCTTTATTTTTACATCTACAGTAATATATTCTTAGTGCAAACATGTCCCCATGGGTTGTATAATGGTTATTGATTACAGCCAACTGAAAGGAAAATGAGTCCTCTGGGACACAGGCTGCAGTTAGCATTAACAGCTATGCTAGCACCCTGAGTTCACCCTGAGTAAGTGTTTTGATGTTACTTTTTTTTTCAATCCATTACTCACTAAATTACATGAGATTTGTCAACATTTTATTATAAAATAACCTTTGTGTTAGTGATTTTGACCAACTGTTGGTTAATGTAAATGTTTTAAGCTCGCCTCTTTATAAGTTTGCCTCTGCTATGATAAAGAATAGACTATATTAAGCTCATCAGTTCAGGATACCTTTAACTTATGATGGATTTGTTGGAACATATCCCCACCATAAATCAGGGAGCACCTGTACAATACAACTCCATTCATCATTTTCCTGGCGCTTGTCCCGCCGGATGCGGGGTCCGCCCACTGTTATTCGATGTGACCGAGAATACTCCAGCCGACATGTCACTCCATCTGTCGCCAGAGACCACACTCAAATCAGTGTAATAAATTAAGCTAACTTGCATGTCTTTGGACTGTGGGAGGAAACCGGAGTGCCCGGAGTAAACCCACACAGACATGGGGAGGACATGCAGACTCCACACAGAAAGGACCCAGGCCACTCCACCCTGGGATTGAACAAAGGACCTTCTTGCTGTGAGGCGGCGATGCTACCCACCGAGCCACCATGCCGCCCCTACAATACAACTCCATTAATGCATATAATGCCTTATACAGTGTGGATTTTCTGTGGGTCTTGAATGGATTAATTCAATTTATGTTATTCCTTATGGGAAAAAATAGCTCGATACTCGTCGCCTTTGGTACTTGATAAGCCTTCTGGAACGAATTACCGAATTAATAAAAACACATTTAGTGTCATATCTGTGATTTGTTTATTTGCTTTGAAGTAGAAAAAGCTGGATGAACATACTCTGTGATTATTTCATCATTTCCTTTGCCCAACAATGTGGCAAAATATGTTTTGGGAATTACATAACTCCATGAAAAAAACAAAAAGTGGCTCTGCCTGGAAGAGTTAGCCACTCAACCCTGGGGCATTATGGGAAGTGGATTTCCTGTAGCAAATTTGTGTGGCCCGTCCAGTAATTCTGCTCAGCAATCCAGGATAAAATGGACTTTTTACCACAGTTAAAAAGACTTTTTACCGCAATTACTGTACAACTTATGTCAGTGGAATGCCAGTGTTTGCATTCAAGTCATGCCAAATCAGTATTTACAGTCAGAAGTTTATTCCAATAGTAAGTAAAGGAGATGATGCTGAAAACTGCCACTGCAAGACCTGCCAAGAGCATGTGGGTCGATCATGGTTTTCCCCAGTGCGTAATTGACCAGTGGATTGAAGTGGATCAATGATACCCTGGGATGGATTGATCATTCCTCAGAATATGCCAAAAGCTAGCAATTTCATCAGAATGTTGATCAAACTCATTTTGACACTCCAGCCCACACACCTCAGTATTCAGCAGTATGCAAGAACGTACCTCAGAGTAACTCACTGTTTCCACTGAGTTTTATTTCATTAACTATTGCTGAGTATACTATACATATACATGTCCATATTCATACTGTTGATCAGCTGACTGGACAATGAAAGTTAAATCTCTTTCACGTTTGAGTCGCTTTACCCCTGTATCTGACTGTTTCTTTCATTCTTTCATAAAACCATGATGTTAGTTAGTCTTTAATGTCACTGTGTATTTGAGATTGAAATCAAAATGGGGGCTTTAGATCTCTCTTCACATCTTCCAGCTCTTGCTCCCTTTACGACATTTCAGAAGGTATGACCACATAGCTCATGCATTTTCATAAGCCTGTGTGAATATGCATGACCCACACCTGGAAGCCAACACAATTTTAGGATTACGATCTTGAACATTTGACTAATTATTATTACTCTCCGTCAATAGCTGATAATTTAATAATTTGGATTAAATACATTTATTATAATTAGTCACTGTATAATTATGTATTTTAAGGTGTAGTTTAATGAGATTATTTAACAACATTAGCAGCAGAGCACCTCCATCAATCAAAAAAGACAGGACATGAGAGCTTATGACCACTAATTAGCATTGTCTACAGTGCAGCTCAAAGTCATCACACACTAGCAATTAACACTTGCAAAGTAACAATAACATTGATACACAGACATTTTAATGAGATACAAGAAGAAACTTGAACATGGTCGTATTATTCTGGATTCAAATGGCTGTTACTATAGGTGCCAGTAAGTTTTATAGATGACAGCTCAGCTTTAGGCAAACGTTTGGGCACTTCTACTAAAATTACACATTTTGCTGAGTTTTGAAAAGAAAGAACTTAACCTTTGCAGGGAATAACCTTCAATTTGATATAATTCTGCAAATTGAAATGCATATATTGTTTAAGTACTGGAAACAAATGTATTTCACACTGCCATGCAGCACAAAGTTCATGCTCACCAGACACAAATGATATCAAATGATTCTATTGACCCCTGGAAGACATGTAGCTAAAATTAATCTTCATAGAGAAAGATTCATATTGCAACAGGATAATAACCCAAAACACGCTTCAAAGCTTTGCAACATTCTGAAATTTACTCCATTATCTTTGTCAGAGAATTCAACTTTTCACTTATATTTTTATGCAAATTATATGATTCATCCAGAGTTTGTAGGAAACCAACTTTGGATGGGTTGCCAGTCCATCGCAGGACACATGTACAGCACCAGCCACCATTAGATTTAGTGTTAGCAATGTTATAATGATCATATATAACATTTTGTGTATGATTGGACCCAAAATTTTTCCACTGATCTTCATTCTAATCTTTGTGGGTTTTAGCATGTATTAGCCTTTTCACCCTGTTCTCCTTTTCTGTATTCTAATAAAGAGACCGAGAAATAATTATATATGGTCATTGTATCTTACAATTGCAAAAGCAATGGTATAACTAATCCAATGGTGGCCTAACACTTTTGCACAGTACTGTATATGAACACACATCCACTTACTCACTCACACTGGGGCACTTTAGAAATGTCATGCAACCGAATGCAAGTCTTTGTAAGGAAACTGGAGTACCTGGAGGAAACTCAAACAGACTCTGGGAGAACATGCAAATGTTTCGCTTCATTATTGCAACAAGTGCTTTGTCTAGTATGAGTTACCTTACTGAGGTGTACAGTCAAATGATTTGTCCAAACACTCCTTATAAACATGAGCATTTGTCACAGCGCAGTCATTTCCACACGGCTGTTGCCACTATAACTGCTGGCTGCAGACCTAGTTAAACCCATTGATACACCTCATACTCCACACTCCATCACTGCCATAGGAGAACTAAGTCAAGTAGACACCTGTGCAGTGGATCAAGCAAGCTCTAGAAAGAGATTAACTTTGCTGAACTGGGATTAATTAAGTGGGTTAATTAATAGCCTACGCCAGCTCATTGTTTTGCAGTTATGGCAAAAGATGCCACTCGGGAGCGCCTTGGCAGCATCCAATCAATTTCATAGGGGTTTTATTACTGACGAGATAAAGCCAATATTTAGCTTTCCATTTTCTCCGCTTTTCCAGCCGGTTTGTTCTGTCAGAGGCTGTGCTCGGCTGGGCTGCCATGCCCTGGAGAGAGAACAAGGACACATCTGTTCCACCCTGCAGCCCTGGAGGGGAAGCAGTCCTCGTCTGTCTTCCTTCTCTCTCTCTCTCTCTATCTCACTCTCTCATTCTCTCTCACTCCCTTGAAATCTTCCAAAACAACCCTTGTTAACCAATAGTATAATGCTCACCCTGTCAACTCGCTTTTGTTTTCAAATTTTACTGTCATACAAATTGTTGTTAAAACTACCACTAGTCAGTGGAATGGTGATTGCCCTGGTCATCTAAGTACATACTAATGTCAAAGAATCAACAGAAAAAATATACGATTGTGTCATGTAACCGCAAACTCAGCCCCCTTCTCAGAGTGGACCCTAACTTCAGGTGGCCAAAGGCAAAGCAAGACCCCAGTACCTACTCCCTGTATCTTCCATGTACCAGACCTTTGGTCTCTTTCCTGCGCCAGACCTTCTTGGTCCCTTCTGTGTGCCCTCAGGCACTGGGCCTTTGTCAGGAACCCCAGCCACTAGTCTCACACCAGATCCTTCTCTTGGTCTCTCAGGTGCCAAACTCTCCCGGTCTATCATTACGCACCAGATCTGATCACACAATGGACAGCCTTCACCTCAACAGAGACCATGTTCAAACTGGGTTAGCTCAGTGCTAGAGCACTGGTTCTCAATGCTCTAGCTCTGCAAAGCTTCCTCAGTTTGAATACACCCTCTGGTCAGCTGAGGGACGTTGGTTATGTTGCTTCCCCTGGTCTTGCTAGCAGGAGGGACCAGGAAGGTCTGGAGTCTGAAAGACAAAGAAGGTCTGGTGCATGGAGGACAGAGAGAGAGAGCAGATACTGAGGTCCTGCTTGAGTACATGGCGCATTCGGGGACAGAGCTTGGGTTTGTGGTCCTATGATGCAAATTCATTCATTCATTCATTTTCTATACCTGCTCAATCCATTTCAAGATCACAGGTCACAAGGGGGGAACCAGTCCTTCTAAGGCACATGCATGCACGTTAGTGATAAACCAATTAATCGGTGCTCACCGATATCCGCGTTCACAAGGCTGATATTCAAAAATAGTGGAGAAAACGAATAGAAACTTTGTGTTGGTGGAGCCATTTATGAGAAGATGAAAACTTCCAGCATTGTATTTTGCTGCTCTTATCTGGAACTGGGATTGAAAACAAAAAGATGCTGCTACCATGTGCATTACTCTAACATTGTTTATTTCTTTGCAAGTATTTACACATTTTCTTTTTTTCCCCAGAAAGAAGTTGCTGTTATCTGTTAATTTATGTTGTCATTAACAGCAATAAAAATTATTAGCGATTTTGTGTCATTTACTATTATTACTTTTATCAGTTGGAAAAAAAAATATATCGGCATTTTGTATCGGAAATCAGTCACCCTGCTCTGTAATTATGGTCAACGGCCATTAAAAAACCCATATCGGTCGACCACTAACGCACGTACACACACACTGCCACACTTAGAGATGCCGAACTAATCCATGTCTTTGGAATGTGACAGGAAACCGATGTCCACAGACATCTCCATACAGGCAGAGTCTGGGCCTGGACTCTATTCTCTGGAGCTTTGATACAACCACTGGATCAATGTGTCGCCCTCATAAGCAGCCATGCTTATACTTAATAGTTTTGCCAGAGTATTGGCAATGTACTGGAAGAATGGCACATTAAATAGAAAGAACGCTTCATTTAAACTCTAAACGAAGATAAATCAAACAATGTGAACTATGGCCTCCTTAAATTCAAGGAAACTCAGAGAGACATTTAGTCTATGCTGCCATTATGAATGTTACTGGGAAAAGATGGATTTTGAAAAAGGCTAGCTTTAAAAAGACAGGAGGCAGCTAATAGAAAGGGAGGGGCACAATCTCCACCAAACATCTTTTCATCCAGTAAATGAGAGGTGAGTCATTCCTCTCCAGCAAGAAGCCCTTGACATGGATTGCTGTCAAGCAGGCCTTTCTGCCAAGCTATCAAAGAGAAGCTGCACCTGGGTGACGAGGAATCTGTAGCCAAAAATGAAACCGCGCCACTGATGTGCAGTGAACTCGACCATGTCAGAGGCTCATGCCTAATGAGTGCGCTGATAGTGAAAAAAGCATGGATGGTGCCACTGCAGTGCCCAGCATGGTACACTTTAACCCTGGGAATTACATGTGTGAACACAGTGAGTTAATGATGACTGTGGGGGTTTGGCTCTGCTGAGAGCACAGGTCTGATTTCAACAGTTTGCCATTAACTATACTGCATGGCTTGTTAGATCAATCACAGATCTACTTGAGCAAAGCATGAACTAACAAAAGATTTGGACACTTCTATGAAAATTCCACAAATGGAGTCGCACCTGGAGAATACATTTTAAATCAGTTCCTTATAGAAAAACTACAAATCAATGCAAAACTGAAGTCCTTTCCTTGCCACTGTCGCCCTAGGCTTGCTCAATTTGGGATTGGACGTAGTTATTAGGAGATAATCTAAACTTGTAAAGTTGCTTTGAGACAATGCTCCATTGTAAAAAGTGCTATATAAATAGATCTGGCTGACTTGACTTGAAGTCCATGCTATACCTCTCTATAAGAAGAATTCTCAATCAATATTTTCAGTTTAGTCAGGCAGGGTTCTGAAGGAAAAATCTACAATATATCACCATCACACACAAACAGTGTCTGATTAATAGTGTATTTTACACGGCCATTTTTCAGAATGCATAAGCCATGACTAGAACGTAGTGCATCCATCATCCCATGGGTATAGTATACTCTACCAAATCCATTCCACAGCACCGCACTGTACAGAGTTAAGCAAACAATGGCAGGTCTAAATAATTATACCGTGCATAATAAACTTAAAGGGGTTAATGCATGATTCATGTACTTGCATGCACCGCAGAATTTACCTCACAAACCTTGTGTCCTTAATGACATACATATTTTGCTTGTAATGAGATACAACTAGAATACATCAAAGGATGGATAAGATGCAAGGTGCATGTTCCACAGGAGACTGAAGAGGAACAGTGTTGAGGTTTTATGAGAGTGCTGAAAGTGCTCAGTGAGGACAATGCTCTCAACAAAGAAAAAGCTAAAGGCTCTAGTCCACAGACTCTATGATACTGAGGTGTGCTATAAAATTCAAATACAGCATGCTTTGGTGTATAAAGGATTTTACAAAGACGAATACAACACCACTGAGAAGTTACATCATTTAAAGGGATCAGGTTCTACATACTGTACACACAGCATGCACAGTTTCAAACACAAAAAATTAAGAGGTAACTCTAATCAATTTACCACATGTACACTGGAACTGTGGAATTCGAATGCCTATTTTCTCGGACATCGAACGATTAGTTTGAATTTTTTTTGTCCCCAAATTTGAACAGTAATTCCGACTCGAACATCAGCACCAACACTGATGTTGGACAAGAGGGCCTCACTCTCAATCTCCGTTATAGTTCATCCCAAACATGTTTGATGGGTTTGAGGTCAGGTCTCTGTGCGGGCACCAAATTTTGTAGACATTCCTTTGTGCACTGGGACATAGTCATGCTGGAACAGAAAAGGGCCAACAAGTTCCAATAAGTTGGAAGCATACAACTGTCCAAAATGTCTTGCTATGCTGAAGCATTAAGATTTCCCTTCACTGGAACCAAGGGGCTGAAAAACAACCCCATAACGTTATCCCTCCTCCCACCAAACTTTACAGTTGGCACAATGGAGTCAGGCAGGTAACATTCTCCTGGTTTGATTTGTCACTTCACCGAACACATTTTCACTGCTCCAGAGTCGAGCATTTGCATGGAGCTGCTCAGCCATGAAAACCCATGCCATGAAGCTCCCGGTGCACAGTTTTTGTGCTGATGTTAGCACAGAGGAGGTTTGGAACTCTGCGACTGGTGACTCCGCTCTGGAACTTTACGTGGTCTGTCACCTTTTGGCTGAGTTCCTGTGGTTACTAAACACTTCCACTTCTCAAGAATACCTCTCAGTTAATTATGGCAGGAAGGAGGGAAGAAATTTCACAAAAAAACTTAGTGCTGGCATCCTATTACAGTATCATGCTTGAATTCAATGACCCATCCTTTCAAAAAAGTTATGAAGACAGACTGCATAGCTAGGTGCTTAATTTTATATTTTTATTATTTTCCTGTGGAAATGGGGACTACATGGGCAATGGGCCACCTGAATTCAAAGGCTTAAAGGTGTGTCTCTATACTTTTGTCCATCTAGTGTACGTATGTGCAAAGCGAGACACGTTTATTGTTCATTTTCAGATAAAATGAAACTGTTATCTGTCTTCCTGTAATTCACTTTGCTCAATATAGACCAACATCTAATTCAGAGCAAACTCAAAACCTACATGTGATGAAAGCAGCATCACATTATATATGCAACATAAAAATAAAGATGCAATTATTGAATGGGGAAATAAATTGCTGTATCTTCTGTCATTACATTTTAATCAGAATTCTTTTTTTCCATGCTATGACCTGCACATCAGGCAGGCAATATTCCTCCAGGATATATCACCCACCAAAAGCCATGCAGAGTGGCGTCATTATCACAAGAGTGTGATATCATAGTAGATCCATGATCCAAGACAATAAACAATATTTTGCATATGCAACCTATAGACTAAATGTACTACATAGTGCATGATTTACTAAGCACACTTGGTGATGCAAAGAATAAACAAAAAATAATTTCCAGCACAAAATCATTGAACCCACCTAAGAAGTTGTTTACTGGGTGTCTTGGAAGCTGCTACATGAGTTTAATACTAAACTATGCATGTGAAGAGCAAGTCATGTCTCTTGTTTCGCTTCAGATGAATTCAAACTGTTATAATTTATCTGAAATCAGTCGTCCATAATTTACCGTTCCAGCATTTTGCTCAGTATAGACCACAGTACAGTCAGTACACAGTGGTGTGACACAGTGTTTGCATGTTTGTCACAATTAAGTGTTTTGGAACATCAAACCAATTTAAATATTAGTCAAAGACAACACAAGTAAACCAAACTGCAGTTTTTTAAATTAGGTGGTTATTATTAAGGGAGGAAAAAAAATCCCAACCTACATGGCCCTGTGAGAAAAAAGTGATTGCCTCCTAAACCTAATAAAACTGGTTGGGCCACCCTTAGCACCAACTGCAAAACCAAGCGTCTGTGAAAACTTGCAATGAGTCTTTTACAGCGTTGCGGTGGAATGTTGGCCACTCATCTTTGCAGAATTGTTGTAATTCAGCCACATTGGAGGGTTTTCCAGCATGAACGGCCTTTTTAAGGTCATGTCACAGCATCTCAATAGGATTCAGGTCAGGACTTTGACTAGGCCACTCCAAAGTCTTCATTTTGTTTTTCTTCAGCCATTCAGAGGTGATCTTGCTGGTGTGTTTTGGATCATTGTCCTGCTGCAGAACCCAAGTTCGTTTCAGCTTGAGGTCACCAACAGATGGCCGGACATTCTCCTTCAGGATTTTTTGGTAGACAGCAGAATTCATAGTTCCATTTATCACAGCAAGTCTTCCAGGTCCTGGCAGCAAAACAGCCCCAGACCATCACACTACCACCACCATATTTTACTGTTGCTATAACGTTCGTTTTCTGAACTGCTGTGTTACTTTTACACCAGATGTAATGGGACACACACCTTCCAAAGAGTTCAACTTTTGTCTCGTCAGTCCACAGAATGTTTTCCCAAAAGTCTTGGGGATCATCAAGATGTGTTTTTAAAAAAATCGAGACGAGCTTTAATGTTCTTTTTGCTCAACAGTGGTTTTCTTCTTGGAACTCTGCCATGCAGGCCATTGTTGCCCAGTCTCTTTCTTATGGTGGAGGCATGAACACTGACCTTAACTGAGGCAAGTGAGGCCTGCAGTTCTTTGGACGTTGTTGTGGGGTCTTTTGTGACCTCTTGGATAAATCATCGCTGCGCTCTTGGGGTAATTTTGGTCGGCCGGCCACTGATGAGAAGGTTCACCAATGTTCCATGTCTTCGCCATTTGTGGATAATGGCCCTCACTGTGGTTCGCTGGACCTTTAGAAATGGCTTTATAACCTTTTCCAGACTGACAGATCTCAATTACTTTCTTTCTCAATTGTTCCTAAATTTCTCTGGATCTCGGCATGCTTTTAAGGATTTTTGGTGTACTTCATTTTGTCAGGCAGGTCCTATTTAAGTGATATCCTGACTGAGAACAAGTGTGGGGCTGACAATAATCAGGCCTGGGTGTAGGGCTAGAGGGGGCAAACAATTTTTCACACCACACCACATTAAATTAGATATACCACTGTTTTAACAATGGTATAATGACCATGTATTATTATTTATCAGTCTCTTTATTAGAATACAACCAGAAAATACAGGATATATGTTTACAGTATTAAAAAACTGGAAAAAAAATCTGAAAAAACAGCTTCTATATGCTACAGTGGTGAGTATTTAGTGTGCCCTCCCTTTACACTTGAGCAACAGCAGCATTTGGCAACTTCATCGGGATGCCAAGTTGACCCTACAGTTCAAAGAAGCTTGATCAGGAATGGTCTTTTTAGGGGGGGGGTAGCAGCCAAAAAAACACTTTTTTGAAAGAGGAACAGGGTGAAAAAGATAAGGTATGCAAAATCTCTCAGAGACTGGAATGAAGATCAGGGGAAAAGAGAATTATAGAGAAACTAATTCAAGTTTGACATTTTTGGGTCCAGTCATTGACAATATGTTATATAGGGACATTATACCATTGCTAAAAACAACAAATCTAATGGTGGCCTTAGACTTTTGCACAGTACTGTAGCTGCTGTTCTATTTACTGCTATGTAAAAATGCAACACATTTTTCTTAATTGTCCTTGTCAGAACAGATGTTTTCTTGGTTTAGAATAACTGGTGAGATTGACCAGATTTATTTACATAAATGAACATTTATTGTAATTTTGTACCAGATAAAAAGTTCTAATATGAAATGTTCATCTTTCACTCTTGGAGCTAATTCATATTGATGCAAACTGAAACCAGGACAGCAAACAAAACTAATGTTTATTATTATATCAGCCAATAATTTCACAGCACTGAAAATTGCTCTGAAACGAGGCTATGGATACACAGAGCTTTGTGCACGAAATTAGAAATTACAGGGTTGCTAAGTTATAAGAGAAGTGTTGATGACAAATAAAAGCTGACAGAGCTGATTGTTGCAAAGAAGGTCACTTTTGAGTTGTAAATCGAACATGAAGTTCCAAGAAAAACTACAACAAATGGATGTATTACACCCTGTGTGCGCCCCTTTTTAATCAGAGCACTTGCCTCTGTAAAGGTCTCTGCGTGGCCCTGTGTGGATGGAGCTGCAGTGATATGATAACAACAGGAAAGCAGAGCGGGGACAAACAGCCTCCTTTACAGACAGCATTGTGTCCCTCGTTTTCCTCCATGCCACCTCCTTGACAAGGGCAATTACCAGACAGATGAGTAGCATTTCGCAGGCTGAGAGGCATGGGGATTACCCGGAGGGCAAGGGAAAGTCATCCTCCCTTCAGCTCGCTATCAAAGGGAGCTCATTTAAGAAGACTGTGTTGTCCTTGTGGTGAAATTGAAGAAAGAAATGGCAAGTCTGGTTTTTATGCGACAAGACAGGCAGGAAACATGCTGGTAATGGTACAAATGTTTAAATAATATAACCTTATTAACTAAAGAATGAAAATGTACACTCATGGTCTTGGAAGGCAAGCAAGTAAATAAAGTGAAAGCGTTAGGACCAGCAGCGCGTCTGATGCCAGGAGGTAATTAAACCTGCACCACCTCAGCAACTATTGCTGCCTATAGTCTAGTTCAACCTGCTGTGGATCAACCTGAGTGAGTACGGGTGGAAGTATCTTGTCGGAGAGATTACAGCATAACATCAGAAACTGGCAGCGGTATCTCCATGATCCCACTGCCACACTGACCTGTGCTCGCGCTCACACTGTCTGCTCAAAGACTCACACAACAGCTGCTCACCACACTTGAAGAATGGCCAACATTAAGCAGAAGGAGTTCTTCAATGGCTTTGTGGAATCATATTTGAGTGTCTTAATTAGGTATAGCCTGTAACATGTTCAGTAAGGAGCTTTTTCAATTAGGCTGAGGAGCAGATTGCGGTGACACAGCTGTTGAGGAGATGACTGTTTCTTCAGCAAATATTTGTACCCCTTCCGAATTTTCTTTTCTTTCCTTGACACTGCTTTCTCTTCCTCAGCCATCGTGTGATACATGCCAGATCCAGCAGAGCAGGTTCATGACATAAGCTTCGTCAACAAGAAGCCATCTCTCCATTTTCTCCTCCTTTCTCCATGCCACAGAAGGAAAGCCTGCAGTTTTATTTGTTTGTTGTGTTCCAATTTCCTGCGAGCCCTAGCATGTTATCTGTCCGGCAGGCCGGCGAGGGTCAGGGGGGCTGACAGGGGCCGTCCCTGACAGCAACTCTGTTTGCATAACTGATTGGGCCCTAATCAAAAGTGAAGTGCCAATTCCAGCTCTGCCTCCCGCTCTCTAAAGGAGGAATGAGGGAGAGAATGGACGAATGTGAGCTAAAAGACAGGGTTATTATGCACCTCTGAGCGCATCTGTGCTTGGAAAGGCTGTGACCTTGACTATGCCACATCTTTCAGCTCTCATCAGCACGGCAGTGCTGAACAACCCAAATCACGACCTAGCAGAGACAAGACAATTCACGCTGCTAAATTAGAGAGGAACGGCCATCTAACGCAGGGCAAAATCAAAACCTACATGTGAGGAAAGCAGCATTACATTATATGTGCAACATAAAAATAAAGATGCAATTATTGAACGGGGCCATAAATAGCTGCATCTTCTGTCATTACAATTTAATCAGAGGCTCTGCCCTTTTGACCATGCTATGACCTGCACATCAGGCAGGCAATATTCCTACATGCTTTATCACCCACCAAAAGCCATGCAGAGTGGTGTTATCACAAGGGTGTGATGTAAAATACTAGAGCCATGATCTTGAGTATGCGACCTATAGAGTAAATGTACTGTAAATTGCATGAATTACAAAGACTACTTGGTGGTGTAAAGAATTAACAAAAACATAATTTAGAGAAGCCTCTTGATTGTGCTAATTGTTCTGATTAACTGTGGCGAAGCTCTGCTCTCAGAGGGCAGGATGTCGTGCAGTGAGCATGAAAATGTGCCGGAAGACTGGAGAAATCCTGACTAAACTCTAAAAAGATATAATATATAACAGAGCGAGGAAGTTGAAAGCAGTCCTCAGCCTCTCCAGAACCTATACGGTCCTAGATCCTCTCCTGTGGACTCTACAGCATGTTCATGTGGACTCCAGGATGTGTAAATAATTGTGTAAATTACTTACCCAGTAAGGCAAACATGCACAGAAGTATACAATCCTCAGTGAATCCTGTCTCTGCATATGTATATCCTGTTTGCACAGGGAAACCCTTACAGTGCACAGTTAAGGTCTTGGCTGTGTGATCTCACAACATGTACTGTGAGTGAGGTGGTCAATATGATGATATTTTATCGTATCGTGATACATTTACAGCATTTAGCAGACGCCCTTATCCAGAGTGACTTCCAATTGATACAATCTAACAATCCAAGCAATTGTGGGTTAAGGGTCTTGCTCAAGGACCCAACAGTGGCAGCTTGGCAGGGGTGGGATTTGAACCCTGGACCTTCTGGTCCAGAGTCTAGTACCTTAACCACTAGGCTGCCACAGTAGGAATAGTCACTACTGATGCATTTTGTGTATGATCACACGTATCGCGATAAATGTCTTTAAATATCGTGATATAATATTTTCAGCATATCGCCCACCCCTAACTGTGGATATCATCAGGTTTCAGTGTCTTCACAAATTTCTTTTACTTACTTTAACAAGTAACAATATGACAATATTTCAGGAAGGCATCAGCCAGGTCCATACGTGTTGATAAACATCAAGTATCATTAAAATGTCTTTAAATATCTTTTTAGCTTAAACCTATGGCTTTTAAAATGCTTAAAATACGTAATACAAAAAGACTTGTTCGAAAAACACTAAACAAAACAAAAATAAATAAGCTTTATATGCATGCAAATGATTTGAGGTGAACAACACTTAACTCTTGACACGCGATTTCAAATAGATGGACACGCAAACAGTATTTTTCCCTGTGACCTGTGAAGATTAGAAGTGGCTCGAAAAATATTACTTCCCTCTGTTCAGCAGTCAATTTGAACCTTCACTGTAGCTGAGATTCGGGTAAATCCCCAGGTGTTACACCTTGTCAGGAAAAAGCTCATTCACCCTATAAGTTTAACACCAAGGTCATTGACAATATGTGAAATGGAAGCGATAGGGGCTTCTTTCTGAGTGGCACAAGGAAGATAATTTTACAAGGAAAGCCACAGGATTAAATGAAAGCAGGAAGTCTTTCTTTTCTAGCTAGAAAACGGCAGTTGGTACTGAAGTAGTCTGCCATCTGGTGAGTCATCACCTAGCACTACAAGTCACAACACAGAAGCCGTGTATAGAGTATTAGAGCTCAAATCAACACCTCCACGGGGTCAATACTTCCTCTAAACATACACATATTCCATATACACAAGTTCAGGAACATTTAGCCCCACTCCGGAGAAATATAATGCTGGAGCACAAGCTCCTGAAATTTATTTTCAATTGGCATATGGAGATTAGAAGATCTAGATCCTCCTTCAGAAAAGAGCCATAAGCTAGTGATAAACTAAGTGCCTAGCGTCCTAAGAGGCCAAAGCTAGGCTAGGACTAACTGAATGAAACAGAGAGAGGCATAAAATTTTAATCCCCAACTCCAGGCTTAGTCACAGCAGAGCTTTCTCAAGCGCCTGCCAATTCATGCTTGCTCATTATCCTTTCCCTCATACATTTATCTATCCAGCACAGCTCTGGTACATTCTGTCTCCAGACCAAGTATATAAAAACACTTGTTTGAGGTTTATTTGCATCCTGGCATCAACTCTGTGTTTTCCGACGCGCAATTAGCTTTATCTTTATGCTCATCAGTCCTTTAAACTACAAGAAGCATGCGAGGAAACATTAGCGTAACACATGGTGTATGTGGAGAAAATATACAAATACAGTTCGGAAACCATTTCTGATCTGTGAAACCGGATGAATCCTAACGCATTTCCAGCCTAATCTCAGTGTACTGCATCTGCAGCTACCAAATTTCTCTCTGTACTGAGAATTCACTGTGAATTAGCATTGAATCATTGTAGTTTGTATTTATGTACTGTACAATATATAATGTGTGGGAATATTTAGGATGTGAGTGCATGAGCATGTTGGAAGTGACCGAACTCTCCAAATTAACAGCTTTAGATGACTCCAATAGGACGGCTGCAGGACGCTTCAGTGGGAGGAACGAGCACGGGTGTATGAGTTTGAGTTTGCAGGCCAGCAGGAAGGCCATTACCACACAACAGCAGGCAAGAGAAGCCACATAAAGAGCTTAACAAGATGGAACTTACCAGGAAATTGGTAGCTGTAGCTTGGGGCAAAGCCAGTGTACCCACGGCCGTATGTCGCTACAATGTTTGGGTAACCTGAAGGGACAGGAGAAAAATCAAACACTGATAAATTGCTCTGACCTCAGATGATTTCCTATTACACCAATGAATTAGTACCATCAGACACACAATTACACACACAACACAACTGCACTTGCCCATCCACCCACGTCAATCCGCCGCTCAACATACACATGCAGTCACACTTCCTGATACCGCTCTCTCCTACACACACCTTCCAAATAGCTGTGAGATAACAGATTAGCAAGATGGGAAGCGCACTCCGAGGTAATGAGCAGTGTAAGTATCATAAGAAGTGATGGCTGTTTTCTTCCCTGGAGCTCATCCTCTTCCTGCGGCTGTGAAAGCGGACGTGTTCGCTGCTGTCACCTCTCTACCTCTCCCCCCACCCAGCTCCGCTGTCATTGATCGATAACCTTTCTTTTATAGCCTGGGCTAATCGATCATGAAGGACACGACAGCGCGAGACAATGGCAAGCCGATAGCTGTGCCAGGACATCACGGATTAGAGTCTCTCCGAGCCGCAGAGCCTCACACGCTCACACGCTAATACCGGCTGATTCTGACCAACAGAACGGCGGGAATATGATCGAGCGATTGCAAAAGTCATTCCAAAGTGAAGTGAAAGACGGAGCGAGCGTGCTGGAGCTCTAGTCCAGAATTTATCCGCAATCTGTTTCACCCGCTGTTTGCTGAGGCAGAACTTTTAAATGAAGGCGATTTGGTAAGCCACTTGGATTCCCGGTGACTCATTTTCTCAAATACTCTGTTGACTCACGGTGAAGAAAAAAAAAAAGCAGATCAGCAGTATTTGCAGGCCTGTCTCAGTTGGAATGGATCTTGGTGGTGCTGTTAGAAATGTGGGATGAGACGCAGCGCACATGCACGAGCTGTTCTCCTGCCAACACTGAAAAGCGGCTACTGCTTGAGCTCTGCGCTAAGGCCCACAGAGTCATTGTTCTAATTCTGCCACAATGAATCTTACAGCAAATGTCCTGAGACTAATTATCTGGCCAGCTTTCAATCACCAGTGAATGTAGCAATCATTTGGTGATACTACTTGAGGCTGGATCACCACTCTAAGCAACTTATGAGAAACTTTCCTCTACATTGAAATTTCTAGAGATCTGATCTACACACTTGGGGCTACTGATGGGAAGGATCTGAGGTTGATATCTGGCTCCACCAAGTTACCACTGTTAACCTTCTTCTGATTTCAGATGGAACTCGCTCTGGTTAAGCACAAAAAATAAGCTATTCACCAGTGCCCTTGGTTTTCAGTCACAAACACAAGGTGATTTTGTGCAGTGAAAACAAACACCAGTATATGGGAGGCCAGCTTCCAGCTAATTCATTTTGACAGTGCAGACTGGTGGGAAGTGCTCTGTGAAAAAAAAATCTAGCCTGTCAAGTTATTTTAGGAGCACTTTCACAATTTAGTAAAACCTTCAAAGTTTACAGACTTTGCCATCGTTGCTCAGGATTTTCAAAAAGGAATACTTGTCACTTGCTGTACAGTTTCCAGGCAGAGGCAGAGCGGATTTGATAACTAACAGATGCATCTTTAAATAAGTGCTGCACCTGGCAAATACTTTTATTCCAGTATGGAGCAATGCATTTCAGTAATCAGTTATTTAAGTTTAGCAGTAGAGCGATTTTCTTTGGGTTACTGATGTAAGGGATGGAGCAAGGGCATCATCAGACCCACTATACTGGGGCATGTACCCCAGTAAAATGTTGTTGTGCCCCACTTAAATCATGACCATTTTATCCTGGATTGCTGAGCAGAAGTACAGGGCATGCTACTCAAATTCACCACGTCACTACATCACTACATTTCCCATAATGCACCATCATCTTTCCAAAAGCTTGAGTGCCTAATGCTTTCAGTCAGAGCCAGTTTCTTTTGGTTTTTCGTGTGCAGTAATGGACATCCACAAATATTTAATAGAAATTCAGCCACTTTGCAGGCAAGGTAATGACAGCTCATAGCTACATGTTTTGGTTATCTACTCATAACCGTATAGTCAACAATTCATATTAGACCACTAAACCAAAAGCATTCATTACACCAGCAAAGGTAACAGTTATGATAGCATAAAGAGAACAAATGCAAGTAATATAAATAATTATTTAGTGTTCATTTGTTCTTTATTTCTCATTTAACTTCAGAGTTAAATCACTTAATCTATTTAGTGTTTAACAGGCTTATTTTGTATGCACAGCTGTGCCCGTGACTGATTGGCACACAGTTTTTTTCTGTGTGTGCCCCAGTATGACAAGTAGTCTAGAAACTGCCCTGGGATAGGGTGTGTGTGTATGTGCTCTGCACTGGAACCCTTTATAGGGTTGGTTCCTGATCCGTTCCTTGTGCTGCTGGTTAGGCCCTGGTTCCCCACCAAACTGAACTGGATTAAGTGGATAGGAAAATGAAATAATCTTAGATTGCCTATAACCTGTTGGTTTGATATGAAGTTTGAGTCAGTAGAGGCTCATTTATAAAGGCTAAATAAAAGCTCTGGGCCCTTAACTGTATGCTATCCTAAATGCAGTGTTGGGGGTAACGTGCTACAAAGTAACACATTACAGTAATGTGATTACTTTTTTCTGTAAAAAGGAAATGCTACTTGTTACATTTACATTTTACATTTACAGCATTTAGCAGACGCCCTTATCCAGAGCGACTTACAATTGATACAACCTTACAATCCAAGCAATTGTGGGTTAAGAGCCTTTCTCAAGGACCCAACAGCGGCAGCTTGGCAGAGGTGGGATTTGAACCCTGGACCTTCTGGTCCAGAGTCCAGTACCTTAACCGCAAGACTACCACAGTCCCACATTTAAATGTTTTGTAATCACATCACATTTACTAACGCTATGCTACTCACGGTTTTCTATAAAAACTAAATATTTTTCATACCCAAAGCATAAAACATTTTCTATGCTATGTTCTGGGTCATTTCTGCACGCACACACTACCGTCATGTGACAGCTTGTCATGTGACTGTGAAAAGTGATTCTGTGCCTTTTTAGTGAGTCGACTCTTTGTGAGTGAGACGGCTCTTCATTTCATTCAGCTAAGTTTAGCACAGTTTTCACATATAATCACTCAATGCATACTATAATAATATAATCAGCTTATTTAAGTATACTCAGTCTTATCCTTTCCATAATTTTACATTATGTTTAGTAAAAAAAGATTACCGTATTTTTCGGACCATAAGGCGCACTTAAAATCCTTTTTCTCAAAAATCGACAGTGCACCTTAAAATGCGGTGCGCCTAATGTATGAATTAATTCTGGTTGTGCTTTCTGACCTAGAACCGATTTTAAGCTTACGGCTACCGTAGTCAGGAACCTCGCGGAGTAATATGATCTGTGCTTCAACATTAAAGTGTGTGCATTCATTCATTCATTTCCTATACCCGCTGCCTCAAAAATATCACCTGTTAAGAGAATTTCTTATGAAGCGGATTTCAAACTATCGCTAAAAAACGCTATCAGTCACGCAGCACAATATGGAAATACAGCAGCTGAACAGCTAAGTAACAGCAACGAGACTGACGCGGATAATGACCAGAGGGATCCGGGCATGCTTCATGCCGAAATCGCCCAACTGTTAAACTCAGACACTGCAGATGAAGAATTTGATGGATTTGTGGTAGAGGAATAAACTGAAAAAGTGAGTGTATTGTTTTGTATTTTAGGTGTTACAACTGAACAATGTTGAGAGTTATTGTGAGAGTGATGAATAAAGTTAGACTTATAAGAGTTTTGTTTCATTTAATGCGCCTTATAACCCGGTGCGCTTTATGTATGAAAATAGATCCGTTAGCAGCCGATCGTTGATATTGCGTCTTATAATCCGGTGCGCTTTATGGTCCGAAAAATACGGTACATGTGAAAACATCACATACAGTCGTATGAAAAAGTTTGGGCACCCCTGATAATTTTCATGATTTTAGTTTATAAATCATTGGTTGTTCAGATCAGCAACTTGAGTTAAATATATCATATAGCAGATGAACACAGTGATATTTGAGAAGTGAAATGAAGTGTATAGGATTTACAGAAAGTGTGCAGTAATTATTCAAACAAAATTAGGCAGGTGCATAAATTTGGGCACCCCAGCAGAAAAATTACATCAATATTTAGTAGATCCTCATTTTGTAGAAATAACAGCCGCTAAACGCTTCCTACAGCTTCCAGTCTGGATTCTGGTTGAAGGTGCTTTGGACCATTCTTCTTTAGAAACATCTCCAGTTCAGTCATCTTTGATGGTTTCCAAGCATGGACAGCCCACATTTTCAGTAATATTCATGTCTGGGGACTGAGATGGCCATTCCAGAACGTTGTACTGGTTCCTCTGCATGAATGCCTTAGTAGATTATGAGCAGGGTTTGGGGTCGTTGGCCTCGGTGCAACTTTGTCACTGATTCTTGAACATTGTTCTTAAGAATCTGGAGATATTAACTGGAATCCATGCGACCCTCAATTTTAACAAGATTCCTAGTACCTGCACTGGCCACACAGTCCCGCGGGCATTATGGAACCGCCACCAAATTTTACTGTGGGTAGCAGTGTTTGTCTTGGGATGCTGTGTTTCTTTTTTTCGCTCCTTGTTTATGTCCCAAATAACTCCGTTTTTTTTTCATCAGTACACAGAACTTATTTCCAAAATGAAGCTGGATTGTCCAAATGTGCTGTAGCACACCTCAAGTGAACTCTTATGTTTGTGGCGTGTCTGCAGAAAAGGCTTCTTCTGCATCCACTCTCCCATACAGCCTCTCCTTGTGCAAAGTGCGCTGTATAGTTGAACGCCATGATGAACAGTGACACCATCTGCAGCAAGATGAGGTTGTAGGTCTTTGGAGGTGGTCTGTGGCTTGACTATGGACTGTTCTCACCATCCTTCGCCTCTGCCTATCTGAGATTTTTCTTGGTCTGCCACTTCAGGAAGTTCCTAACTAGAACTGTGCCGGTGATCTTCCATTGCCTCACTATGTTCCTCACAGTGGAAAACTGACAGCTGAAATCTCTGAGAGAGAGCTTTTCCCTTTCCCTGAACCATGATGTTGAACAACCTTTGTTTTCAGGGCCATTTGAGAGTTGTTTTGAGGCTCCCATGTTGCCACTCTTCAGAGAAGATGCCCCAAAGAGGAGGAAAAACTTCCAATTGGCCACCTTAACCCTTTCTCATAGTTGGATTCACTTGTGTATGTAGATCAAGGGTCAATGAGCTTACAAAAAACAAATTTGTGTTCCAATAATTAGTGCTAAAGGTATTCAAATGACAAGGGTGCCCAAATTTACGCACCTGCCTAATTTTGTTTGAATAATTACTGCACACTTTCTGTAAAACCTATAAACTTAATTTCACTTCTCAAATGTCATGGTGTTCATCTGCTATATGATATATTTACCTGAAATTGCTGAGCTGGACAACCAATGATTTATAAAGAAAAATCATGAAAATTATCAGGGGTGCCCAAACTTTTTCATACCACTGTAGTTATATGTGCATTAAACGTTTTACTTATACTTATTATGAATGTTGTACTGTTTTGCTAGGATGCCAGTGTTTTACTAAAGAATGCCAGACGGTAGCTACATAAAAGTTATATATTTTTAGTACTTTTTAACAAATTGGCGAAGGACCTCCCTGGACCTCTCCATATGTCTCTGCGCCATCTCCTCAAACCCTTAAAACACCCCTGGTTTGTACTATACTATCTGTGCTATCTGTGTTAGTTATATTGTGGCGTTACACCCATGTACCCAGAATCAATACCCAGTAACGATCACCACATCTACATTGTCCCAGACAAAACGCGATTTTCTTGCTGATGGTCTTGAATAATGTTCTGTTATTCTCACGCAATCAAGTTATCTGTTTTGGTGTGTTAAGTCAACGTATGTCAATGACCATTGGTTTTCTACTAAAACCCACAAAACCAAACCCTCCTTTGCGAATTGAGACTCAAACCCCATCATAATGTTTCCCAAACCCAAGTATCACATCATATATAGTGAAATTCTTTTTATGTTTAATGTTGCTACTGAAGACATTTTGTTCCTAAATAAACTACTGAAAGAAATATTGGTTATCATTGTTGTACTTTTCAAACTTGTTGGTACATTTGATTCCAGTATATCTGTACGGGTTTTAGTCTGTAAAACCCTGAAAAGTAAAATAATAAGTAAAGTAATCCCATTACAATGGGTAATGGATTACTTTTTGAAGTAACTACCCCAACACTGCTTAAATCACTTGAAATAAAACCAAATGCTGTAAATAAATGTAAAAACGTACACGTCACAAATATGGACGGAATTACATTACAAAGTGAAAAGGGGCTGGATTTTTTGTTCAGAAAAGTTGATGTTGTCTGTATTCTTCAAAGCTGGGGACAGACCTTGCAATCCCAACCCCATCCCCAAGCATCTTTGCCTGAAATTAAGCCCTTTCTTCTGTATAGCAGTCACCAATGCTGTCACCAGATGCTGTATCTTTTGTTTACCAGGGCCTGTCCTTTTCCCACATGAATAATGCTGTGCTGTGTATTTTCTTTTCCTAAAGACAAGTCAGATGCCCTGGATAAATATACATGACATGGATTTTCCTGTGATATTTAAAGAGCTTACTATCAATACAGTGTGTCAGTTCTGTATTGACAATGGGGATTAATGTGGTGTCTGGCCGAACATCAGCAAAGCGAGAGTCTGCACCAGGTCTTGCACCCTGTCCACACGGCAGGCTAACATATTACTGGTGGTACATGAGGGTTACCACAATGCAAACACAGAGGAGCCTGAACTAGAGCAGCATGAAGGAACAATGATATGTTTTATGTACAAAATAAAGGGAATGCCTCCTTTAAACCTTCTGGCTGGGCTGTAAGATGTGAAATTTGGAGTAGACCGGATTCACATTTGATTGCTGTATTGCATGTAATGTGCAAATCAGTTGCTAACTTTTGACTACCACTTACTATTCCAGTTATTCTAAGGTGGTTGCCACATCAAGCATGACAATTTCCAAAGCACTTTAATTTCCTCAGGACTGTGCCAACTTCAGTAATCAGTCTTCGGAAATGACAAAGACTGTTTCATCGTGGTTACAGCTGTAGCACTACAGTCTGCAGATAAATTTGGGAAACAAATTGAAGACTGATGGGAGTAGAATGAGCCATGCAATATATTGCAGATGGGAGGCAGTTGTCAAATAAGGATTGGAGAGATGTATGTGTTTACGCTCATACAAAATCTGGTTAAAATGCATATAAGATCCCGTTTACACCTGCTCATTGGATATGCATTGTACAGTGGGGCAAAAAAAGATATTTAGTCAGTCACTGATTGTGCAAGTTCTCTCGACTTCTGTCTTGTAATTTTCATTTTCATAGCTACACTTCAACTATGAAGAAGAAAATGAGAAAAGAAATCAGGAAATCACATTGTAGGATTTTTTAAGAGAATTTAATTGTAATTTATGGTGGAAAATAAGTATTTGGTCAATAAATTCGGTTCAACTCAATACTTTGTAACATAACCTTTGTTGGCAATGACAGAGGTCAAACGTTTTTCTGCAAGTCTTCACCAGGTTTGCACAAACTTGTAGCTGGTATTTTGGCCCATTCCTCCATTGCAGATCTCCTCTAGAGCAGTGATGAAGTGTTTTTGGGGCAAACATGGGACTTTCAACAAATTTTCTATGGGACTGAGGTCTGGAGACTGGCTAGGCCACTCCAGGACCTTGAAATGCTTTTTTACGGAGCCGAGCAGTGTGTTTGGGATCATTGTCATGCTGGAAGACCCCAGCCACGTTCCACTTCAATGCTCTCACTGATGGAGGAGGTTTTGGCTTAAAATCTCATGATACATGGCCCCGTTCATTCTTCCCTTAACCACAGATAAGTCGTCCCTGTCCCCTTTGCAGAAAAACAGCCCCAAAGCATGAGGTTTTCACCCCCATGCTTCACAGGGTAGGTATGGCGGCAACTCAGAATTCTTCTTCCTCCAAACACAGCGAGTTGAGTTTTTACCAAAAAAAGTTATATTTTAGTTTCATCTGACCACATGATATTCTCCCAATCCTCTTCTGGATCATCCATATGCTCTCTGGCAAATGTCAGACAAGCCTGGACATTTACTGGCTTAAACCAGGGGGACACGCCTGGCACTGCAGGATCCGAGTCCCTCTCGGCGCAGTGTGTTACTGATGGTAGCCTTTGTTTTTACTTTGGTCCCAGCTCTCTGCAGGTCATTCATCAGGTTCCCTCCATGTAGTTCTGGGATTTTTGCTCACCGTTCCTCATTATCATTTTGATGAGATCTTGCGTGTTGCCCCAGATCGAGGGCGATTATCAATGGTCTTGTATGTCTTACAATTGCTCCCACAGTTGATTTATTCACACCAACCTGCTTGCCTATTGTTAGATTCACTCTTCCCAGCCTGGTGCAGGTCTACAATTTTCTTCCTGGTGTCCTTTTGAAAGCTCTTTGGTCTTGGCCATGGTTGAGTTTGGAGTCTGACTGTTTGAGGCTGTGGGACAGGTTTCTCTATTATACAGATAACGAGGTCAAACAGGTGCCATTAATACAGGTAGGGGTAACGAGTGGAGGGACAGAAGAGCTTCTTAAAGAAGAAGTTACCAGAAATCTGGCTTGTCTGTAGGTGACCAAATACTTATTTCCACCATGATTTACAATTAAAATTCTTTTAAAAATCCTACAATGTATTTCCTGGATTTTTTTCTCATTTTGTCTTTCATAGTTGAAGTGTCCCTATGATGAAAATTACAGACCTCTCTCATCTTTCTAAGTCGGAGAACTTGCACAATCAGTAGCTGACTAAATACTTTTTTGCCCCACGGTATCTCAGTAATATTTTAACTACATACATTTACAGCGGGAGACAAGTGAACCTCTGGTTAACCGACTTTAAATAATATATGCAAACCATGGCAAAACTTGATCAGGCCCTTCCTGTGTTGGTTGTTAAAGGTGGATTGTAGAGCTGGTTGTATTTATGCTTGTATAAAATCTGTCTAAACAAGTCTCAGTTAGTGACCGTGTAACTGAGAATATCATTTCATTTCCAAAAGTCAATTAAGGGTTTCTTTACTACCATCGTAAACAAATAATTAATGCCAAGCTTTTAAAAAATGTATATTAGTATACATAACATAAAATACATACTTAACTTGCAGCATATAATCCAAAAAATGTATTCATTTTCCCACTATATTAGTCATAGGTCGCATCGCATTTGCACAAAATGGCCAACAACTGCACTTTGTTGCTACACATTTTTGCTACAATGCCTAATAATGCACATACAGTCGTATGAAAAAGTTTGGGCACCCCTGATAATTTTCATGATTTTAGTTTATAAATCATTGGTTGTTCAGATCAGCAACTTGAGTTAAATATATCATATAGCAGATGAACACAGTGATATTTGAGAAGTGAAATGAAGTTTATAGGATTTACAGAAAGTGTGCAGTAATTATTCAAACAAAATTAGGCAGGTGCATAAATTTGGGCACCCCAGCAGAAAAATTACATCAATATTTAGTAGATCCTCATTTTGTAGAAATAACAGCCGCTAAACGCTTCCTACAGCTTCCAGTCTGGATTCTGGTTGAAGGTGCTTTGGACCATTCTTCTTTAGAAACATCTCCAGTTCAGTCATCTTTGATGGTTTCCAAGCATGGACAGCCCACATTTTCAGTAATATTCATGTCTGGGGACTGAGATGGCCATTCCAGAACGTTGTACTGGTTCCTCTGCATGAATGCCTTAGTAGATTATGAGCAGGGTTTGGGGTCGTTGGCCTCGGTGCAACTTTGTCACTGATTCTTGAACATTGTTCTTAAGAATCTGGAGATATTAACTGGAATCCATGCGACCCTCAATTTTAACAAGATTCCTAGTACCTGCACTGGCCACACAGTCCCGCGGGCATTATGGAACCGCCACCAAATTTTACTGTGGGTAGCAAGTGTTTGTCTTGGGATGCTGTGTTCCTTTTCCGCTCCTTGTTATGTCCAAATAACTCAATTTTAGTTTCATCAGTACACAGAACTTTATTCCAAAATGAAGCTGGATTGTCCAAATGTGCTGTAGCACACCTCAAGTGACTCCGTTTGTGGCGTGTCTGCAGAAAAGGCTTCTTCTGCATTACTCTCCCATACAGCCTCTCCTTGTGCAAAGTGCGCTGTTATAGTTGAACGATGAAAAGTGACAGTGACACCATCTGCAGCAAGATGAGGTTGTAGGTCTTTGGAGGTGGTCTGTGGTTTTGGACTATGACTGTTCTCACCATCCTTCAACCTCTGCCTATCTGAGATTTTTTGTCTTGGTCTGCCACTTCGGGAGTTCCTAACTAGAACTGTGCCTGTGGTCTTTCCATTGCCTCACTATGTTCCTCACAGTGGAAAATGGACAGCTGAAATCTCTGAGAGAGCTTTCCCTTTCCCCTGAACCATGATGTGTTGAAACAACCTTTGTTTTCAGGCCATTTGAGAGTTGTTTGAGGCTCCCATGTTGCACACTCTTCAGAAGAAGATGCAAAGAGAGAGAAAAACTTCCAATTGGCCACCTTAACACTTTCTCATAGTTGGATTCACTTGTGTATGTAGATCAAGGGTCAATGAGCTTACAAAACAAATTTTGTGTTCCAATAATTAGTGCTAAAGGTATTCAAATGACAAGGGTGCCCAAATTGATGCACCTGCCTAATTTTGTTTGAATAATTACTGCACACTTTCTGTAAAACCTATAAACTTAATTTCACTTCTCAAATATCACTGTGTTCATCTGCTATATGATATATTTACCTGAAATTTCTGAGCTGGACAACCAATGATTTATAAAGAAAAATCATGAAAATTATCAGGGGTGCCCAAACTTTTTCATACGACTGTAACAATAATGTATGAAAACCCAGAAATTATACATCTGCATTTGTTATGAGTGGATTGTCAGTATTTTGTGGGTCCATACTTTTTAAAAAATATTTAATGCAACTGCTTCCCATACAATCTTAATAACCATCAGACTTGCTCTATTTGCTCAAACCACTTGCTGTTTTATAAAGCTCATTCTCATTGTCAGAGGAAACGTTCTGCCCCACTCTCTTCTTGTTACTTCAGGATGCCACTCACACATTTCTGACCGCAACATTTCTAACATCAACTGTTTCTCTCCTAACATAACAGTTTTCCCACCATGCCTTGACTTATTCTTAGTTATGGATCCTTTTCGATCTAATAAAGTTTGTTTATTGTAACAAACTTTTTGCCCTTTCAGACATCATTTTAAACTCTGTAAGTTTAAGCAAGTAAGTTTGTGGTTATTGAGCTTAGAGTCTATTACTCCAGGGCCATTCCAAAAAATGGCAATCACATTAATAACCACTACAGATGGGTCCGATCTGAACATGTATCGATATTAGGTCCTATAGTGACGTCATTCACTCATCGGATATTATGCTGCCTTCAAGTCGTCCTCGGAAGTTCCTACTTCCGAGTTCGGAGGTGGTACTTACGACATGATGTACGTTCAAGTGTTTTTTGTCGGGTGGTGACGCCAAAAGAAAACTTTTGTTTGTACTACTTATATTTTTGTATAGGCAAAACCAGCAAGTTTATTTAGCCTTACTTGAAGAGAATGAAGCAAACAGGACACGAATTAGATGAGTAATATTTTATATTATATAATATTATTTTGTTGTAATTCCTCATTAACATTAGTGCAAACTGGACAAAATGTACACAAGCTTAAACTGTACAGTTAACATGCAAAACTACTGTTAGTAAAGTAAAAACTTTACGTTTACTGTAGTAGCAGCATCCATTCGTTACTGACACGCCCCCAACTCGGAAAGTCGGGGTTTATCGAAAAATCCGAGTTTCCTCACTGGTAAATGCGACATTGCGGTGACGTTTACGTGATGTCATCTCGTAAATATGATATTTCCGACACCACTTGAAGGCAGCATTAGACGGACAGGGCCGATCCACTTACAGATCCATATTCCATTCCTGTTGGCTTAACTAAAATGTCATTTCTTAATAAAAGAAAATAAAATATTGATTAAACTTATCAGTTCCTACTAATATTTCATGCTTAAAAAGCACTGCCATGGTTAGTGCAAAAATACGTCTGTATTAAGGAAGCCTATCTGCCAGGACTGGTGTGTCATGTGGTCACATACGTCATCACATGGTTTTGTTTTGGTACTCTTTGCTATAGCATTAGCGGAGAAGCAAAGCTCAAAAGTTCAGCTCCACTTTCAGAGAAAATTCTAAATGCATGTGTGGAAAGCTGATCTGTTATAATGGCTGTTTCACCTCTAAAATGGCAAAGTATCTGAAGCACCAGCATGAAATAATTTGCACTGCGTTTGACCAACTGCGGTTGCGTAGCGCAAGTGCTGCGGTAGCCGGGACAGTATAAAAAGCTTAACATGAACAAAACTTTACGTTGCTTAATGTACTAAAACAATGACCTAGGAAGACCTAAGACTCCACCTGTGTAGAGTTTATATGTCCACCCCGTGTCCGTGTGGGTTTACTCTGGGGACTCTTCCAATACCAAAGACATGCGTTAGGTTAACTGCTTGCTCTAGATTGGCCCAATATGAATGTGCCTGTCTAGTATCGATATAACCTTGCTCCTGTCCTGAACAGCTATTGATGCTGATGTGACATTAAGTAAACGATTAAACGAACAAACATATTAATTACTGTGGTTTTACCTCCTTGCTAAACCTCCTAGGTCAATACAGTTTGATACATTCTAACAGCTGATATTAATTAGAATATGATGTATATGAATCGGACTATTTTCTTCTGACTGTCACTGCATAGAGACGGGTTTAGTATGCTTATGTTAGTACGCTTAAGTATGCTTATTGTTTACGTTTGATTAAAACTTCAGATTTCACCTCTGTTCCAAAGCCTGCTTTGAATCTTAGCTCACCTGTCACCAAAAGCCTGCATGTTCCTGTCATAGCCTCACTGAGAGGGACTACAGAGTCAGAAATATAGGAAGACAAAAACAAGAGGACAGGGACGTGAAGAAGACTCATTAGCACCATTGCTGAAGCGATGGGCAACCTCCGTCTCCTGGCAACACGGTAAGTAAGGGCTGTCACCTAATCTGGCCCACTGGCGGCAGCCTCACCTTCTTATTTGCGTTATTAATATGCATGCTAATGTGCCCATTTTATGGCTCAACAGTTTGAATTCACTTTAAAATCAATTATCCATCTGGTAAAGCCGCACTTTGCACAGGCTGAGATGTGTATTAATTTCAGCAAACATACATGAGGCTTAACACAATAAAGATAAATGGCTCGATTAGGTGTGGTAAACACAAGCGCTCCGAGTGCAGCTCTAATGAGATTTTGGCACATAAGGAATTACAGTTCCTTGAATAATGAGCCTTGTTGATTTTTGTATGCAAATTACCAAAAGGAATGTTTCGCTGTCCTGCTTTTCCAATTTCATTTAGATAAGAGTGTGTTGCAAGCGAATGAACTCACATACTCTTAACTCACTCTGTTCCCCATTGCTTCTCCCACTTCATTCATTTCACCTCCGTCATTTATTTTGTTTGTTCTACACTGGCCCAATGATCTGCTATAACTCCTAATAAGGTCAAGACATGCTCTTTGCAAAGAATTTGATCAGCATCAAATGGAGTCAACTTGAGCTGCAGTGTCAATGATGCAGGACAGCTGAAACTGTCATTATCATATACAGAGCATTAACTGAAATCAGTAAAAGACCATTCTGTGGCGCAAGTAAATTAGACTCACTAACAATGGTAATTAAAGTTAGCAGAATTAAAGGAGGCAGCATTCGCTTAGATATAGGGCTTTCCACCCCCTTGTCATCGAAATTTTGAACACATGCGGTTAAAAAAAACAAAAAGTGTACGCTTTCCTGAGGTTAAAAAGCTGGTCTATACAATATGCAAAGAAGAGTGAGACACAACAAAGACTAATGGAAACAGGTTAATCAGATAACTGCATGCAAATTTTTGTCGCTATAATCTGTTTATTTCAGCGATCTCTTCCATATCCGTGTGATGAACTGTGCTTGTAGAAGTTCACCCATGCTTAACATTATGTAAATTAGTGCATCTACTGCATTGAGCCTAGTCAACACCACAAGGGTATCACAAAGATGAAGACTATTTTAACCAGTCAATCAAGTTCTTCACATAATAGAACTATTTGAAATTGAAAACTAATTGAAAAACATACATAATGTCTGTTATTACCTTTTCGGGAATAAACAACGCCAAAACAGAAGGGCCTTGGTTCCATTGCCTGGACAACAATGACCTCCTTGGTAATCCATGGCCTAGACAACATAATTGGCTCTGTACTCATGAGTAGGAAAGATGGCATTCCTAGCTCCTCTATCGATTAAAGCATCACCATCCAATCTAAAGTGTCTGTGAGCTCAGGTCCAGTGATGGCTGCAGTTTGAATGAAGCATGTGCTAGAGCTCAACTTCCCCGACTGGTAACTGTGGTGTCATGTGGCAGATTCAATTAGCAGACAATTAGTAATGACTTAACTGGAACACATTTAGGTAAAATAATAAAGAAAAGCATGAGAATGGAAAGCCAGACATGGGGAATCTGGAACAGAATGACGAAGCTTCTCATGACAGAAGTGGACGCACACTGGAACATCAACTGGATGAGATCATGCACTCAATGAAGCCCTAAGCACTAAGCTCTGCCCTGCTGGGGCGAGATGCTGGTGTGAATGACAATAACAGCACTTAATATTGATAACATATTTCACACAGGCCGGGGTGAGGATGATTCATCAGGCCAAATTTCAAAAAATGGGGCAACCTCTCCTGCAGCTTCTCCCATTAGCCAGGGTTTGCATTCTGCACCAGGCATCAAACGATTTATTTGCTTCAGTTACTTTAAGCAGCCGATCAATCTCATAGTCATTATCTCTTGTCACTGGAGCTGGATGGAGGAACGGATGCCGGGGGGTGGGGGGAGGTGGGTTCATGTCTGCAGCCGCATGTCAGGCCCTAGGAACAAACGTCAAATCTGCAGGAAAAGACCCGCGACGAGCTGAGGTGATGTCTCCAGGGTGGCTGTGTGTGACGGCTTTAAAAGCAAGCAAGAGAGGGAAAAAGACAGAGAGGCCACACGGACGTGGAAACACGTTCACGTTGTTCCTGAGAAAGGTTACCACCATAAACACTGAGGAATTCGAACCTGCAGGACCTGCAGCTGAGTGTGCATTAACTCAAATGCCAGTTCTGTTTTTTTTGTCTCTGAGGTGTAACTATATTAAGTCTGCTACCAACGTCTGTCTGCCTCTGTATTTATGCATAAATATGACCTAAAACATCATCAGATTTTCGCAAAAGTCCTAAAAGTAGATAAAGAGAACCCAGTTAAACTAATGAGACAAAAATATTATATTTGATCATTTGTTTATTGAGGAAAATGATCCAGTATTACATATTAGTGAGTAGCAAAAGTATGTGAACCTCTAGGCTAGCAGTTAATTGGAAGGTGAAATTAGAGTCAGGTGTTTTCAATCAATGGGATGACAATCAGGTGTGAGTGGGCACCCTGTTTTATTTAAAGAACAGGGATCTATCAAAGTCTGCTCTTCACAACATGTTTGTGGAAGTGTATCATAGCACAAACAAAAGAGATTTCTGAGGACCTCAAAAAAAGAGTTGTTGATGCTCATTAGGCTGGAAAAGGTTACAAAACCATGTCTAAAGAGTTTGGACTCCACCAATCCACAGTCATCCCGGTCTTACCTCACTGAGTGCAGCCATACTCTCACTTCAGTGGCAGCATTGCATTCGTTTCGCTCTCTCTACAGATGTCATTCGTACACAACTCCGGCCAGATTATACACCCCGAGCTAATCCCTTCCGTCATAGTTCTCTCGCCCTGCAGGAGTGGTCGACCAACAAAGATCACTCCAAGAGGAAGGTGTGTAATATTGTTGGGCGAGGTCACAAAAGGACCCCAGGGTAAACTTCCTAGCAACTGAAAGGCCTCTCCTCACATTGGGCTGATGTTAATGTTCATAATGAAGTCCACCCATCAGAGACACACTGAAAACAACAATGGTGTGCATGGCAGGGTTGCAAGGGAGAAAGCCACTGCTCTCCAAAAAAACATTGGCTGCTTGTTCTGCAGTTTTCTAAAGATCACATGGACAAGCCAGAAGGCTATTGGAAGAATGGTTTTGCGGCCGGATGAGACCAAAATAAACTTTTTGGTTTAAAAGAAAAGCATTATGTTTGGAGAAAGGAAAACCACTGCATTCCAGCATAAGAACCTTATCCCATCTGTGAAACATGGGGGTGGTAGTAATCATGGTTTTGGGCCTGTGTTGCTGCTGCATCTGGGCCAGGACGGCTTGCCATCACTGATGGAACAATGAATTCTGAATGATTATCAGAGAATTCTAAAGGAAAATGTCAGGACATCTGTCCATGAACTGAATCTCAAGAGAAGGTGGGTCATGCAGCAAAACAACGACCCTAAGCACACAAGTCGTTCTACCAAAGAATGGTTAAAGAAGAATAAAGGTAATGTTTTGGAATGGCCAAGTCAAAGTCCTGACCTTAATCCAATGTAAATGTTGTGGAAGGACCTGAAGTGAGCAGTTAATGTGAGGAAACCCACCAACATCCCAGAGCTGAAGCTGTTCTGTACGGAGGAATGGGCTAAAATTCATTTTGCTAACTTTTGCCACTCACTAATATGTAATATTGGATCATTTTCCTCAATAAATAAATGGCCAAGTATAATATTTTTGTCTCATTTGTTCAACTGGGTTCTCTTTATCTTCTTGTAGGACTTGTTTTAAAATCTGATGACGTTTTAGGTCATATTTATTCAGAAATATAGAAAATTCTAAAGCGTTCACAAACTTTCAAGCACCACTGTATGTTACATGGCCAAAATGGTGAGCAACCATTCTAATTAGTGAGTTTGGTTGTTTAAGTCACACCCAACAAAACCATAAAATCAAGCTTACAGACATGAAGTTTAGAATGGATAAACAATGAACTTTCAAAATGTCATTACAGAAGAAAGATATCAGCATGACTGCCTCTGCTTTAACAGCCAAAGTAGTTTCACAAAGACCTTTATGGATTGGGTTTCCATGGCTGAGCAGTCTCACACAAGACTAAGATCACCAAGAGCCATCGTACGTCTCTTCAGGAGTGGCGTGATGAACACTAAGACTGGACTCAGTGGAAATGTGTTCTCTGATCACAAGACATGTACAACCGCAATTCCTACAGCAAAGCAAGATGGTTCTCCCAGTACCAGGTCGAAGACTGCTACAGTGGTACTAGTCGAGAACCGAGAGATTTTTTTCCCATAAGGAATAATGTAATTTCAATTGATCCATTCATGACCCGCAGAAAATTCACACTGTATAAGGCATTATATGCATTAATTGAGTTATATTGTATACTTAAACACTACACTGTATATACTCAGACAAAAACAAAAAAAAACAATAATTAGATGAAATAAAAACTTTTTCATGGTTCTCACCATTTTCCTTTTTAGTTGGCTGTTACTAAGGATAAAAAAAAATAGAGAGACAGCAAATCTCTTCAGGAACACTGGTCTGAGTCCTGGTAGTGCCAGACGGGTGTCACATGCAGGCATAATTGGTTATGTCTGAGAGAGGGGAGGTTGGCTGGTGGATTATTCCTGATGATGCAACTGCAAACCATGCCAGCCTGGCATTGCCCCACCATACATACACACTTTTGCCTTGCTATCCTTGTGAGGGCTTTCCATTGACATAATGACTCCTGTAGCTAATTAATACTACATCTATAACTTAACCTAAACCATAACCTTAACCCGTGATTTTCAAATAAAAGTTGCAGTGTTCGTAAGCAAGCAATGAAAGAAATGCGGACTGGCAAAACAGTCCTCAAAAGTCAAAATTGCCAGGTTTTCCTATGTTAGAAAATATCTAATCCTCACAAGTATAGGTAAACAAACACACAGCCACACCCACCGCACCACACACAACCCAACCAATGAAGGTGTGGTTTAAATGTGAAAAAAACCTTTAAAAACAAACCAAAAAAGGTAATTTCAGTATAAGAAAGAAAGTATTCTTACTCAGCATGCCCATTCCTAGCATGAAGGCGTCCATGGTGTAGGGCAGACCCCTGGCTCTCCCTCGTGTCCCCGGAGGAAACATCACCTCCTTAGGTTGGGCCTTCTTACATTCTACCTGTGGACACAAAATACAGCAAGGCATAAAATTAATTGAGTTATCATTTTCCATGTATGAGACAAGTATACTTGACTAGGGAGTTGTACAGCGGCCGTTGTAAAAACTATTTCTTTTGGCTCTCCCTAGATGTAACAGGAAAAGTTTGAGATGACTCGCTTTATACAATGGGTTATACCAAAAGTCATGGGCATCTAATAGCCAGTCGTGATCAGGAGTCTAACTAGCTCTGCAGAGAGTATAACTAGCTCTGCAATCTGAGTGGAAATAATGGCAGTACTCAGCCAATGCAACAGAAGTGAGCTAGCTTGGGGAAAGACATAAGGAGAAAGCTGGATAAAAATGTACAATCCACAGACTGTGTTTATACTGATTTATTTTATCTGCCTTGATTCGACCCATCAGTCCTATGTGACTGTGTGAATGAATACAGTATTTCTGTAGGGCCGCTGTCAGAAATAAAAATAACAACAAAATAAAAAAAACCCACCATGCGATGTCTATTGAATTGCAGTATTTATATTCCTCAGACACTTCCTCAAATCCCCAGTGGCTCCACAATGCTAACAGTGAGATATATGCGTGTCTGTTTTCCCAAACATGCCATGCTGTGTCTCCGGGCGAAAAAGCTAGATGCTTTCCTTTTTCTATACAGAAATATTCCCATCTCGCCACTCTCGTCTGGTCCTAACCAAACCATTTCCTTCTTCCACTAATGCCTGAGCCTGCCACCGTCTCATGCTGCTATTCCTGCTGTACTGATTGACATTTTGCCCTCCTCTTCAGTGCGGCGCTTAGTGTCTAAGCACCAAACCCACCAAACATCAGTGGAATCAAGATTAAAACCCACAGCATGATGAAGCTGGCCCAGTTCCAGAGCTCATAACTCAATAATGTTATGTATCAATTCCAAACAATTACATATGATGCACACTATATGGTGTTGGACTTCATCCATTTTGGAGAGGACAAGCCCTTTCTAAACCCCTCAGAGAGGGAGAATATCTGTCTGACAGTGTATATGGACCGTTGCTGTCTACTGAAAACTGATAGAGACAGATACTTTCATTCACACTAAGGCAGTATTTGGTGTATGACTGCACATCTGAAAGTAGATATCGCGCTCTGTGCTGTCCGCCTCCGTCAAGCATTCTGCTTGGCATAGTGGTCATCCTGATGTAGAAATGTCCATCTGCACATTACAGGCGCATGTCTGAATATCAAGCTGCTGCTTCACTGACTCTCTCTAGCTTCACTATCTGTCCGTTTTGTGAAACAGATTGTAAATACAATTTCACAATTTGTTCTCAAAGCTCTGTAGCTGCCACAATGGACTTCCGCTCTGTTTGCTTCTCTGTCTCTGAACTGACAAATCACGCAAGACACAGCAATTCCGTTCCCAAACCCATACTCCATTTTCAAAAACCTTTAAAATCCCTTTCTCCTTTCTATATACATGAAGGATTCAGAAAAGTAATTTCAGTCTATGATAAAAAAGCTCTATTCCTTTTTTTTACCTAATCTCTACCAAGAGTAACCTAACTGTCCAAACAAAATATCAATAAAACATTACAATGTCAATAAAAGATCAGAAATTCATTGTATTTGGAACACAGCTGATGTTGGACATTAAGCTCATGTTGGCATTCCAATCCATCTTAAAGGTGTCTGATGGTGTTAATGTCTAGTTCTACATCACCGCTGACAACAATAATAATAACAGTAAGTTTTATTTACAGTGGTGATTGAAAGTTTGTGAAATAAAAAGTTTATAATTGTCTATATTTCTGCATAAATATGACCTAAAATCATCAGATTTTCACACAAGTCCTAAAAGTGGATAAAGAGAACCCAGTTAAACAAATGAGACAAAAATATTATACTTGGTAATTTGTTTATTGAGGAAAATGATCCAATATTACATATTAGTGAGTGGCAAAAGTATGTGACCCTCTAGGATTAGCAGGTAATTTGAAAGTGAAATTAGAGTCTGGTGTTTTCAATCAATGGGATGGCAATCAGGTGTGAGGGGGCACCCTGTTTTATTTAAAGAACAGGGATCCATCAAAGTCTGCTCTTCATAACATGTTTGTGGAAGTGTATCATGGCATGAACAAAGGAGAGGATCTCAGAAAAAGAGTTGTTGAGTTTCCATCAGGCTGGAAAAGGTTACAAAACCATCTCTAAAGAGTTTGGACTCCACCAATACACAATCAGACAGATTGTGTACAAATGGAGGAAATTCACGACCATTGTTACCCTCCCCAGGAGTGGTCCACCAACAAAGATCACTCCAAGAGCAAGGCGTGTAATAGTTGGCGAGGTCACAAAGGACCCCAGGGTAACTTCTAAGCAACTGAAGGCCTCTCTCACATTGGCTAATGTTAATGTTCATGAGTCCACCATCAGAAGAACACTGAACAACAATGGTGTGCATGGCAGGGTTGCAAGGAGAAAGCCACTGCTCTCCAAAAAGAACATTGTGCTGCTTGTCTGCAGTTTTCTAAAGATCACGCGGACAATCCAGAAGGCTATTGGAAGAATGTTTTGTGGATGGATGAGACCAAAATTTAACTTTTTGGTTTAAAAAAAAGCGTTATGCTTGGAAAAAAGAAATACGCATTCCAGCATAAGAACCTTATCCCATCTGTGAAACATGGTGGTGGTAGTATCATGGTTTGGGCCTGTTTTGCTGCATCTGGACCAGGACCTGCATCTTGCCATCATTGATGGAACAATGAATTCTGAATGATATCAGAGGATTCTAAAGGAAAAATGTCAGGACAATCTGTCCATGAACTGAATCTCAAGAGAAGGTGGGTCATGCAGCAAGACAACGACCCTAAGCACACAAGTCATTCTACCCAAAGAATGGTTAAAAAGAAGAATAAAGTTCTGTTTTGGAATGGCCAAGTCAAAGTCCTGACCTTAATCCAATCGAAATGTTGTGGAATGACCTGAAGTGAGCAGCTAATGTGAGGAAACCCACCAACATCCCAGAGCTGAAGCTGTTCTGTACGGAGGAATGGGCTAAAATTCCTCCGAGCCGGTGTGCAGGACTGATCAACAGTTACAGCACTGAAAGATCTGCCACAACTGAAGAGGGTCTGGTACAGAGACCTCCCCAAAACATGCCAGAGCCAGACCATTAAGGGCTTTAAAAGTAATGGGCAAAATTTTTTACTTATCACAATACATTACCAGTTAGCAGTGCAGCTGACTGAATATAGGAGCAGATTTTTTGGTTTATGTGAGCACATTTGCAGTAGAATTTTGGATGCACTAATGTTTGTTGATTGTTTTAGCCGGGAGACAAATAAACGGAGAATTCCATTAATCAATACGGTAGAACAGGAAAGCATGAACCAATGTTTTGGCATCACTAGTAGTGGGTCATGGCTGATGTTACCAAGATGAAAAATGCAGTTTTGATTTAATGACTTAATGAGCCTAAAAAGTGAGTGAGGAATCAAACAATACTCTGTGATTTCTCACAGCTAGCTAGACTAGACTTCTTTAAAGCATCATCAATATGCTGAACATTTTAGTGAAGCGGCCTTTAGGCCTAATTAGCATTAGCTCAGTTTTGTTTCTAATTTGTGAGAGTTTTTATACAACCCTACTGTTTACAAAAAGTAAACCACTCCAACCTTTCTTTGAGGAACACTTTTTTTAAACATTTCAATAATTTTCTCATACATTTGTTGATAAACTGGAGATCTTCTGCCCATCTTTACTCATCAAAGACTAAGCATTTTGTTTCGTGGATACTGCTTTTGTACCAAATCATGATTATAATCATATCTAGACGTCACCTGTTTGAAATCACATCATTATTTAGTTTTTTCACCTCATAACTAGACCTAAATTTGCCTCCATCCCAACTTTTTTTTTTGGAATGTGTTGCAGGCCTGAAATGCAGGAAGCTGACCAGAAAAAAAACCTGAATTATCTTGGGTTCATACTGCTTGCAATGAAACAAATGTCAAAGGAAATGTAAGGAACACGGCGTATATTTTTTATATTCATTTCATACCATCCCAACTTTATCTAATTAGTGGTTGTACATTCAGAGTTTTAATTGACCGCCAGAGACTGGGGTGGAAAGTCATTTATATTTTGTACTTGTGAAAGTGTATTCTGTACTCTCATATGTCTTTATGTCATCTGCATAATGAATGGCTCCAGATAATTTGGCTAGGGGTAACATGTGCAGTGATCTTTTAGGGACCCCTTGGGTAACAGGTGCCGTGGTCAAGCTATGTTCACCAATAGAAACAAATTGCTTATCTGTGAGAAAGGAACAATAGTTATGGCTTTTCTTGAAATACCATTGGAGGAGAGACGGGAGAGAAGTGTTGCATAATTTATTATCTGAAATGCAGCACTGAGAGAAGAAGAAGAAGAATGTGGCACGCAGATGGTCATTTACAACTCGGAATAAAGCATATGTAGTGGAAACTTGACTTGAAAGCCTAAAATTACTGTCTACAAAAAACCTTCAGCTGAGCTGCTACCACCTTGTCCATTACTTTAGCTAAGAAAGAGAGGTTGGGGACTGGCCTATAATTTACAAAGCAGTTTGATTCAAGGCCCGGTTTCTTGAGAATAGGCATGTCTGCAGCCATGTTAAGGGCAGTGGGAACAGACGGCAAGCATGCATTTATTAAATGAGATATAGTAGAAGAAATGAGAGATCCTAAAGCCTTTAGAAGGGTGGTAGGGACAGGGTCAAGCTGACAGTAGGACGAGGTAGACTTATTATTTCTAAGACAAAAAGGGGACCTGTCATACTGGAACTAGTAAACATGTCATGAGGTACCTGTGAGGAAGTGAGGGAGCAGACGACTGGCGAACTGCAGTTGGAAGTGTTGGAAGGCTTGACACTTTCAGAGGCACTCGGAGTGGCTAAGTGGGTTATGGATTTACTATGTGCTGGGTGTAGGGTATAGGGTAAGGCCTGCTGTCTAACAGTGGCCTTCATCTTTTGAAACTCATTCGTGAACCATGGAGAGGAATGGGAGGCAAGGGACATCCAGGCTTTCAGTGGGATATGATGATTAAGAATAATAGAAATAAGGGTATTAGTGGGAAATCATAAAGTCAGGGCAGGAAAGCTGAAGTGAGACAAAAAGGATCAATGGACTTAATGTCATGGAATGAAATGGGTCATTCTCAGAATATGGTTGCAAACTTATGCTAAAATAAGAATTTGGCAATACTAATTACAACCAAAAATCAGAAAAAATTGGAACAGGAGGGAAGATGCATATAAAAACACACAATGTTTCTTACATTGACTTTTATTTCATTGCAGACAGAATGAACCCAATGTAGTTCATGTTTTGTCTGCTCAACTTCATTTAATTTGTTATTAAACATCCATTCCTGCATTTCTGCAGCCGGAATGGATGTTTCCAGAAAAAACAAAAAAGGTGGGACCAGAGCACTTTAGAGGTAGTAATGAACTCTAAAAAAAAATTATAGGTTGTGATTTCAAATAGGTGATGTCAACAGGTGATAATAATCATCATTTGGTACAAAAGCAGCATCCATGAAAGTCTTTGATGAGCAAAGATAGCCAGAAAATCTCTAGTTGTGTGAAAAATGTGTGAAAAAATTATTGAAATGTTTAAAAACAATGTAAGATTGAAAAGGATTTGCATATTTCTCCCTCTCCAGTGCATAATATCATTAAAAGATTCAAGGAATCTGGAGGAATCTCAATGCATAAAAGCCAAGGTCACAAGCTTAAGCTGAACACCTGTGATCTTTAATTCCTCAGACGGCACTGCATCCAGAACTGTCATTCAACAATAGCTGATAGAACCACATGGGCAAGGGATTACTTTGGCATTCCTTTGTCAAGCACTACAATACAGAATTACATTCACAAATGCCAATTAAAAATTTATTGTGCAAAAAAGAAGCCTTATGCCAACCATGTCCAGAAGCAGCGTCGGGTTCTCTGGGCTCGGAGGCAGCTAGGATAGACCATCACACAATAAATCAGCATTCCAGATCTTTTATGGAAAAAATGGATGTTGTTTGCTCTAGACCAAAGACAAAAAGGACCACCCCAGACTGTTATCAGCAACAAGTCCAAAAGACAGGGTCTGTCATGGTATGGGGCTGGTCAAAATCACATGGTGCACACATTACAAAGGTCTGAGGAAGAATAGGGTACGAGTACTGGACTGGCCTTCCTTCTCAGTTTCACACTGTCTGCAATGATATAAAAGTTAAAGTAAATGTAAGAAACACTGTTTTATATTCATTCTCCATACTGCCCCTCCCATTTCTGATTTGTGGTTGTAATGTGTTATTATTAATATAGGTTAAATAATATATTTGTTTTACTGTATATGTTATATAATAATAAATGCAAGTTTTTTTGGGATGTTTTTTTTTGTCCATCAGCATTTCAGGGTTTTAGTAATAGAAAAAAACATTACATGAAATATTCACAGTGAATTTAATGTTACATAATAAAATGAATAAAAGACCTATGGCATACCTCAATTTAAAATAAATTGAAAAGTATTACAAAGTATGAATAATAGATTTTTAATAACTCACGTATCTATGAATTTGGGTTCAAATTTGGTTTCAGCATATAAAAAATTATTTTGAACTAAATTCCCTAAGAAGCTCTTTGGGGGTTAAAGTTCATAAGAAGCAGGGGTTCTTGCATGAATATGCTAAGAAAGATCATGGGAGAGCAAAGGGAGAAGGCAAGAATGGTTTATGAAGTTCAGACAGGAAAACAACAGCAGGCAGGTTAGGGGGACGATATATTAGTAACTTTAGCAGCTCCGGTGGCTCTGTGGGTACACCTAGCTACTGGAAATGGCAGTACCAGAGATCCTGGGTTCAATCCCAGATGGGCCTTGCAATGTGTAGGTCAATTGGTGCAATTACATAAAAAAATCCTTGATACTGGAGGAGTACTAGCAGTGCCAGTTCCTAGCCCGAATAATTGGGGAGAGTTGCATCAGAAAGGCCATCCAGTATGAAACCCATGCCAAATCTACTAGGCTGAGATCCACAGTGGCAATCCCTGACCGGAGCAGCTGAGAGAAGCTTTATATATTAGCAACAGTAGTTCTGGAGTGGCGCAGGTAACCTTTAAAGCCATATATTTGCACATCATGAATACCAAGTGCTTTGATTTAGATGTTATTTTTTCAGATGAAAGGAGCTTCCTGGCTAGTTTCCAGTAAGCAGGATTTTGGGTAAAATATCATTAATCTGTGAACCATTGTTAGTTACGGAGCACAGTTCAAGAGAGCCAAGTTGGTTGACACCAGTCATGCCACCTGAAGAGTATGAAGCAGTCATTCTTTGAAGTGGATGGAGAAGTATTTGATTAATTCCATGAGCAGGAACAGCATTTAAACGGGGGATTCTGTCATAGCTCCACAGGGTAGGAATTGAAGCCTCAGGGGCATAGCGAAAGAAAGGTCGTCTCTTGGATCTGTGAATGTACCGCAGGCGATAGAAAATACCAACTGAGTGACACGTATTAAAAGTGTCGAAGTCCAGATGTGCACAAGAGTTGAGACATTAAAGCTCACTAGTAGAATATGTGAGCTTCATGAGACCAGTAGCAATTACCATAAGTAAAAAAATGAGCCAATTGTAAGATCAGCATGGTAACTGGTGTTCTTTTATTGTTTTCAGTTCATGGGAGATGTTTCATAGCTTCTCTAAAATGCTGCAGCCCTGCGTAGCTTGTAGTGTTAACCACACTAGTCAAACATCTTATCCACACACCAACTAGTCAAGCTGAGCAAAAGGAAATGGCTAGGCAATGTCTTACAATAACACAACTGACATCCACAGCTTTGCAAACTGTTGGAAACCAAACCACCACTGATGAGTGGAAATGTGGGGGGAGAAAAGGGAGAGGGTTCAAGCACCTTAGCCGTAGGAGGTGCTGGTGGTACCAGCACACGGAACAAAACAGAGAAAGGAAAAAAAAAACGGATGTCGAGATGTCTAAAAGCTGAAGTCTGGCAGAATAACGAAAGTCCATGCCTGGATGAGGCCCGAAGATAAAATACAAGAAAACAAGCAATACAGAAGCAGAGCTGGCAGCAAGACATTTATGACATACTCTCAACTGGATGTACTATGCTATATGCTATGTTATGCTTTAGGGGCTGTTTACAGAGGGCACTGGGAAGGTTTGAATTTATTTGGTGGCTAAGATTCAGAGCACTCATCGCCTTTAAGGGCAGTTATTACGGCAGCCACTAGATATTTATGGATTAACCAGCACCACAAAGCAGGTTGGGCACCAGTCCTTCTCAATGCACATAATCACACTCACTCACTCAGAGACACTTTAGAGGGGTGGCACAGTGGCAAAGTGGTAAGCGAGATTTCCTCACAGCTCCAGCATCTCCGGTTAAATCTTGACCTTAGACTCTCCCTGTGTGGAGTTTGCATGTCCTCCTTGTGACTGTGTGGGTTTACTCTGGGTACTCCAGTTTCCTTCCACAGTCCAAAGAAATGCAATAGGTTGACTGGTTACGTGAAATGGTCCCAATCTGAGTATATATGACTAGTTTAGAAGTAACCTTGCGGCTCTCTTTTAATATTCACTGATGCTGAAAGCAACGTTAAACTAACCAAATAAACAAACAAACAAGCAAGACACTTTAGAGATGACACAAGGGAGGAACTAGAGTACCGGGAAGAACATGCAAACTCCACACAGGCAGCAATCATCCCACAATTCGAACCCAGGTTTCTGGAGCTCTGAGACAATAGCATTACCCACCACCCCACATTATATAGCTGCACATTTGATGTTGACATAATTCTATGTTTTCCAAGCAAACATATTTCTGTTTTTTCCTCAGTACAGGGAGACATTGAAATAACACTTCAACCATGCAAGCTCTGTGTACACAGTAATCGTTACGTTGAAAAAGAATAGAGTATTCCATTACCAGAAAGCAGTTTCTGTCTGAGCTTAACACAGGGCATAACATAAAGCTAAATAGGAAAGAAATTCAACAACCCACATTCCCTGAATGGCCCCCAAAAAAACATTTAAATCAGTTTATTAAATGTTATTTATATGGGAGTGACAATTCTCTAGTGTTTTGGGTTTGTGTTCCAAGTAAACTGAAGAAATAACATGACGCCAAACATCCTAATCCAATTCCAGAACAAATACATTAAGTGCCAAGAAACACGCAAAGTGTTCCTCAGTCTTATCAACAAGCCATGGTTTAATTAAACAATGTATCGGAGAAGAGTGTGAAAACACACACGAGAGGAGTATGATGCATATAATTATGTCAGTGTGTGGTTTCAGCAACAAAGCATCATGCACTTGGCATGGTGCTAATGGGCACAGAAAGGCCTTGACTCTGATATGCCAGCCATCAATGGGCTGTTAAGAGCCATGACTGCTGTTACAACTGTTATTATTACATAACTAATTAGCCAACTGGTTGAGGTAGGCTACCGATGAGCTCTTTCACTTGTTAATGGAAATAAGAGAACCATGGTTAATGATGTGAGTGCAGGACTTGGTCACAAACATGGCAAAGTTGGTCAGATAATAGATGAGAAGATGGCTGTGTTAAGGGGATGCCCTCGTGATAGGTAAAATAGCTGGGCTGGTTCAAGTTAAGTCTCTACCAGCTGAAAAATGCTATTAGTGTTGAGCTATTGTTGATTTTTATTAGCTCTGAAATTTCGAAATAACCTGCAGTTAAAACAGCCATCTGTTTTTTTTAAAGCATATCTACAATTCCATTCCAGAAACTGATGAATGTCAACACAGACACACCTCTTAATGATTGTACTGATTAGGTGATCACCTGAACAAAATTGCATTTATTGAGGGAAAATACAAGACACATGAAAACTCCAATTCAAATATTGATATATGAACTTTACTAACATTAGTATTGTTGGTGAAATAAATGAATATAACCTTTTCTTTGTATTATTATTTGTATTATTAATTGAGACCTGAAAACACGGCACAATCTTTATTATTTTGACCAGTTGTCATTTACAGCTAATAAATGCTCTTGTCATTGCTGCAAATAAATATCTTTTATTTGGAATTTGTCAGTAATTTATATAATAAAACAAAAATGTTCCAGTTCACTCAAACACACACAGTATCTACAAACCAGAAAACTGATCATTTTGCATTGGTCTCTTAATTTCTTCCAGAGTTGTATTCTTAGTTTAATTCTTTAGAAATAACATCTAGGCTGCCCAAGGAGGTTGGGTTCCTTTTTGAGTCTCGGTCCTCCCAAGTTTCCTTCGTTATTACGTTTAAGGAGTTCTTCCTTGCCACTATTGTCCTAGGCTTGCTCAGTTAAAGCTTTGGATCTAGATAGTTGTAAAGCTGCTTTGAGACAATGCTCTGTTGTAAAAAGCGCTATAGAAATAAATTTGACTGTGACTGTAGCCTAAAAAGGGAAGATGTTTCGAAATATAAAGAAAATGTACTGTATGAAAAAGCAATACATGGAGTCTCATAAAGCAACACAATATTATTTTGAGTCTTAAGCTCAATACTGTATAATGCCACTACTTTCTTTAGACATTAAAAATACCTATGGTACAAACATGCTCTCTTATTTCTCCATTAAAAAAAGTGCATACACATTTCTAAATGCTATCTGTGTATCCATGTTTAGCACTAACTGTCTTTGCACACATCAATTAACCTATGAAAGGAAAGAAAGCAGCAGGATAACTATCTGCAGTTCAGAGCAGACAGGGCAGGACTGGGGAATGAGAGTTCAGAAAGAGCACTAATTGTCAGAAAATGAAGGGTACAAGTGCAGCTGTGCTGTAATGGAACAAAGAGGGCCATTAGTGTGCGTGTTCTTAGCAGCAGGTTGAAGTGAACAGGCTGAGGTGTGAGACAGGAACGGCAGGAGATTGGTCACTTTGAGAGAGAACAAACACACCACTCACAACTTATTAGCTGGCGGGTTAAAAAAAAAAAAAAAAAAAAAAAAAAGTTTTAATGGCTAATCTGTTGCCACCAGCGGAGCAACCTTCTGACAAGTGATGTCATTCGCAGTAAAACTGCTGCCTAGCTGAAAGGTTTACTGAGAGGAAGGTACTGTGTGCTGCTTATCACTGTTTCACAACAAACAGCCTTAATGATCTTCTGAGATCTTCTGACCAACTGCTCCTGTCTGCTCCACGTTTCAGCCTAAGGACGAAGGGCGTTCGTGCCCTCTCCAAATATGCTCTCAGACTGTGGAAAAGTTTACTTATTAGATCCTCTCCCACTGTTGCTACTTTTAAAATTAGCTACAAACATGCCATTTCCCCACTGGCTTATGAGTTCACTTGAGCATATTTATGGTTTTCTGAGTGCAATGTTGGATTGAATTGATCTTTTTTAGTAGCTTTGACTTTCTTTGCTTTTAATATGAATGGGTTTACCTTATTTACATTTACAGCATTTAGCAGACACCCTTATCCAGAGCGACTTACAATTGGTACAGTCTTACAATCCAAGCAACTGTGGATTAAGGGTCTTGCTCAAGGACCCAACAGTAGCAGCTTGGCAGAGGTGGGATTTGAACCTTGGACCTTCTGGTCCATAGTCCAGTACCTATGGATTTTCATTTACATTTATGTCATTTGGCAGATGCCCTTATCCAGAGCAGCTTACAATTGACACGTTCTTACAATCCAATCAACTGTGGGTTAAGAGTCTTGCTCAAAAACCCAACAGTGGCAGCTTGGCAGAGGTGGGATTTGAACCCTGGACCTTCTGGTCCATAGTCTGGTCCACAGTCCAGTACCTTAACACAGATACCTTATGTATGTGTTTCAGATATTTTATTCTTGATGTAAAGTACTTTGGTCAACTAGGGTTGTTTTAAATTTGCTATACAAATAAATGTGACTGGCCTAATGTATAAAAGTATAAGACAATAAGTAAGACAACAGTCACGATTCCTTCACACAGAATGGAAATCAGCCAAATCAGAAGCACTTTTCTTGCACTTAATTAACCTTTTAAATCAACTGATAAAACGATTTTCCTCATTGTTCATTATATGTTTATATTCCTTCAGATCAATAAAATTGCTTAATAACTACAAAATGCTCCATAGCTTCACAACGTTAGTCACTAGCATTAGTCAATTCCCTTCAGCTCAGCTCTCCAAAATCACAAATATGTTTAATTAATTAAGCCATGAATTGTGATCACCATTTAAATATGATTAATGGTGCAGCCCTAATATAAATTAGCATTAACAAGAGATGTAGGTGATCCATGGACAGCCACTTGCCCCTCCAATTGAGCCCTCACTCAGCCTAGAAAAGTCACACTGAATGCCATTCTTACAACAATTTAAGGTGGTTACATAACTCATGACAAGAGATCAAATTCTGTATGCAGCCTAAATGTATGCCACAATTATTATGCTATGCCGTTGATGCGTAAGTGCTACTATATTATCTGTTACTCATTTTTTTTGCAGATATGTTACATTAGGCTGGCCAATTCGATCCATAAAAACGCTTTCCGCTCTTGTGTGTGGTGTTCTGATATGCACTCTGAAGTTTGCTGGGTGCTGAGTAACAGTGTTGTTGAAGGTGCTTTATTGCTGTCAAATCTAATGAAAGTGTCAACTCAGATGCTTCTGTATTATACCACGGCCAACATCTATCAAGTTTTTTTGACGTATGCTAATATTTGAAAATGTTCTGTGCATATGAGTTGTTTGTTTGAAGTTCATTTACTTTATTCATTTTGGATACATTGGTTATAGACTTCAATGTCACTCATTTACTCCCACACAGACATAGGAAGAACTTGCAAAATCTACAGAGTTAGAGGCCAGGACTCAAATCTAGGTCCTCCACATGCCAGAGCTTTGGTTTCTTCTCTTCGTGGGACTTTGGTCCATACTGTGTGTCCTGTGCTAGGCCCCTTCCAGTGGACGTTCAGCACTGAGAACCAGTTCTCTAACTCTGGCGAGGTGACCGCTGTTGGTTATGTTGCATTTTAGGTCTGGTGTGCAGGATAGACCAGGACGGTCTGGTGTCTGAGACCAAGAGAAGGGTCTGGAGCATCTGACAAGGGCTCAGAGACTGTGAGAAGTGACCCAGAAGTTCTGCCTCAGGGAAGAGGCCAAAGGTGTGGCTAGTGGAAGACAGAGTGATTAAATACCAGGTTTCTGCCTTGTTGAAGTTCAAGTTCTTTATGTGTCAACAAAATACAATGTAAACAGCAGTCGTAGTGAAATGTTTTTTTCGTCCGTTTGTTTCTGCAAGACCAGGTGTTTGTTGAGGTTGGTTGGATGGTCTGCCTTGGTCGCAAAGATGCAAACCCTAGAGTGGCCCCCACACACCCTATAGCGTCACTGTGAGGGTTAATTAATGGGATGTCTGTAGCAGTGTTATGAAGTGCTCCCCGTTTGAAAGATAATTGCTCCTCTAAGTGCCAACGGGGACTGCCAACATAAAGATTATTATACATTGCCACTGTATTCAAATACACTTGGACAATTCACCTCATGCCAACCAGTAAAGATAATAGGACATGGAAATATATCTCTCAATTCATTTAGGAGTTGAATCATACTTCAAATAAGACAATCTAAGCAGGAGCACCTTACATGTGCACTGTCAAGCACATTTGCCCCTTATTAAACAGCGAGGAGTATAAAATGACCTTCTCAGAGTAGTAACAAGAAAAGCAGCACTTCAGACAGCTGGATTCACTATCAGACTTCTTTTCTGCTCAGAAAATTGCAGGCACTGCCACAACACCAGCTGCCTGCTTCCCCCCTGAGAACCTGGGACCAAGTAAGTTCTGACATAAATAAAAAGGCACTTAACCAAACGCCATTAAATAAACACGATCCCAGACAGGCAGACTCCAGGGACGAAGGAAACCTTCAGCAGCCCTGCATCAGCTCCAATTGTCAAAAATGGACACGTTAGAATAGAATTCACAAGCAAACGTGGCCAAACCATGCAAATGCTGCTGAGGAAATCAGCTACTTTTCCACTGCCGAAACAACAAGTGCTTTTCTACAGGGCCGACACAGAGCGGTGTAAACAAACCAAAACCCAAACAATTTATTGATTTTCAGGTATTTATCCAGCTAAGTATGTTTTAGGAGGAAAATGGAAAAATGTTTCTGCAAACATCACAGGTAAATTACAAAATCAGGGTTTGACATTCAGAAATATACAATTGTAGTATTTCAGTCTGAGCACTGAGAACACAATAAGACCAAATGTTTGAGGACCACCCTTTAATTTTTATTAGTCAAACTCAGTTATTTCAGCCACAGACACTATTCACAGATATCATAATACAGAACACAAACAAATAGTGACAGTAGATAGAATAGGTGAACTGAAAACATTCTCAGGTATCATCGTATGGCCCTTTCATACGTTTTCCATCGAACCAAACCAGGCAGTTCATAAACTATGGATCTCAAACCTAAAACAAAAGTCTATAAAGAAATGGTTTGCCAACTTTGATGGATAACTTGGCTGGCTTACACAGAGCCCTGACCTTAAATCAGACACCTTTAAGTTAAATGTCAATGCCAACTGTGAGTCATGGTTTCTTTTGGTGGTGGTGTGTCAGTATGTGTTGTTCTGGCGTGAGTGGATCAGACACGGCAGTTCTGCTAGAATTCTGAACATATCAGTGACACTGCTGGACTGAGAATCCGCCAACCAAAAATGTCCAGCCACCAGCATCCTGTGAGCACTGATGAAGGATTAGAAGATGACTAACACAAACCGTGCAGCAACAGATGAACTCCTGTCTACAAGTTGGAGCAATATGGTTGACGTGTCTAATAGAGTGATCAGTGAGTGGACATCGTGCTCTGTGAACAGACAGCACAACACACTAACCCACCACCACAACATCACTGTCACTGCAGTGCTGAGAATGATCCTCCACCCAAATTGTACCTGTTCTGTATTAGCCCTGTTGGGGTTTTGACCATTAGAGGATGGAGTAAAGGGGACTAACAAATTATATAGAGAAACAGATGGACTACAGTCTAGGTGCATCTATATGGTAAGTAGAACTGGAAAACTGGACAATGAGCATGGAAACAAGGATGTGTACCTAATAAAGTGACTGGTGAGTGCATCTCATGGTAGAGAAATACATCAGTATACTATACTGCAATCTGCAATTTGTCTTTTATTCTGAACTTTTTAGTGTCTCAAATCACATTTACATTTAGTCATTTGGCAGATGTTCTTATCCAGGGCAACTTACAAAACAAGCAGTTGATGGCTCCATGAGGCAAGTGCTTGATAATCTATAAGTAGTCGTTGATAGTAGTTAGACCACAAACTAATGCTACACAGAGACTAACACGCAAGTCCTGAGTTTGACACTAATCACAGATACTAATGGTCTAAAGATAAAGTTGACACATATATTTCAAAAGAGCATGTTCAATAAAATTGCACATCCTATAAAATACTAAAATACTATAAAATCCTAGGTATTGCTTGAAGAGTTGAGTCTTTAGACTTCTGTGGAAATGAAGAGAGACACGGGGGCTGTTCTGCCTGGTGTGGGAAGCTCATTCCACCACTGATGAAACATCGTGAGCTAGCCTTCCAGGCATGGCTTGACCTCATAGAAGGATGTTCTGGGCATTCTGAAGCTGAAGACCTGAGTTAGCATGTAGGTGTGCAGTTCTGAACCAAAGAATGTAAATAACCAGAGAAGAACCTTCTGAGGCCTGAACAGTCCAGGCAAGGGTTTTAAGATTGCAAAATTGCAACAAGAAGCCAGTGGAGTGACTATGTGAAGGACGGGAATGAGTACATGAGTAAACTTGTGTAGGTTTTGTGAACAGCCAGATGGAACTGTCGTGTTTTGAATGCTCTGTGATGGAAAAATAGACATAAAGGCAGACCAGCAAGCAAAACACTGCAAATAATCGACACGGAACAATGATGAGGCTTGAGCAGCTTCCTCTGGTCTGAAAAGATGTATTCTTTGATTGTGGTTTTGATGCATGGTAACATCGTCGATAAATTGAGAATTGAGAGATTCTGTGCTTGTGTGGGCTGTGAGGTGTGAGACCATCTGTGCTGAGATTGGAGATCAGTTCCGGGAGCAGTTCTTTGCCGGGAGGTAGATTAAGTTCAGTCTTGTACCGTTGAGCTTGGACAGTGTTTGCCATATAGGAATTGATGTCAGAAAGGAAATGCAGATACTGTTGTGAAATTTGGGGGTTGAATGGGAAGGAACGAAAAGGAGATTGGAGTATTCATCTGTTGAGCAGTGATAGAAAAGCATGGGATCTAATCCTACCGTCTAACCACAGAAACAACACATTTGCACGATTGGCTACACATGATTGTTTTTGCAGGGACGTTCGTGTGGTGTTATGTGTGTTCATGCAGGTTGCCACGGAGAGCATAAATTTCTGCCATATACAGGGCAAACCAACAGTTTTGCTGCCTCAACTAACTAGAGGTGAACTATACACATGGTTTTGACAGGAAAGCTACGTCAGACCCAGTGATGGAACAAAAAGAATAAGGGTCACCATAATCCCTTTATAGTTCTCGTCCGCGGATTCACTTCAGCAATTTGTTAGTACGTCCTCTTGAACTTCACTGTTATGTGAGACGGTACCTCATACTGTAAGCTGAAAGACAAATCTTTCCTCCATTGACATAACAACAGCACTGTTGAGACCAATTGTGTTTACACCACAACTCATTTAGAAACTCGGACACGAAGCTGTTGTACGCTGGATTATGGGTCACTGTATCTTTATTGTTTTACAGTCGTATGAACAAGTTTCGAGGCACCCCTGAATAATTTTCAGGATTTGTAGTTTATAAATCATTGGTTGTGTTCAGATCAGCAAATTGAGTTAAAATAATATAATATAGCAGCGAACCACAGTTGATATTGACAAGGGAAATGAAGGAGTTTAGGTTTATAGGATTTACAGACAAGGTGACAGTAATTATTCAAACAAAAATTAGGCCAGGTGCATTAAATGGGCACCCCAAAGAAACTTACATCAATATTTAGTAGGTCCTCCTTTTGTAGAAATAAACAGCTTGACTTAAACGCTTCCTTACAGCTTCCGTCTGGATTATGGGTGATTTGAAGGTGCTTGGACCGTTCTTCTTTAGAAACCACAAAGCTCTCAGTGTCAGTCAGGTTTGATGGTTCCGAGCAGTGGACAGCCACCATTTTCAGTAATATTCGTGTCTGAAATTACGTTTTACTGGTTCCTGCATGAATGCTTAGTAGATTGAGCAGTGTTTGGGGGTCGTTGGCCTCGGTTGCAACTTTGTCACTGAGTCTTGAACATTTTCTCAAGAATCTGGAGGATATTAAACTGGAATCAATGCGGACCTCAAACTTAACAAGGTCCTAGTACGTCCACTGGCCACACAGTCCCACAGCATGATGGAAAAACCGCCACCAAAAGTTTACTGTGGGTAGCAAGTAGAAAGTGTTTGTTCTTGGGATTGATTGCTGTTTGTTCTTTTTCCACTCCTTGTGATGTCAAATAACCTCATTGTAGTTTCTCAGTACACAGCACTTTATTTCCGAAAATGAAGCTGGTTGTCCAAAGTGGGGCTGAGCACCACCTCAAGGACTCTGTTTTGTGGCGTGTCTGCAGAAAAAGGCTTCTTCTGCATTTACTCTCCAATACAGCCTCCCTTGTGCAAAGTGCGCTGTATAGTTGAAGATGAAACAGTGACAACCATCTGCAGCAAGAAGAGGTTGTCGGTGCTTTGCAGGTGGTCTGTGGCTTTTGACTATGACTGTTATCACCATACTTCGCCTATGCCTATCTGAGATTTTTCTGGTCTGCCAATTAAGGAGTTCTTAAACTAGAATGTTGCCTTGGGTATTCCATTGCCTCACATGTTCCTCACAGTGGAAAAAGTGACAGCTGAAAATCTCGAGAGAGCTTTTCCCTTTTCCCTGAACCAATGATGGTGAACAACCTTTGTTTTCAGGCCATTTGAAGGTTGTTTTTGAGGGCTCAAGGTGTGCCACTCTTCAGGAAGATGCCAAAGAGGAGAAAAAAACTTCCAATGGCCATCTTAAACCCTTTCTATAGGTGGATTCACTTTGGTATGGAGCTCAAGGCGTCAATGAGGCTTACAAAACAAAATGAATTTTGGGTTCAGATAATTAGTGCAAAGGTATTCAAATGAACAAGGGTGCCCAAATTTATGCACCTGCCTAATTTTGTTGAATAATTAGCTGCACACTTTCTGTAAAACCTAAACTTAATTTCACTTCCAAATATCACGGTGATGTTCATCTGCTATATGTCTATTTACTGAACCTGAATGCGGGAGTAGGACAACCAATGATTTATAAAGAAAATCATGAAAAATTATCAAGGGGGTAGGCCCAAACATTGTCAATTGTAAGGTGTATTATGGTGGTTTTTTGGCTCTGTTAATAAATTTTTTTATGAAGGGAAATGTCTTGTAAATACCAACTTGGAATTTGTTGTTCATTTGAATAGAAGAAACACTCTAAACAGAGAAAAGCATGGTGGAGGAAAAATATTTGTAATACACATTTGCCTATCAAAGCATGTTACATGAAGAAGGCAGATTTTTCGAAGACACTTCATCTAGAATAAAATAGAGTGAAGTTTTATCAGCACGAAAATAATCAAATATAGCTTATCACTTTTATTAAAAAAACTATCATTTAAATCAAAGATGCGGACAAAAAAGCAGTGGTAGTAACAGTACGGAAATTACTTATTGGAATGTTATTATTTCAAAATAGAGTAAAGATGTTTAAGATAAAGAACTTGTGGGATAAAGAATGGTGATCAGTGATCACTGGCATGTGAAACTCGTTTAGGCTTTAGACACACAAGTGGTGTATCTACCCAAAACGACTCTCAACTCCGGTATCATGTGCAGGACCTTCGCCTACTGCGAAGCAAAATGCGAAGTGGACCTGGAGCCCTTTGCTTTCACAATGCACGAGTCAAGCGGACCACAACACAAGCCACAAACTAACCCTACTCAGACCTCTGGTCTGAATTATGCCCCTGCCCAATAATTCTTGTTCTTAGTATCCTTGTGATTTGTTTTTTAAAAGTGTGATGTATTTTCTCCTTGCTGTTTAATTTGGCTGAAATTATTATTATTATATTTTTAATCATGTTATTTCTAAACAATTATGACTGGGTACTGTGGATGGAGAAAGGTGGCGTTGCTGGTTCGCCAGCCAGCTCGATCTGGGTGGCCCATCCCTAATTACGCACAGATACTGCTGATACTTGGAGGAATATCTGCAGCACTCAGCTCTGGCCAGCATGAGAGAGATTACACTAGCCTCCTGGCCACAGAGTTACAGCTATAAGAGAGACTGTGAATGCATCTTACAAATAAAAAGATGTCTAGATGGGATTAGTGTACTGTGTAAATAAAGCACTTTGGGTTGACTCGCACTGTGTGAGTTTCTGAGCTTGGTTTTATCCCACAGATGTCTGACATGTAGGGAATACAGTCTGTGTTCCTTTAGCATACTAGCTCCACTTTTCAACCATCTAAAAGCGAGGTAAACCAAATATGTTATGAGTAATAATGTGAGACATTGCTGACTTGAATGTAATTTAATTTTAAAATGTACTCATGGCAAATATAAGCTAATATTCATATTCATGGGAAGATGTTTGGCACATTTTGGCATTCCTCGTATAGCATATCCTTGTTTTATTTAACATAACACAATACTCATATAATGTGTTCGGTTGGGTGGTGTGACCAGTGTATCCCCCACCCAAAGTCGAAATGAAACCTGCCCCATTGCTTGAAACGCTCCAAGTGTAAAAACACCTTAAGACTCAAATGTTGCTCATGCTGAAATGAACATTCCTACTCCTATTTTGGATCTCAGGCTCACTCAAGCTTTACAAGAATAAATCTGAACAGTTTGAAAGGAGTAAAGTACTTCACTCTGTTTTTTTTCTTTGGGCAGCTCATACAGATAACACAGATAGAAAAGAGCAGTAACAAAATCAAGCCCCTGCTCATTTTCACCCAGAGGTGGCTTTGTGGTGAGGCATAATTCATCGCAACTTGAATGAAATTATATTAGAGACTTGGGGCTGCCCCTACATTATTGATACACATACAGCTCTTCCTTCTGACACAGAAATCCATATTTGCCAACCAAAAGGAAAGCAAGTCAGAGTTAATTTATGTCGTCCAAATAGAAAGTCGGTTTCAACTACACAGTACACTAAAAACCCAGAGAACAGAAGTTGTGGTAGATATGTACAACTACTACTGTCCATGGACTTTTATTATACTCTTACACATGCAATATTAGCGACTATTAGGCAGAATAAGGTAAGTAATGTTTTAAAACAACATGCTGTTTTAGCAAGGTCAGCCAAAGAGCAGATTTCACATGCCCTCCCTCATCTCTTCCTGTCTTGCGCCCTGCAATTTAAAAGAAGAATGCACTGAATATCCTTCTTTCTCTGTTTTGACATTTTCTGATCACACAGAGCACTGTGAAAATTCCATGCTCTATTACAACCGACAAAATTACTGTGATCCCTTCAAATATCACAATCCCCCTCCATTACCTCAAACAACTCTTAAGACACCACTGTGTGTGTGTAAACACATCTACAGTAGCCGATGATGTGAGCGGCAGTAAGCAGTGGATTAGATAAAAGTGCTAAAAGGATTTGTGCAAATTACAGGTCACAAATCAACCGATTTGATTCTAAGTGGCATTTAACGCCAATTTTTAATCATAAGGCTGCTTTGGCGGGCTGTAGCTCAGTCTAGCTATTCCGCTAGCTCACCGGGCCTCTCCTGGCTTTAAGGCGAAAATGAACGGAAAGGGAAGATAATTTTCTCACATACTGAACTGCTACTCCTCTCGTTCGCTCTTCTCACAGCGGTAGATTATCTTCCAATAATATTGCAGGCCAGTTCCTCAGCGTGGCGAGGTAGACTATAAATTGGCCAGGTGACACACTCGTCACTTATCATACATGCTAATGGGCCGAGTCACAGCAGGCAGGCAGTGGGCTAGTTGGGCACTGAGGGCAAGCTGTGAGAAGGGTGGAAGCTCTGGAGGAAAGGAGAGGGGCAATCTCTGCAGCGCCTGCAGGAGGCAAGGGCATTGGCGTGGAGGACATGAACTGAGAATTCACATCGCACTGGCGCAGGCACGGAAAGCTATGGGGTGGCGCTGCTCTTTATACACAATGGGGGGGCAGCAGATTACCCAGTAAAGCCCAGTTATGAAAAATAACAAGATGAAAGTCAGTGATAGGGAGGCTTATGGCCAAAGATGAAATGAAAAGAATGGAAAAAAGCGCATGGTGAGAAAAAGTCAGAGCCATAAAGAGAGGGTGAGAAAGACGGAGGGAGTGAGGGCACACAGACCACTGTAATCATGTGGCCATCAGGACCCCTAGAGGGACAGTGTATTTCAGGTCAGGATGCAGTCACTTCTTCCATGGTGTCAAAGAGTCATTACACTATAAATAACACTTCCTGGCTTAGGGGGCAGTGCTAAAATTAGCATTGTATTGAACACTATTCTCCCCGCACACGAGGTGGTTTATACAGTCACAGAACCGGTCTTGAGGCCTCTCCTTCAGCTCCAGTGCCTCCTCTTTCTTTTATTTCAACAGCCAGACGGAGAGTCTCCCAGCCATCCAGATGCTATGCAGCTGTCAGAATAAGAGGATGTGAGCTGAAGCACTCATCAAGCCTGATCAGGCAGGCCAACATGTTTAACCTCCTAACTTCCACCACAGCAGGGCAGAGGAGAAGGACAAAGGAAAGAAGAGCTCCAGGAATGTCTGACTGGTGCACAAATATGTGGAATGAGATGAGCAAAGGCATGCGAGGCAGAAGGCAAAGGATATTATGAGAACACAACGTACTGCTGGAGAATCGAGGAAAACAGACTATTTCAGTCTGCTACATTAACAGAGCAAGCAGCCCTGAATTCTGTTTGATTGCAAACAACACTTGAGACTTTTACCACAAATTAGTTCCACACTGTAACTCAATGTGCTCTTGAAATAGACTGTGGGTGGGTTTATGAGTATTCAAACAATGTGTGTTATTTTTAAATAGAGTGGAAGCACTGACTCAATCAAACCTGGTCTGTTTTGTTCTGTCTCAACTGTGTTTTGAGCATAGCAGACAGAGGCCAGAGAGCTTAACTGGACCACTGGAACATTATACTGTATTACTGACTAACTGATTACGCAAGCTCGCAACACTGGGCCGGCCAACGAAATGAATGAGCTTTTAAACATTTGATCCATGAAAATATTGGAAAATCTTAGGTCTCTATCACTGAGGCTCCTTGTCTGTGTTCCACTCAAAAGAGTTCATTTCTCTGCCCAATTGCTGACAAAAACTACTCCATCCACACTGAAATCTCTCAAAGCTTACTCTTTGTACTAATCAATAATAATGGCAAAACTGAAGTGGTCTGCTGCCACACAATCAATAACAAGTATCAAAGTGTAATAAAGAACAGCCAAACTAAGGTGCCTCACCGGTCCACCGTATAGGCTTTATCATGTCGAAGGAACACTACAGAGTTTAGTAGTGCTTTTATTGCAATTAGGCCTTTTTTTTTTTTAGAAAGAAATAAAGAATAAAGAAAATAAACAAACCAAATCCATTTTTGTTTGTTTTTCTTTAAAATTTTAAAGAACAGAGTAAGCTCATTAACTTAAATAACACTATGTAACACAAGTTTTGTTCCCAGCTTTTTAATGTTATATTCCAATTGCTTATGTCTAAAACAAATTAAAAATTGCTTACATTCATCATAAACTTCGCTTTTGTGACCACGGCAACAAAAATGATGAATTTTTATTATAGAAACAGGTCACCAACAGGCATGCCGTGCCGAAGTATGCTTTGTAGGCCTCACACATCTTAGCAGATGCTTCCACAGAGTACTTTTTCGCTCTTGTCTTTATAAAATGGCCACTACATAGCAAAAATGCGTCTGCTGGATGGATGCAACCTCTTGATGCCATCTAAATGGACTAAGTTGCTGTGTGTACTGTAAGGAAAAAGGATGTCCTCTCTCCCAAACTACAGATAAAAATGGTCAATCTTATTTCCATGCAGTATCAAAGTACAAGAGTGTACTGAGGATTCAGCAGAGCAAGACTGATCACCCGGGTAGCAGAGTAACACACAATATATACGTTTGAAAGTAGTGGTCCTTCCTAAGCTCCTCCTGTAATGGGTGTGGGGTTGAAGTGTGAATACTGTCGTTATCAGAAATCTGAATAGAGAATGAATTCACACCTGTCCGTGTCTAGGTCACTTCCCCTTTGTCTGTGATCCCAATCAATTAGATACATGTCTCTCCGTCTCTCAGGAAGGGCTATAAGTGGCCCTATATAATACTGTAGTTATACAGGCGTAACCTACAAATCTGTACAGTCCCCAGAAAGTTCTAGATAATTCTGGACAGTTCTAGAAAAAAAAAAAAAAAAAAAAAAAAAAAACTTCTTGATAGTTCTCACAATTCCAGAAGCTTCTTAAGTATCTTGAAATATGGCGAATATCCTTAAAAATAGATCAATTTCAAAATATCATTGTGCTGACCACAAAAGCAAAGTTTACAGGGAATAATAACTTTTTTTCTATTCATTTAGGGTACAAACAATCAGGAAAACACACTTAACAACTGGGAACAAAACATTTTTTGAAAATTGTTACATGGTGTTATTATCTAATCAACCAGAGTGTCTTCAATATACACAGTGGGGGCCAAATGTCTGAGGCCACTAATGAAAATGATTCTATTTTTGCATTCTTTCTTAATTTAATACAACATTTCTTTTTACAAATCATAATCAGCATATCAACATTTCAGAACTTTAGTTTTTGCTATGTTACCCCTTTTGATGTAATGACAGCATGCACTAGAGCTGGCAAGGACTCCACAAGTTAGAAAATCTGGTGAAGTACCTACAAAAATGCTCGATGGTATACAAGTCAGGTGACTTGAGGAATTTCATGACTGTAAGATTCACACAAATTGTTATGCTCATTATGTGATTCATTGTTTTTTTTAAAACATTGTCTTAAAAAAGCATTTCACTAGTGGTCTCAGACTTTTGGTCCCAACTCAAGGCTTCCATCGCAGATGGAACAGGGCTGATGTAGTTATTTAGATTAGATGGCAAGAGAGACGAGGAGCTGTGCCAACAGTATAATAAGGGGTAATTTTGTTTTCACATTGTAACGAACGCGCTGTTAACATAACCTACCCTACTCATAACCGCCTCATATATTATCCATGATCACACTGATACACAGTGGCCTCATCTACATTTTGATCCTCCACATTTGTGTAGGTAACACTGGAATAGGTCAAAGGCTTGTGTGCTACAGCCTCTGGGAACAGGAGGCCTCCTGCTGAATTTTTAATGGTGGCCTGCACATCCAGCCCAGAACTGATCGGCAGGCCTGAGGTCCGGGATGCTCCATTTTCCTGGAGTTTCAGAGCCACTTAAAGCCCTCCAGAGTCCTGGCAGCTTTCGAGTGGATTCTCTGGGTCATCAGAGCCTCTCCAAAAAGAGTCCTACACTCACCCAAAGCTCAGGGCTAGAGGGTCACAGATGGTACTTGTGACAATGGCGGCGAGAACATCCGAGCACTGTAAACACTGAGCTGGACTTCCACTAGCAGAGGGAGACCAGTGCCGTCGTTTTACAAAATATTCATCATAATAACAATATTACCACGGCTGGATTAGCAAGTCAAATACTCACACAGAGCTTGCGAGCGAACCATACTTCAGAGACCACTTTGATCTTCTTGGCAAAAGCAACCAAAAGACAGCATTTGATAACACAAGGAAAAAGCAAACGGAGAAACAGTGGGATTTGCCTTGGGACTGCTTCCCAACAAAGTCTCCGTGGTTTCACAGCCTAACACCTAACATATTTTCCAACCCTCCAGCAAAAAAAACAGAGTTGTCATTTTTAGGTGGACAGAAGTCAATAATGAATGTAGCGGCAACATCATTCTATCCACTTCCCCCAGTCAAATTCCTTTTTTCCTCAACCTCCCCGACTGGTACTAACGATGCATGCAATCCCCCTATGGCCCAATTTAATAGTGCCAGTCAATGGAAAGCCAGTGTCCTGCTTAGAGAAATCGAATGAAGAAAAAAGGAATACATTTGCTCAGTGCTCCCTGAACAATGAGAAGATATGATGCAGTATTATATGAAAATCAATAACATGCTACCAGTGTGTCTACTGGTGTTTGCAGGCAATGTCCAGTCTCCGTGTGTCTCCCTGTTTCATCAGAAAACTTGAACTCGTTACTTCAATCAAAAAGTCACAAACAATTATACTGTTCAAACTTATTCTGCACATCACGTGCTAAGACTTGAAATGAGGCACCAGCATCCTGCCTTCATTAGCAATTCTGCAGGCTGATAATAAAGTGAAATGGGACAGGGCCTGTCATCCTTGCGCTGGGTTTAATGCTAGTCAAAACGGTGTCCTTACCATCTTAGCCTCAGGGTCACAAGCCTGTCCCTGATGCACTGTTCCTTCTTAAAGCCGGCAGGACAAAATGGAATGAAAAATTCAGCAGAAACTATGAAACAGTAAGCAGGGTGTCAGACAGAGCACACTACTGGAGCTGCGAAGGCTATGATTTTAAATCTTCTCACAATCTTTCCACCATGCAGTCTTAACAAAGCCCACAAATGAATGCCAGCTCCTCTTCCAGGCTGAATGAATTGCGGCCAGAGGAAAAGACAGGTTGCTTCTCCCAGTCTGGTGGCCAGAGCACCAAGACACAATTTCATGCTTTGTGGCTAGTGCACACCAATATCACAGCATGACCCAAACTCACTGGCAAGGAATAAGGATGACTGTTTCTGGGCCACCATCTGGGTCCCCCCGCATACCGGCCATTATAAGGACCAACCCGGCTTCTGCTACTGAATATTAATCCTGCCCCCATCTGAAAAATTGAGGTGAAACTGACTTACCATTTTATTATTGATTTCATGAAAATGAATCTCACAGACTTTCTCCACCACATCCTCATTCTCGAAAGTTACAAAGCCAAATCCTGCAAAGAGGGAAGAAGAAAGACAGGGGAAAGGAAGGGACAGATACAAAGGGGAGAAGACAGGAAATGGGGGGAGACAGAGAGAAAATAAAGCACATGATTGAAGCGAACTGACACAGAAGTTGTTAAATGAACAGGAAAAGCAACAAGTATCTGTTGATTGCTAATATTGCATGGTTCAGACATAAATGAGTCATTGACTCATGCAGCAATCTAGAAGTTATTGCCTCCTAACGACGTGCAAATTATGTATCTAGTACAGCGCAGGGGCTCTTTTGCCGTTAAAGAGCTGAAGACCTGGGCATTATTACAATAGCTATGAATGTGTTCCTCAGAGAGGCAGGAAGCTCATTTAATGAGATTCATAGAGCCGGGCCTGCCTCTGAATCCCATTACTAAATATTTGGTGTTTCTTTGCTGGTGTGTCAATGCATGACACACTATTTTCCATACTACTAAATGTCTCAGCAAAGAGCTATTTCATCCATACTGAAAATACTGTCACAAAATCCTACCACGCCAGTAAGAGATGGGTATGGTGAATAACAAAAGAATGCTTAAACCTCTCGAGAGGGAGCCAGTCATTGGAAAAAAAATCACCCAAACTGGAATAAGACGCTTACGTACAGACCATTCGAGTGTTTACACCCAGTCGCAAACACACAGACGGAAACACACCCACACATCCATCAGCTGCAGTCTAACACTGACAGAACCTCCCCTCAACAAACACAGGCAAAGAGCAGGAAGGCTGAAAGAAGAAAAAGCGCTTGTAACCCAGCGATAGCACCCTGCAGCGTTCAGGCACAGCTTAAGGCTCTTCCGAAACTGAGAGATAAGTCTGAGGGTCAGCGGGTCAACGTGGTCAACAGAGAGCCCAAAACAGGAAGCAATGGTGCCTCTTTATGCCTACTGTGATAAAAGCAGATAAAAAGCAGAAGGGCTGAAAGGAGGGCGGCAGATAAACAATCCTCGACGCCGATCCCTCAACTCCTCCTGACCTCCGAGTGATTAGAAGTACAGTCTGTCTTGTTTTGGGGTGGAGAACATTCATGGTTGTACATGCTCTTTGACTTCCTAACTACCAGCTCTTCACTTGGCGCAGAAATGTGCAGAAAGGTGAACTGAAATGGTGTGGTTGTATCAAGAGGTCAGCGCAGCTCTGATTGATTCACTATTATCCAAGGCATGAGTCAGAGGGTAAATATACAAGCCCCTCTTTTTTGTGTCACACCAAAGGTTAAATGCACTCATGATTTGTGTGTACTGACTAGGGAAGGTGATGTTCGGTCATCGCCCTAATGTCATTTGTACTAATTCCCACGCTGGATAAGAGGGCGCTCTTCCTCTCTTCCTGCCAGAGTTAGGCAGTGTCTCCAGCCACAGATGACATCCCTGAGATGATGTGAGATATGGGAGGCACTGACTCGTGCTCTCATGGGCGGATGCAGGAGCGCAATTTGCAGCCAATTACCGTGACCTCTCCTCGGACGATGGCTTCCTGTATGAGCCCATTAGGGCATCCTGTTGCTGCCCCGGGCTGACGCTTGGCTAGAGGCTGGACCGCGTCCCACTCTGCGCTCCTGGCTCAGATATATAGCCCTCGATATGTCCTGTTCTCACCTTTCCTGGTAAGCCCTTGGGTGACAGGCATATGGGCCAGAGATGCAAGCTCTGTGACGCCTCCATCTCTCTCACTCTTTCTCTTTCGCTGCCTCACTTATCCACACCATTTGACAGATCTTCCTGTCTCAAGCCCAGTCACCCAGAGGCCATTTCCACATCCAGTGCTTTTATACCCTTAAACACTGCAGAGCAGGCTTGCTGCATCAGCTAATCAGAAAATATGTCCGTGTTTTCTATCTGCAGCACCAGTCATACCCTCTGAGGGCCCGATTATCCTGTCCCATGACCTTGTGTGGTCCTTTCTTCTTCCTTTGCTCTCCCTCTTAAAAAGAATTCAGCAGCATGAATTGCTTTGAACTGCATATTGCTGAGAAGGCGATCACCATATTCTACATCAAAATCTACATAACAAAACAGTTTAATGCAAGAACGTATCCGGAGTGTCTCTGAGCCAGATTAGCAGCTCGCAGATGTGGCTTAAGTAGAGCAGAGGCTGGAGGATAAATCATATGAGGGGCACCTTTTTAAAGACTAAATCCAGCGTAGGGAAAATGTCCCTGTTCTGCCGCAAGACATTTACAGGTGTCAGCAGGCCGTCCCTTGATGGGCCTGGCTTTGAAATCAGGAGAAGCAGTTAGTTTTCCATCTTGGCCCTCCGCACCCTTATCAGCTACACAGCGACCACTTCTGACAAACAACAAATCAGCTGTCAGGAGCAATTTCTCAGCAGGCAGGCAGGAAGCAAACAGGAGCAGGGTGATGGGGGGGACAGTGGGAGCTGCCGTACCTGTACCCCAAGCAGGATGCATAAACATCACACATACAACACAAACCAAATTACAAACCCGACAAACAAAATGTGGACCATTTGTGGGAGTCGGAGGAGCAATACCCACGCTATGGTTCATCTACAGTGTACGGAGTATATGCACGTACCAATAGACAAAATTGTTCGTCTGAAATACAAATTGTGTTTCTAATATAACAGTCTGAGAAGAATATTTGTCTAGGTATTACTTGCACTGCCATTTGTCTGCATTACATCACCATTACAGAGCTGACATGAGAGTGGTGCTGAAAGAATACATTTTCAATATGTTTTTGCATTTTACATACTAATCTCCATTCACTGCATCTGTAGTTCACTGGGATTTGCCATAGGCAAGAATTTTAACAGATTTTGCCACTGAGTGAAAACAGTTCTAATTGAAAGCAGGGGACAGAAGGATATAGTTAATCCAGTACTGTGCAAAAGTCTTAGGCCACCATTAGATTAACATACTGTTGATGACTGGGCTCAAAAATTACAAACTTGGGTTCGTCATCCCATAACACTCTTCCACTGAGCTTCATTCCAATCTTTGCGAGCCTTAATACATCTTAGGGTTTTCGCCCTTTTCCCCTTTCTCAAAAAGCAGTTTCTTGGCTGCTACCCTTCCAAAAAGACTACATCTGATCAAGCTCCATTAGATATACCATTGTTTTTTCATTGCTAAAACAATTGTATGTCTAATCTAATGGTGGCCTAAGACACTAAATCTTCTCCTAAAATTTCCCTCAAGTCCCTCAAAAAATGATCAGAATCACATAGGCACAAATCATTTTATACAAATTTTAAGCACTTAATAAATGTTAAATTTTAAGTACCCAGGCTTTCCACTTTCTTTCTAGGGCCTAGAAAACTGTATATAATATAAATAACACTTTAGTCCATAGTATTGCCACACACAACAGCTGGTAAAGATGAGACAAAAGATGAGTAAAGATGAGTTTTTATATCACTTTGCAGATATAAAAACACTTGGTCTTCTCCAAAACATCTTTCAAGGTTGGAGAATACAGAGCAGGGAAGTTGTGACCATTCCACTTTACAGAATTTCTCCGGATGGTTGGGCGTCCTAGGTTCTCTCTTAAGCACTATCCTCTTTAGCTCACCTCACAGGTTTTCTATGGGGTTTGGATCAGAGTACTAAGCTAGCCATAGCAGAAGCTTCATTTTGTGTCAAGTAAACCATTAATGTCTCTAGAAATATTCTGGATCATTGTCCTGCTGGAAGATCCAATTATGACCCATTTTAAAGTCTCGGTGAAGACGGACAGATTTTGATATGATGCCATGCACCCTAAGGATGTTCTCAGGGCCACTGGGGGAAAAGGAGCCCCACAACATCATATAACAGAAGACATCAGGTTCTATTTAGTGTATTCATTCTTCTTTTCAAGACCCACCAAAATCACCTTGAGAGTTTGTTGCCAAAAATCCCAGTTTACACTTCATCTAACCATAAAACAAGGTTTGAGCCAAAGTTCAAGGACCTGCCATACCTAATGCAACTAAGTCCAGATTTACTAAGAGCTACTTCTCAGATTTGCTAAGAGAACAATTTCCTCTGTGATCTATTTTCACTAGTGCTATCAGCATTGTTTAAAGCTTTGTGTGTGGGATCAGGTAACGATCTCGCCGGCCATCTGTGTCATCTGAGTTCAGAGCAGCATCGGCAGAGCGAGCTCCAGCCTGACGGTGGAGGAGACAGCCAGTCAAAATCACTCCAGGCTGCCTAATGATGAGGCAGAGTAGTGCAAAGGCTAAAAAAATGTCTTAATGAAGAAACCGATATGCTCAGGCCTCTCCACAGCCCAAGCAAAGTCAGGCGAAGGAGAGGGCAGCACAGAACAAAACAACATCTGCTTCTGTGTGTTTGCCAGCACGAAGTTCTTTGGGTTTTTCTGTCTGTACCCCCTAAAGGATCATTCCATTAATTTAGCCAGTCAAGTGAACCAAGCAAGCTGTTTCCAGCCAACTGAAACCATTTCTGTTTGTACCTACCAACACAGACATGGCCATAGTGAAATATGACAAGGAAAAAAAGATAACACCACTGTCTTTAGTCTGTGCATTTGAAGGGGTGTGGTGTTATGTTTTTTTTCACCACTCTATTTTCCCTTCCTTAGCTTTTTTTTATCCCTCAATGACAACATGTGGATTTCCAATCTCAGGCAGGATAATAAGTGTTAGTGGCTATTACAGAGGTGTCTGGGCAACATCTCACACTTATTAGGCAGAGCGTGAGGAAGGCCTGGTCTCTGTAGACACCCAGACATTCGCAGCCTCTTACAAAACAAAGCGCTTCTGCCATGCTTAATGCCAGTCCCCCTCGGAGCCCAGCACAAATAAAATTAAAATGCTAAATCAATGAGTCTTCTACTGACCTTTGCTTAAACAGCCAATGGTGCCCGGAGCCGTTCGATGTATTTGAAGGGAAGAGGTACACAACCAAATCAGATATTATTACCAATGCGGCGTATCCTTCCCAGAGGAGAGATGGGACATAGATTGCATGCTGCATATTAAACATGGAAAAAAGCTGTCTTTTCCGGATGACTGCCTGCAGTCTTTTTCAAAAGCGCACACAAAGTTGTGTATGCAAACCCATATCTACATCAGCATAATCTCAACCACATCCGTTTCACCTTCACAGAAAAAAAATGTTTTCTTTAATATATTACCGGTATATTACGCAAAGCACCAAAAACGCACAAACCATTGCTCTTGTCCTTCCGCTAGAGTTTATTTAATCTCTAAACCAAAAGGCTTTGACCCAGTCTTATTTAATGCCTGAACTAACAACAGCCGCTACAGTATTTACTGGAAAATTATCCATGCGCTCTCAAAATACTAACCTTTCATCTTTCAGGAACATTAAAAATAACTTTTTCCCCCCCTGCTGAATTTAATATATTAAAACAAAATAAAACAAAAATGAGTTATTTTAAAATGTTTAAACTGTTATTAAAACTGATAAAATCTCCTGCTTTGGATAAGTTTAGAGTAAACATTATAAACTGATGTACAATCAATAAGTTATATCACATATTCATTTAGCAGACCAGCACTTACAATTGATATATGTCTTACAATCCAAGCAACTGTTGGTTAAGGGCCTTGCTCAAGGACCCATCACGATCAACTTGGCAGAGGTGGGATTTGAACCCTGGACCTTTTGGCCCCACCATGCACACAAGACAAAATACACATGAACATCTGAAACTGTCAAACACGTGGAAAAGCAAGACTTGACTTAAAGAGTTATGGACTGAAAAATATGTCTTCATTCTGTCTCCAAACAAGAACAAGTCAAGTCAAGTCAGATTTATTTATACAGCGCTTTTTACAATGGAGCATTTTCTCAAAGCAACTTTACAAGTTCAGATTATCTCCTAATAACTACGTCCAATCCCAAATTGAGCAAGCCTAGGGCGACAGTGGCAAGGAAAAACTCCCTAAGAACACATCAAGTGCGAGCCATAGAGGCTTCACTTAGAGTGGCCCAGGTCTGCATGGTTCGCTCTGTTGTCTTCTACGGACCTTCAACCCAGTGGAAAATTGGTAAGTGGACCTGTAAGACACACATTTGAGTACCCCTGGTGTAGACTATATTAAACTGATTGGTCCATGATACATTTAATTTATGATTTATGATTTTTCGTAATGTATCCTCATCGTAAATCAGGGAGCACCTGTACACTACAGCTCCATTAAGGCATATAATTCTTATACAGTGTGGATTTTCTGAGGGTCTTGAACAGATTATTCCTTCTGGGAAAAATTTGAATGGTACTTGACGTTTTCGGTAACTGACAAGCGTTCTGGAACAAATTAACAAAGAGAAACAAGGTAGCACTGTATTTCAATTTTGTTTTTTTTTATTTTCTTAATACTACCCCACTGTGCGTGTTCATGTGTTGTCCCTTTAAAATCATACTACCACCTGTGCAGTCACATGACTCCACCCTGTCCAGTCAGCAATATGGAAGCAGCTGGAGGAGAACTCAATCCTGCCAGTCATAATTCTGCTGGTAAAATCTGGTGCAAGATACCACGGGACACCTTCAGAGGTCTGTAAAGTCCTGCCTCAAAAAGTCAGAGCCTTGGTAGTACAACAGGGGAAAATACAGTCTTTTTGGCTCTAATGTTATGGCTGATCAATTAATATTACCTGTTATGCTTTTCTACAGTCATAAAACAATCCTAAACCAATAATGTTGATTGTCTTAGAAACAATATAATTATGAATTCATGACAGCAGAACTGAACGCTTTCTGACAGGTTGTTCATTGTTGGAATGTGTGCTTATACATTCTTGTGTAGGTTTATGTCAGTTGTCTTTAGGACCTGATGTAGGTCTATGAACCTTGCCCTCAAGTAAAAGGTATTAGATCATTGACAATGATGTGTCTGCATTTGACACAAATATCTTCAGGGGAAAATGCAGTACACACTATAAATACAATCTCAATAACATAAAATGCAGAGACACCAAGTGACACAAAGTCAAAAAGCCAGTGTCAATTAATCTCTGCTTACTCTGATAAATGGACCCATATCCTCATCTATTAATAACGAGTGCAGAAAGTAGCACAAGACTATCTGTCAATGGGCTTCATTTTTTAACTCTGCCAGACAGCTTGTCAGCGCTCTCCTGCACTAGTGTGTGATCGCAGTGGCTCTGTTCTTCAGCACAGAGTAGTCTACAAGGAATGGTGAGAATGATCCTTAAGAATCAATACATAGATTGGCATGCATTGATGGAAGTTTGTGGCCTTATTTACACATCCTCTTTATCAAAAAGGAGATGGGTGGTGAGAAAAATAGCCTCTCTGTAAGCTCATTGGGACCTGGAATCCTTGTAAACTAAATGAGAGTAGACAGCGTAATCGATTGTAGTAGCAGCCATCCCACTACAGTATAATGACTTGGATGAGAGGCGATTCGAACTGAAACAAGAGAAGCCAGAAAAAGAGGTGTAAAAGAGCGTGTGAACAAAGGCTCTAGAAATGAGTATGGTCACTGACAGGCACTTTATAAACATTCGAGTGTAAGTGTTTATGTGAGTCTTCAGTGTGTATTCGTAGACTGTTAAATGGCTGAACATGGGAAAATCTATCATTGGAGTGCTGTATATATCTGGACACATTTAAATTATTGAACAAGTGTCTTTTAGATCAATGTCCCCTTAAAGGTGAACTAAATCTATTTAGGAAGTTAGAAAGGGAAAATGATAGGTTAACCCGAGATTAACACCTGACAGGTGAGCATAATTGTGACATAAATTAACACTAACTCTAACCCTAACCCTACCATTTCCTCATGGAAATGCAGGCCACGTATTGACTTACAAGAGAAGAGGATGGGCACCTAAAGGGTTGGAGGCATTTCCAATATGCCTGTTTCACACCAGATGTGGAGTGGAAAGGATACACAGAGGATCTTTTCAAAGCAGATGCAATGTTGCTGCATACATATTGATAAGCATTTAACACAACATATGCTCTAACATGAATGACTGAAACCTAAAGTCACTCAGCCCTTGGTTGAAGAATGCCAAAAACACACAAAGTCAGTATTGCTAAAAATCTAATTTCATTTTTTCAAAGATGCATGGCCGAGCGGAGGTGAGCAATCTGAAGCAAGGAAAGTTGTGGTAGTAGCACCGGCAAGAATCCTTTAGCTTTAATGACAGAGGTCTTTACAATTACCGTATTTTCCGGGCTATAAAGCGCTATAAGGCGCGATATCAATGATCGACTGCTAACGGATCTATGTTCATACATAAAGCGCACCGGGTTATAAGACGCATTAAATGAAACAAAACTCTTAAGTTCCCTCGGAAGCTCAGTTTGGTCTTTACCTGGCGCAGGGCGTCTTCTTGCTTCCTCCACTTCCGTACCATTGATTCGTTAATGTTGAATTCTCTCACAGCTGCTCTATGTCCATGTTCTACTGCGTGACTGATAGCGTTGGCGTTGAAATCCGCTGCGAAAATAAATGAATGAATGCACGTACCCTAATGCTGAAGCACATACCGTATTACTCCACGATGCTGCGCACTACGGTGGCCGTAAGCTTCGTAACCTACCAAGACCGTGCTAAAACATTTTGACAGATTTATGAGTGCCGTGTACCATCTACAATCGGTTCTAGGTCAGAAAGCACAACCAGAATTAATTCACACATTGGACGCACCACATTTTAAGGAGCACTGTCGATTTTTGAGAAAATTAAAGGATTTTAAGTGCGCCTTATGGTCTGAAAAATACGGTATAACAAATTATAATAGAAACAAAAAAAATGTCTTTTAACTCTAGACGTTATAGCCATAAACAGATGGTCAAAATAAGAAAGGTTTAGCATGTGCATTTTAACTGCCATAAATATTATTTATGTCATACTCCGATGTTTTGTTTACATATTTATTTAATTTCTTTTCATGAATGTTTACTTTGCCTTAACTGTAAAAGTAGGAACTGCATCACGCACTGTTCTGCACAGAGACACTTTTAGGTATTGCAATTTTCTCTGCCAAGAAACGTGAAATGGAAAAGTTTGTGTTTAAAAGGTGATGCTCTGGAAGTTAGTGTTTCTTCAAATGGACTCCCTCTTGGTTGTGTGCAGCCAGCGAGGTTTATTTATTTATGTGTATATTCCCTCATGTGCGTTTCTATTTTGGTTGTACAGTATGTGACTGTTAATTATGTGCTTGTTCTGTACACTGTCACGCATTTTTGCAACATTTTGAAACTGCTGTGCAGGTGGTAGCATTCCGTACCATTCCAGTGGTATATCTGAGGCATATGTATTATTTGCACGCATTTTCTTGCAAAAATAGTTTTTATACTTACATTACAGTAGCATAAAATGGCAGTAACTATTTTAATGTCCAATCAATCACCATTTTGGTCAACAACCTGTTTAACAAAACATTATCTGGTGATTAAATGGCACATATCTGTATAGATGATTGAGTGGGATAAAAACAGCTAGTTGTTTTAAATCATTTTGCCTTAAGACTGATATGATTCGGTTGTTAGTACTAGATGAAATAATCACTGAAAATGGCATTGGTGTTTTCCTTAGCTATTATTGTGCTAGAACCCATAAAACACGATAACAGTGGAAAAAAAAAATCACATCAGTGAACCTTAAAACTCCCAAGAAGAATTTACACTTTGCTTTGAACAATTCCCACGCTTTGCTGAATTCTGTTTGCTGATGCCTCTGCAGAATTTAGGGAGGCAGGTGCAGAACCCAAGTCTGTTCAGATTGCCATTCCCACTCCACAGACCCTCCACAAGAAGCACACTATTACATGTATCACCTGCAATGCTATTCCGGGTTATTACCTTCAACTGCACTAAAATGGTCAGAAAAAAGAAGTGGACATAGGTTCTGTAAAGGGAAAACTGGTTTAAAACAGGTTGTAATAACATGAAGGTAGATGCCTTCACACACAGTTGATTTCTAGTAATATTAGGTGGACCAGAAGTCACGTAAAACCCAAAATGCCAGGTATTTTAGAGCAAGGAAATCTTTCCACATGGCTAATCATCTAACTCCATCCTGCCTCATTAAAGAAGATGAATGAAGAGCAAGGTGAGAAGTGTGCACAGTCAGCAAAATCCAAGGTAAGAAAAGAAGTGCTAGAGGGTTAAGTGTGGAAAAAGCTGACACTCAAAGAAAAGGGGAATCCCTCAACTCTTCACAACGAGATGCAATTTACAAATACATGTACATTTACAGCATTTAGCAAGTGTGCTTATCCTGAGCGGCTTACAACTGATAGTCTTACAATGTACAATCCAAGCAATTGTGGGTTAAGGGCCTTGCTCTGGGGCCAAACAGTGGCAGTTCTGCATTACTGGAACTTTTTTCTATTAAAGAGCTGTCTTAATAAAATACTGCACCTTCCTGATGTATACATATGCAAAGTCGGAATGATTTGCACTTCACATCAGGACTAAGTATTTATTAAATACAAAAACAGCTTAGATTTGTTGAAATAAAGTCTTTGAGGGACTAAAATGATTATTTAGCTCAGTAAGTCAGTACATATTAAGATGTAAGTCAATATAATCAACATGCACTAATTCTATCAGGTTCAATCAAACAGAATGACTACTGAGATTAAACTAATTTAATAATGCATTTGTTAGCGCCATCAATAGAAATACAAATTCAACCATGAGCTAAAATAAATTCCAAACATTTTTAATACAATTGAGCCATTTCTTTATATCGTTCCCTAACATTTATCTCATTCTTGCCTTTAACTCTGTGAAAGGAGAGCTGATTGCATCTGAGGCTCCACGTTCGGCACTGACAGGGCCAGTAATGGGGCGCCATATGGGAGGGCGCTTTGAGCCCGATGCATTCTGACAGTTCTTTGTTTCATAATCCATAAACTCTGCGCCGGCTGCCGCATTCTCACAGGCGCTGGAGCAACAAGTCCAATTTCACCCTTCTCCTCTGCAAAGGCTAATGTGATTACACTAGCATCAAAACAATTTGGGCCTTAATTACAGAAGACACATCAAGGCGAGAGCCATGATAGGAATTTCTCAAAGGAAGCAATTGGCATGACAAATTAAGAGAGGATGAAAAAAAATTTGATAACATGGTGTTTGATGCATAAATGCCAGTGATGGCAGCTGAGGCTAGAACGGTGAATCCTCCTACACGAATGTTTATCCCTTGTACAAAAAAAATTAAGCAGTGAAAATAAAACTGGCAACATTTTAATTCGGGGCTTATGTCATTATTCAAATCTGCACAGAAAGTGCACAGAATGGGTGAATTCAGCAGTTATTTGGCAACCTTAAAAGTGCTTAAATGCCGTGTGCTCATATTCTTAACTCATACTGTCAGTGTTAGCTGTTTTTGCTCTGCTAAACACTTTGGAAAAGGGCAACTAACAATGAATCCAACAACTGTTATATAGGCAAATGTCCCACCCAATATTGGAGACCGCAGGGGAAAAAACTAACATTTAATTTGAAAGCTATATTTTGTGCTGGATGAATACAGCTTGTGTAAAAAGTCTTGTTATGGTAACATACAAAGAGGGTTTGGGTTAGCTAACATTAACATTAACTGTGCTTAAATTGTCAGAAAGCACCCTGAAACGTCAAGTAACACTTGTTTCTTGTAACAACTTGTTTGTTGTAAGGTACTGGACTGAACAAGAAGGTCCAGGGTTCAAATCCCACCTCTGCCAAGCTGCCACTGTTGGGTCCTTGAGCAAGGTCCTTAACCCACAATTGCTTGGATTGTAAGATTGTATCAATTGTAAGTCGCTCTGGATAAGGGCGTCTGCTAAATGCTGTAAATGTATGTAATGTGACCCAAACTGCATACTGCCACACTAAATAGTATGTTTGAACAATAGTACACCACTGTGAAGTGCCAAAGTGCGTTATCAGGGACACAGTCTCACTGTCTAACGTTAATGTTAGTATTGTATCAGTCTTATAAACCTTGAACTTCCTCAGTGTCAACGTGAAGTGTTTTGTCATCTCAATTCAGCATAATGTCACAAACAATAACAATAAATAAAACCATCCCAGGGCACAACGTTACTAAAGCTTTTTAAAAAGAGTAGCAGTAGTGTAAGTATACAACAGATTTCACACCCATGGACAAGACGACAACATAATCAATCATTAACCAAGCTGAGGTGAGGTCTAAATGGATTTTATAAATATATATATATACGTATATATATATATATATATATAGTTATATATATATATATATATATATATATAAGCCATGCGACTCGTTTCAGCCGAAACTCGATTCACGATACAGTGATTCAGATTCACAATAGCCGTTGTTCAGTTAAGATTTCTGCTGTTTATCGTGGTTTTCTTTATTTATACATCTATAGTAATGTATTCTTAGTGCAAATAAGTCACCATGGATCCTAAAAAGAGTCATTATACGAGCCAACCAAAAGGAACCAAGTTGTCCAGAACACAGACTGCAGTGAGCTTAGCAGCTATGCTAGCACCTTGAGTTCACCAGTAGAGAAAATGTTTTGCTTCTATTTCACACACACACACACACACACACACACGTTCTGGAGCATTCAATTCCTGTTTTCCTATTGGTTGGCTCTTATAAACTAACCTTTTTAGAACCCATGGAGACGGCTCTAAGAATACAGTACTGTAGATGTAACAATAGCAGAGTTCTTCACTGAAGTGCCTCACATATAGTTATAGTTTGGCAACAGCAATAAGATCCAAGTTTGGCAACAGAACTAAGAACCAAGTCATATGTTGCTGTAAATGTAAAATGTACAGTAGTACCATGTTTGGTTTGCAAACGGGACTGTGGTAGCGTAGCGGGTAAGGTACTGGACTATGAACCAAAAGGTCCAGGGTTCAAATCCCACCTGTGCCAAGCTGCCACTGTTGGGTCCTTGAGCAAGGCCCTTAACCCACAATTGCTTGGATTATAAGACTGTACCAATTGTAAATCGCTCTGGATAAGGGCGTCTGCTAAATGCTGTAAATGTAAATGTAACTGACCTTCTAATGAATTTGTTTATTGTGCATTGTGTTTATTCATTTTATGTTCATAGTAATTCCACAAATGTTGTTCCATGCCACTATGCATGCAGTATTTTACTGCCATAGCTACAGTGGAATCAGCCTATAGCTAGCTAATATTTTGGGAGGAGGGGTGGGTTTGATTAATACTAGCAAATGTGCCCACACACCCCTCTGTCAAAATCACTACTAAGCCTCTGAATTTTAGTCCAACCATGTAACCAGTTATGATTACTGGGCGAAACACAATTTTTAAGTATTGTTGGTGAATCTTAGATCACAATGAGTACACGAGGCTAATCTGTAGCCCATGGTAATGATTCTTCCTCTTAGCGAGGGGCAAACTGTTTCTTCCTTAACTAATCCCCACCAGGGTAAATGACCATAAAAGAGATAGGCCTTCACCTTAATCTGCTATTGAATAATGCATCCAGAGCTTTTCACCCCCATCTCTTAGACTTCACACAGGGCACCGGGCCTCAATCATTAGGTCTAATTAGCCATTTCAAACTCCCAGCAGTCAACTCCTGAACAGCTAAACCAATAGATCTCATTACCAGATTCCTCGTTTGGTGTGCTTTTATGACTTTGGAGCTGGGATGCTAAAGCAATCGTCCTTGAGAAATATAGAAGAGTTGACAGAGAAAGGCGACTAAAGACTACATTCAATGTAATGGAATATATAAATATTAGAAAATTATATTACAAAAGTATAACAGCTCAGTTTGGATACCTCCTCTGCTATATTCTTGATGCTAAACTTAAAAGGTATGATTACTCTTATAGATAAACATACAGTTTGCTCAAATATGATTGGTTAGCTGAGGTATGTGTAGTTTGCTTATTTAGCTTGATACTACACTGGGCTAATCTATGAGTATTTGGGTGTACTTACATTAGGTAATCTGTACCATGCCTGAGCATGTTTGACCCCCAAAGTGTGGTCTGTTTGACTAGTGTGATCGCTTGCACATTTACATTTACAGCATTTAGCAGACGCCCTTATCCAGAGCAACTTACAATTGGTACAATCTTACAATCCAAGCAATTGTGGGTTAAGGGTCTTGCTCAAGGACCCAACAGTGGCAGCTTGGCACAGGTGGGATTTGAACTCTGGACCTTTTGGTCCATAGTCCAGTACCTTACCCACTAGGCTACCACAGTCCTAGGGCACAGTATGCATGCAGTGTGATCTCTAACTGTAAGGAAAAATCCGGAATTCTGAAAAGTGTTCTTATACGTACAGCACGAAAACCGCTGCTATGCATAATCAATAAATCTTTAACGCATACGAGAGGGCTGTGTGTCTGTGTGTTTCATTAATTAAAATACATTATTTACCATTTACAAATTGTTACAATCAGTGTATTTCTTGCAATTCAGCAAATTATTGATTGAAATAATGTTCGGCGTAATAGATCTAAGCGCAGACGTGTTTCGCCACATGCCTGAGTCTGATGCTTGTTTGAGCTGCAGAGTGTGTAAAGCGAGAAAGATATTTTAGCACCAACAAGACAGTTAATTCATTCAATTATTTTCATACCAACTTAATCCAATTCAGTGTAGCAATGAGCTGCAGAAAACCCACTGAAACAGAGAGAGAACACACAAACTCCACACAGGCAGGAGTCAAACGAGATCTCTGGAGCTGTGAGGTAAGAATGAGGTAAACACTGCATCCCCATGCCACCCTGGCTGCTACTGGTTTTGCTATGTGACTACTGAGTATTCATACATAACTGATATACAGTACTGTGCAAAGGTCTTAGGCATTCTATATTTTTCTATTTATATTCTGATTATTCTTGATTTAAGTTATAGTGGTCACTGCATTTTGTTGTTCCACAATTACAGACTGTAGTCCATCTGCTTCTCTACATACTTTGTTAGTCTCCTTTACTGTGTTCTCTAATGGTCAGGACCACCACAGATCAGGTACTATTTGGGTGGTGGATCATTCTCAGCACTGCAGTGACACTGATGTGGTGGTGGTGTGTTAGTGTGTGTTGAGCTGGTGTGACCGGATCAGACACAGCAGTGCTGCTTGAGTTAAAGCACTGTTCACTGTCCATTTATTTTTAGAGACATTCACCTTATTGGTCTACCTAGTCGATGTAGAGTCACATCACATAAGCACAATTAAAATGACTTAATGCCATGTGATGTGAGTGCCAAACAATTTGGGCATGCAACTAATATGATGCTACACTCATGGCGCTAATCTTCCCTTATATGTTAGCAACATTTAGTTTGCAAAAGAAAAGAAAACCAAACATTTTTGGCTCATTGGCTGCATCTGAGGTAAGAGGTAACGAGGTAAGAGGTAACGATGTGAATTCAATTTTGAGCTAAACTGTTCCTTTAAGACTGAAGGGATGAGATCGGTGGTACAGTTATATTACAAGAAGAGAGTGTTATAAGCATTGGGATTTGCAAATGACTGGGTGAGAAACAAAATGCATCCCATGCACTCATAAGTGCAATATTGAAAACATCAGCATTTGTGGCAACGCACATGGACACACGGGTCTGCTCACACCTACAGTTCCACTTGTGTGTGTGTTCAGGGATCTATTCTGTCCAGCCTTGCATATGTAGGTCACCTAGCAGTACTGGGCCATCAATTTTTCTGTCCTACTTAAACAGACACACACAGTGCACTCGAAACAGTGGGAATTTTTCACTCAATGCACCAAAAGAACCCCCTCACCCCTGCTTCTCTACATCTACACAATATTTCATCCTGTGGGTTGAGAAATTGGTGCGCAGTAGTAACAAGATTCAAAAAAAAAAAGAAAAGAAAAGCAAAAAACCCAAAACAACCTAATAATCTGTAGTAGAAGAACTGAGTTCTTGTGATAAGAAAAGCAGTGCATAGACAAAACTAATTTAGCACATTCACAAAAAAACAGAAAAACAGAGCTCTGATCTTTTTAAATGGGAAAACCCCTTTTATAGCAGTCTGAATGTGCCTTCCTGAAAGTAAGTTTCAAGTTTTGTTTCAATCTGGTCGTCAGTAAGCTAGCAGAAAATGAACATCTGGTAGAACTGATATAAAAGATTTTTATATAAAGAACTTTAAAGTATATTTCTGCATGGCTCCACAAACAAACCGAGTATAGAAGCCTGGTCTATGCATTAATGGTGGAGGAATTTTAATCATACACAGAAAGAATGACCTTTTTAAATGTGTATAAATGAGAAAGTACTATGCTTATTGCATGAAATACACATTTCAATAGCATACCATTTTATAGTGTTTTCAAAGCAAGTAAAATCAAGAAACTGAATTAAAACATTCCCAAGACTGTATTTTGCTACCTGAAGGGTTGGTTAACAAATCTGCAGTACTAGCAAAGCACAGCTTCCCGTTTTACCACTACTTACTCTGGTCGGTGTTGCAGTGGGAGTGCAGAGCCTATCCTGGAATTCCCTGGGCACAGGCAGAGGAACATACTATACAAAGCCTGGCTTTAACTGCCACATCAATGGGCACTAGTAATGAATAAGATAACATATTTTCTGTCCAAAGAAGACCCTGGCATTATTCATAGCAGATGAGGCTACTCCAGTTCAATGTGGAAAGATACTTAATATAGACAGATGATGCATAGTTGACCAACTCTCCTGAAAAATCCATTATCACTGCCATCATCACAAACACTTCAAGGTGTGCATGCAAGTTCTTACAAACTACCAAACATCAGTACTGTTCAACACTGAATCTCAGGTAGCTTCTCCTCAAGGCAAAACTCACACTGTGTACTAAATAGTACCACATTTTTCGGACCATAAGGCGCACTTAAAATCCTTTAATTTTCTCAAAAATCGACAGTGCGCCTTAAAATGCGGTGCGTCTAATGTATGAATTAATTCTGGTTGAGCCTTCTGACCTAGAACCGATTGTAGATGGTACACGGCGCTCTGTCAAAATAAATCTGTCAAAATGTTTTAGGATGGTCTTGGTAGGTTACGAAGCTTACGGCCACCGTAGTGCGCAGCATCGCGGGGTAATACGGTATGTGCTTCAGCATTAGGGTACGTGCATTCATTCATTCATTTTCGAAGCGGATTTCAAACACAACGCTATCAGTCACGCAGTACAACATGGACATAGAGCAGCTGCGAGAGAATTCAACATTAACGAATCAATGGTACGGAAGAAGTGGAGGAGGGAAGCACAAAGAAGACGGGGACCCTGCGCCAGGTAAGACCAAACTGAGCTTCCGAAGGAACTTACGAGTTTTGTTTCCATTTAATGCACCCTTATTAACCCCGGTTGCGGCTTTATTGTATGAAAAATAGATTTCCGTTAGCCAGTCGATCAGTTGATTATTTGGCGGTTCTTATTTAACCCGGTGCGCTTTATGTTATGAAAATAGATCCGTTAAGCAGTTTTGTTTTCATTCATGCGCCTTATAAGACCCAAGGCGCTTTTAGAGCCCGAAAAAAAATATGGTATAGGTATCAAAAATCATAACAACATCATTGTAACAGATCACATTGTTAAAAAAATTAAATGAAGTATCGTCCTGGACACAGTTTGGGACACATGTGTACATGGCTTACTTCCTTTTCGGCCATTCACTGTATTGCAAAAGAGCTAGATTGTTGTCTTCTTCACTCCACTGTGGCAGAACTTGTCCATGCTGAAAGACATTGCTGTGACTATATAACAAAAAACGGAATCACTACTTAGTTTACTAAGTAGTTTACTAAAACACAACTGCAATCTAAAGACTTCCCACATGTCATCAACAACTGGTCTCATAAACAAACATGCGAGTGGCTGAGCCATGTTTAAAGCTCTGTACACATGAACTGAAATCTGAAATAAAAGTCAGTAGAAGCACTGTGCTGTTTATGTTGTGGCTGTGGTTGTTCCTCTGTCGCCGTCATGCGGTTTATAGAGTGTGGCCTGCACAGAATCGGTTATATGAATCCTGAATGGGCTGGTCACCGGTTATGGACAGTCAGAGTTTTGAAAAACCCGACTCTATTCCAGTCATGGGCAAAACATTGCCAACTGATCTGGTGCATCTCTATGTCTGAACGTTGTTCGCCTCACATGTCCAGACTTTTTCCTGTCATTATTTCCCTAAGCAATACACATAACAACTATTTACATAAATACATTATGTTAGATGTGTCTATGTAATCTCAAAAGATGATTGGAGTTGCAAAATACTACAAAATGTTATAAATGAGGCAACCATGGCTTTTTGGTATGTCCTGGAACCAATCCCCCACAAATACAGAGGGCTGACTTTTCCCTTGCTTTCCCTTGCTTTATTAGCAAATCACTGTAAAGGTGGGCTGAAGGAGTTACAGAATCCACTTAAAAAAAAGTAGAACTTAAAAACAATTTTAGCACCAACCATGGAGTTTTGTCTTAAAAAACAAAAGGTAACTTTATAAACAAACAACAAAAACAAAAATAAGCTAGGAACCGCACGGAAGAGCACCATGGCGGACATGTAGGGTGTAGCCTGACCCAACCCTACACAGGACACAAATGGCAGTGGACTGACGCCCATGTCCTTCAGTGGTCAGGGGTTATGCAAGATGGTGGAGACATGTCAAAACTGGGCATGCCAAAACTGGAAGGTTTTTTTTTTCCTTTTTTTACAAGGTAGATATATGAAACATGGATATTATATAACTGATTACAGACACTCCCAGAAATGAAGATGCTAAAAAAACGTATGTATTTTAAGGAAGAAATAATTATTTACTCAATCAAGTCAAAAAATGCAGTAAAATCAACAGTCAACTACATAAAACGTGCAAAACTCATTTACCTCGTATGATTCAATTAAGGAAACAAACAGTTGGAGCTTTCCTTTGACAGCATAAAGTTTCACTTTCACATTTGCATGTCGCTTTCCTGTGGGTAATCATTACACTACATTAACCACATAATATTAACACATGACTGAAGAAGCATGACATTAGATCAAACGATCAAATGGGGTTTCACACAGAGAGAGGCAGTGAAAATAAAAGAGTGACAAGATAGAGAAGAAAGAAAGCCCTAGACAGGAAATTCATACAACATCTTTTGCAATAGAATATCACTAACAGTGTGGAAAAATGGAGCCAATCACTAGGACCAGACTTTTACTGTCTGAAGGTACAGGTCCTTTCCCCCAAACCCATGCTGCCTCCTACAAGATCCAAAGGTTTCCACAGTTTCAGACCCGGTCTGTGTTTTTTTAGACGCATGTTACAGGCAATATGAGAGCAGAGGAGTTTGTCTTTCTGGGGTGTAATCTGCTCTATTGTGCAATTACCCTTTATAAAGTCTTATTTCTTATTGGCACACTCTGTTACTGTGCACACTTTTTAAATCAATGCTTAACGACTGTTTTTTCCTGTTTGACATCAAGTTATAGCGTAATAAGTCATCGCCAGCTCCACAGAATTGAAACATTGCTGTAGCTGGAATACAAACAACACGAAAATCAACAGCCTTTTCAATTACAGCAAGCCCAAAGGCCAGCGGGTTAGACGACTGTGCAATCACGTGCACTGTATGCCGGGGGAGGGGGAAAGTGTGAAGAGAAACGGAGGGGTGAGCGAGAGGGAGCGATACATGTGTAGACCGTCCTGGCTTGAGTATCCTCCGTACCCCCCCCCCGAGACCCATAGGGGCACACCTAGAGAAAGGAGTGCCCGTTGTGTCCTGCTTCAACAGCCTCCTTTGAGCGATTTGAAAATTTATTAAGTGCAACTTAATTGCTTGTTATAATCAAATGTGAAAATGTGCATTACAGAGTCATTCTGGCCCATCTCCACCTTTTAATCACAAAGTCTGGTATGGCGCCAAGGGTGAATTAGCAGAAAATTAAAAGCTCTCATCTCTTGTTCGCCACCATTCTTTTCTGCACTGTGGACGACCTTTGTGCTGGTGTTCCTCCACACAGACAAACGATTTAAGAGCACTGTGCCTAAAGGAGGACTGCAGCCAGGAGGCAGCATCAGGCAGAGGACAGGAGAGAGTGGGTAGAGGGCTGCCTTTCAGGAAACTCAAAGATCATAGCAGAGCTGGAACTAGATTGCTAAGGACACACTGTAATGTGATGACCAAAAAAGAAATCAACATGGACCTTAAATACTGCTGTGGTGCTCTCCAGGTCAAGGTTACTACAAGAGCTTGGAGAATTTAACTTTAGAGAACACAGAATAGATTAAGTGTGAAAGGGACTGTGCATACACAGTATCTGAACAAGAATGATTCCTAAATATTAAAGAACTTTCTTGAATAAATCAAATCTTTCAAAATACCAGCACTCTATGATCTCAGACACTATACTCATAAACTACCTCATTAGAACTGGAGATAGAGGGAAACCCTAATTCATTTTAATAGGGTTTATTCACTGGCACATTGTCCACCGCGAAGTATTGGTTCTGCGAGTTCACCTAAAGTTCATGTGGCAGACACAGACCACGAGGTTGCTTGGAACCTGTATTCTCTGCAGCAGTTTTTTTGCAAGCTTTCTGCCTACACAGTCTGACTACTAGAGCTATCGAAAAGTCAAGTGTCGCCCAACTGTATGTGTACTATACACTAGAATGGACACCAACCGCTTCTTTGTCTGGTTGAATAGGCACCAATATGAACTTTGGGCACTCTGAAGGGTTCAATTACATGGCTTCCCAATTCAGATCATTTTATTCTCCTGAACAAACCTTATTCCTTGTGGTTCCATGGCTTACCATGGGTCTCCGCATATTTAAGGTTGGCATTCCCAATCTCTTAACAGTTCCAAGGTCTCGTCATTAACAAAAAGGGGATTGTGCTTTTGCTGTTGCCACACCAAGACTTTGGAATGGTTTCCCAAGTGACAAAAAGAGAGGCCCCAGCTCTTACTGTCATTAAAACCAAGTTCAAATGACATCTTTATCAATTAGCATTGTGGACTGAGGACAGTATACCATTGTGTTAATGTATGGAAGTAGTGAACAGAAGGTGGAAATCGTTTGTGTGTTATAATGTAAAGCACTTTGGTTTTAAAAGTGCTATATAAATAAACTTTATTTACTCACTTGCTTACTATTGAGTCAATGTGGGATTACCCCGTTACAGCGCCTCAGTGTATCAGCACTATACTTCACACAGAAGCACCATCTGTGGAAGGCGATTGTGTATTTATATCAAATTGCTATCCCACTTCTGTACCTACACATCATAGCAGTGGTCAAATTTCATGTCAATCAAAACACCTAATTCCTGTAAAAGTAAGTGTTTTGTGGCAGCTGGGAGATTAAAAGAGTCAGACAGGCTACAGACAGTAAGAAGTTTTAGTATTTTCGCTTTCCTGTTCATTTACTATATAATAATGCGTTTTTCTTTTTCACCATTTGTCCGTTTGATACAGTGGAAGATAGTTATACTGCTATGCTTGCACCGTGTGAGTAAATACCATATTTTTCGGACCATAAGGCGCACTTAAAATCCTTTAACTTTCTCAAAAATTGACAGTGCGCCTTAAAGTGCGGTGCGTCTAATGTATGAATTAATTCTGGTTGAGCCTTCTGACCTAGAACCGATTGTAGATGGTACACGGCGCTCATAAATCTGTCAATATGTTTTAGCACGGCCTTGGTAAGTTACGAAGCTTACGGCCACCGTAGTGCGCAGCATCACGGAGTAATACGGTATGTGCTTCAGCATTAGGGTACGTGCATTCATTCATTCATTTTCGAAGCGGATTTCAACCCCAACGCTATCAGTCACTCAGTACCACATGGTCATAGAGCAGCTGCGAAGAGCAAATTCAACATTAACCAATCAATTGTACGGTAGGGGAAGTGGAGGAAGCAACGAGAAGACGACGCCCCTGCGGCCAGGTACAAGACCCAAACTGAGCTTCCGACGGAAACTTAAGAGTTTTGTTTTCATCCTTCATCATGCGCCTTATAACCCGGTGCGCTTTATGTATGAAAATAGATCCCGTTAGCAGCCGATGGTTGATATTGCGTCTTATAATCGGTGCGCTTTATGGTCCGAACCGAAAAATACGGTGCATATGCATTGTCCTGTATGATGTAACCATAGCTGACTCATTACTACGTGTATTCCACTAAATAAATAAATATGAATACATGGGGAAGGAAAGTAAGGCTGGCCTCTAAGACAAAACTTGCCAGAAACTCTTTTTACAAGCATCTACAGGTAGCATTTATCAACAAGAGTAAGGGAGGAGGGAGAGTTGAATGATTAGCCTCGATGGACAATGGGAAATATCCTTAACACATGAGGGCTGCGCGCCCTGAGTGTTGCTGGCAGTATTATACAGCGCAAAAACCTGTCGATTCCTGTAGAGCTAAGAGGTCGGCTATATGGACCTTGCATTGGAACATGATAGAGCCAACTTTAAAGTTTGATAGTGACAAAATAACATTTGCTGTCGTGTGATTGCAAATAGAAGCTCAGCCGGTGCGTATGATTTTATGCATGCCTCAGGATCTCCCATTTAACAAAACACAAATTTATGCAAAAAGGCATGCAACAACATCAAACTAATAAGAAATTGTCATACCACAGAAAGGCCAATAAAGGATTACTGGCATTCAGAAATAAATTTCCAATACTGTAATGACGTTACAAAACTGAACAAGCAAATGAAAATTGGGTGCGAGTAAAACAAACCATGGACAAAGCACACAGTCAGTTAATCGAGCTATAAGGCCTGATAATATGGCGCCACTGCTACTATGGAACTACCCTGAATACAAATATTCCTGAGATGCTCTGTGAACCTAAAGAACGAAAGGGAAAAGGCTAAAGGCTGCCTTTTTAACAACATTTTAGCTTGAGGTGTTTTATCCCTCTTTAATTGCCCTTTGAGATAGGCCTGATCAATCTGATGGCCAGAATCCCAGCTGTGCACTACTATTAGCCAGCCTTTGAAGATGCACTCGGAGGGGGTCTCCGAGTCAGCCCATATGCCTCTAATTCATCTAAAGGTTACTCAGATAGACTGGGCAGTACATGGCCCAGGAACTGTGTTTTTCCTGGATAGCCTTTTTTTCTTTTTAGGTGACAAGCTCAGGCTTATTAAAGAAGCAATGAGCTAAAATGGAGATATTTGCAAAGACAGAACTGGACCTTGCAGCAAAGGTGACCACTAACACTTGACCACAGCCTAACTTTAACCTCCATGAAGAAGTCACGTGACTTATTAAGTGCAGACAAGAAGATGTCATAAGCAATCAATGACCACGGTGTCTCTGATGACTTAGATGAAATAGCTGATGCAGCTCATCTAGAGAGAGACATGAGAAGCACAGTAGCACAGAGGTCTGGGAGCTGTCAATCACAAAGGACCAATAAACAGACAGTGACACTGAAAGTAAGAAATTTCATCCTTCAGATTTTGATGGCATGCAAGTGGGCCAGCATTACCAACTTCCTTAGGCATTTATGAGGGCCTAAGAGCCACTTCAGCTGGATCCTGGGAGACTAGCTTTCAAAGGGCCTCCTACCCTCGGCAATCCCATTTGTATTCTCTCGCTGTCTCTATCTATTTCTTTTGGCTCTCACCCTTACTATGTCCAGGCAAAGGTCTGGAGAGCACAGGGAGCAAATTATACCTTCATTAATAGATAGCCCTACTTATAATCTGGTATGCCTTCCCTGTTACCATGTCCTTGTAATCCTTGACTATGACACTGCTCTTAACAAGGCTTAATGTAGCTGAAAGCTGATGCTTAATAATCTATCAAAGATAGCAGGGCGCTGAATGTAATAGAGGATCTCTCACACATAATCAGCAAGCTCTGCTGTAATTCAGGGTGGTTCAGGGAGAAATTGCCAGGCTGGAGATACGGCTCCAGAGTGGCAGCTGATGACACCCCAGAGCCTCCATCCTTCCATACATAGCTATTTTATATTTTTACCACCTCACAATTTGGCTTTGGACTATGCACTAGGAGCATAATGTATAAGAGCTATTCAGGCTACTCTTTCCACAGTCCAGACCTCTGCATATATCAGGGTGGTGTGGGGCCTATGGATATATGGACTCATACACTTTTTTAAGCTCTCTGTAGGACAGTGTTTCTCAAACATCTTCCCAGGAGCCCACAGAGCCCACAGCTGTCTTTCAGCTCACACCATAACTGTACCAGATATACTGTGTTACATTCTTTTCTTCTTCCATGATTTAACCCCATTTATCCTGGTCAGGGTTGCAGGAGCTCCGGCGGCTATCCCCGGAGAACACAAGGCACAGATGCGAGCATGCCCTGGATGGGACGCCAGTACATCACAGGGTACTGCATTACTTAATGCCTGTTTTAGAAATACTCAGAGCTGGAAGAAAGTAAAATGAAAATACCTGGGCATCCAATAGTGGAAGATTTTACTGCCACCATCTATGGTGTCAACTTCTTTGTTACAAATGCTAGGCAGAGTATTTTAAAGTGAGTGTGCTCTGTTATACACCAAGAAAAGAGTCCCTTGCTCTGTTGTCAATTTAAAGTGCCAATCTGGATTTTATTAGAACATCACTAAAAAAAACCTTCTAGCCAGTAATTGTAGAAGAAAGCACATAAACTCCTTTCTCATTTTTATGATGGAACAGTTCTGATCTTTTTACCCTGTGTGTTTTGTAAGCTCCTGAAACCATAGGATATAGTTTAGAGTTGAACTGAATATTAGTTTAGTCATTGGTTCTGTTCATGGCTAGCCCCTTGCCTCTCTATTCAACATCTGTACTTACTATGAGCTATGTATGGGCTGCGTAATTTGTTCACATCAATCAAGGAGGAAATCAGTTGTGTCATGCTGCATTTGACTGAGTTTTATGACTTCTAAATAGACCCGAGGGGCCCATAACCACACATGGCTCCAGGGCATATGACCATGTTAAATCGCCTCTGTCCCTGAGGAACGCTTTGGGAACAAAGCTCTGGCAGAATGCTTTTTGGTGTCTTTAGAATAAAGCAGTAGTTCTACAGAACATTAGAAAGCTCTGAATTGTACCCTAATATGTGTTTTCTTTGGCAAATATGCTCAAGACACCCTGGTGAGTACATACAAAGTAATAGATGCTTCATGTCGACTGCCTGTAGTTTCTAAATAATTCTCATCAAGACTTGATGTGATCTGAAACCATATCAGCCCCCTAGGTCTGAGTTTTGTAGACTTTTTCACCTCAAGGGATACCTAAATATATAAATAACACTTAACCGCATACAGAGGAAAAACGTTTTTTTTCCTTTTATTTCTAATTTGCTGACAGTGAAGACTAAGAAATTGTATAATGTTTAAAAAAGAGAGGTGGAAATGATTTTCTTAGCTGTAACTGAGAAGAACAGCTTTTAAAAGAGGTAAAGTAGGCAAAGTATGTGTTGGTAGGCTACCAACACATAGCCTACTCCTGCAATATGTTTTATCTCACATCTCTATTAATATTTCAATTGAAGGAAGACATGACGGTTAAATCTAAAATGAAACGTTAAAATCTAACACGTTAAAAATAACTTTAATGGTGATTTAAACATCACTCCATCGCTCGTCTGCACTGGTCAGTTTACTTCCTGGAGAGGAAAATACTGTGGCTGCGGTGATATTTTTGTTTGTTGGAAGCCAAAAATGCATCGCTATACATTATCACGAATAACACAGAAGATCAACCAGATGAGACAGAGGCTCATGAATGTGAAGCAGTTTATATAGTTACAGGTAGCGGGGGACAAACAAAAGGAGTACTACTTACAATAGGACATTCGCGTACATTTACGAATGCCTTTTACAGCTGAAAGTCATCCATACAAACACAAGTAACTTGCACAAAATAAAGTCTCTAAACACATCAAAGACTTACTGTGGTAGTCTAGCGGTTAAGGTACTGGACTATGGACCACAAGGTCCAGGGTTCAAATCCCACCACTCCAAGCTGTTGAGCAAGGCCCTTAACTGACAATTGCTTGGACTGTAAGATTGTATCAAGTCCAAGTAAGATTGTCTCTAGTACAAAACTGAGCTAACAAGCAAGCAAGCACATGACTGGTGAGTAGGGGTGGGCGATATAGTAACAATCTTCTAATCACAATATTTAAAGACATTTTCACGATACATGACATTTGTGATCACAGACAAAATGCCTCAGTAGCAACAGATTCTCAAAAACCACTCTACAAATATTATTCCATACTTAAAGTGATTTTTATTCAACATGCGCTGCACTTCATCCAGTTAAACAGGACTAATTACACACTTTATAATGAAACCTACAGTTGGTCAGTGTTCAGAAAGCACTGACGATATCCTAGGATTGCTCAGAAAAGCATATCATCCATCACGACAACAATGTATCACGATACAAGAAAATATCATATTGCTCAACCCTGCTGGTAAGGCTGTTAAACAAACACACACGAATGACAGAGTTCCACTGTTAAACTCTAACTCCTGCCTTGTGGATCTGCAGCGTTGATTGGCTGACCAACTCTTTACAGACGCAATGTCTGGAGTTAAGAGACGATTTTTATTTCCTTTAATAATGTAGTATATTATTTAATAGCTTAGTGATTAAAGTGAACACACATTGATCAGATGGTCCTTTATGTGGAATATATACAATTTATACGTACATGCATGTGTGTGTGGAAAATAGGCAGTCCTGCTACTAAACTTTAAGTGTGTTTGTGAGAGAGATTACGATTACCCAGATTGTGTGTGTGTTTGTGTGTGCGCGTCTTATCGCTTCCATTTAATTTAAAGAGCAAATCTAAATCGGCCAGACTCCCCTGACCTTCACTAGAGCCTGAGGTAGTGGTCAACCTCCAGCTGTCCATTCTCCTCAGAGACTCTCTGCACAATGGTGCTGAGCCAACGGACGTCTGAGCAGGCAGCCTTTTCTTTGTCTCCACTACCGATCAGCACAGGCTAGATAAAGCAATAGGCCTCGGCAAACACAGTTAAAAAGGCACTCTTGAATGCAATCCCCCTTCTCCCTCTCTTTCTCCCTCTCATCTCATGTGTATAAGGGGATTGCTCAGTGGAAAATGTCACTCGCTGTCATTTTTATAATTTGATTTATACGTTGTCAGAAATCTACTTATGCCTCGCAGGCTGCTGGAGTCCAAAAGCCGTCCAGGATCGTTGTACAACAGATCGTTGCACATATTCTCCCTACAATTTCCTTTAATAACCCTTTCGAAAGTACAAGAAGGAAGGAAATGGAATTTTAATGATATCGCCAGCTCGCCCACCCCTTTCCCCTCCCACTATACATACTTTAACACTCTGAAGTCAAATGCTTGTTCTCTCAATTTCCTCATAACTGCAATTTTCATGTCAGCTCATATACATATTTCTTTTATTGACCTTTTCTCCAGGAAATGTGGGGTTTCTTTTAGCAGAGATGATGGAGTCTGCTTTCAAGTGATGGGTGAGATGTCTGAAAATGAGATGCATGCTCCTTAAAGAAGCGACATTTTTTTCAACTGTAAATGAAAATCGTTTAAATCAACATCATAACGACCTCCTAGCAAGGCTCATGGTGCATGAGACCACACTCAGACTGTCAGACTGCTCCTTGATTATTTAAGCACTCTTACAGCTTCTCTCTTCCTCTTCTGCATTCACTCACACACAAAAAAAATTCTCCCACACTGGGGCATACAGATTTACACTGCCTACATCAGTAAGGACGTAAATCTGAGTGCAAAAGAAACAGAGGTGGGACTACTGAACCTGTTAGGGGTGGCTATGAATTAAAATTATATACAGGTAAGCACCATTTAAAGGCCGACTGATCGACGTCTGTTCACTTTAAAGACCGAGGATTTTCAACTCCAGACGTTGCGACTGTAAACAGATGGTCACCTCAACAGCCATTCAATACTGTGGTTACACAAGCAGAGGCAGGAGTTAAACTTGCTCGTTAGCTCACAGTTGGACTGCAGACTTTTCTGCTACTTATTTGTAACAAGCTGTAAATGGATTTTGCAAGTGTGTGTGTCTGGGCTATTGTAAATAGCACTCATTTGTTTGTCCCCCCACTACCTGTACATTTTCTCTATTCTATAACTATATAAATGGGTTTACATTCACTTAGAGTCTCTGTTTACTTGTTTTTCTTAAGTGTTACGGTTTTCACCTACACAAGGTCGTAACAGTAAAATCTGTACCTTCTATAATTATTGTGAATTTCCACAAATATGGTGGCATTAGAGATGCTGTAGATAGTAGCTTTCCACGTATGTTTTCAGAGGTATCACTGACTCATTTATGTATCGTTTGGACACAGTTTTCTTGTGAAAACACCCTTTATATTTGCATTACCTTAGCACAAAAAGACTGTGTTGGTAAGGACGCAGTGTGTAACGTCCATTTTGGTCAAAGACTGTAATGCAGTCGCTATTCTTTAGTAATAAATAATATAAAGATTTTATACAGTGGGGCAAAAATTATTTAGTCAGCCACTGATTGTGCAAGTGCTCCTACTTAGAAAGAAGAGAGGTCATTTTTCAAGTGGCAAAAACATTTCAAGGTCCTGGAGTGGCCTAGCCATTCTGCAGACCTCAACCCCATAGAACATTTTGTGGAGGAAAGTTGAACGTCCATTTTTTGCCCAGTGACAGCCCCAAAAAACATCACTGCTCTAGGGGAGATCTCTGCATGGAGGAATGGGCCCAAAACCACCAGCTACCCAGTTTGTGGCAAACCTGTGAAAGACTTACAGGAAACGTTTTTGACCTCTGTCATTGCCAACAAAGGTTATGATACAAAAGTATTTGAGCTTGAACTTTTGTTATTGACCAAAATACTTATTTTCCACCATAATTAACAATTTGAAATTATTTAAAAATCCTACAATGTGATTTCCTGCGGATTTTTTTCTCATTTTTGTCTCTCATAGTTGAAGTGGTACCTACGATGAAAATTACAGACCTCTCTCATCAGGAGAACTTGCACAATCAGTGGCTGACTAAATAACTTTTTTGCCCCACTATACATAGGCACACACTCAAACTGGACATTTCAGACAGTCGTAACATGTCTTTTGAGTGTGGACATGGGGAGAGCATGCAAACTCCAACCGTCCAACTGGGGAACAGGGATCTCTGGAACTGTGAGCTGACAGCAGTTGCACCACCATGCCACCGCACACACAAAACATGTCACTATCCTGACATTGATAGTGAAACAAACCTCAAATATCTATCTCTCTCTCTCTCTCTCTCTCTGATCTGATGACTAAAAGGTCACTGGAAAAAAACAAGTATTTTCATTTTCATGAGACCACATTAAGACAATTTTTGCGTTGTTACATGGTGCAATATCATGCTGGAAGTAGCCATTAGAAGATGGGCAAATTGTGGTCATGAAGGATTGCACATGGTCTGCAACAATACTCATAGGCTGTGGCAAGTGACTGATTGGTATTTACAGGTTCAGAGTGTGAAAACATTCTACACACCATCACACCACCTCCACCAGCCTAGACTGCTGACACAAGGCAGGTTGGGCCCATAGATTCACTGATGCCAAATTCGGTGTGAACCTCTAAACATACAGATTCCCATTTGGGTAGCAGCAGTGCAATGCATAAAATGAGTTCAATGTTCTTCCGTGGCCTTTCCAGTAACTAGATCTGAATGCAATGGAATGCCTTTGGGATATGGTAGAATGGGAGAAAGTGCACCAGAAAAAAAACCCTGCAGGAACTGTGTGATACAATCATGTCAGTATGGAAAAACATCTCAAAGCAATGTTTCCAACATCTTATTAAATTCATACCATGAGGAACTGAGGTTGTTTTGAGAGCAATGTTGTAGTATAAGATTCTTAATAAAGTGCTTGGTGAGTGCATTTACATATACAGTGGTGCTTGAAAGTTTGTCCTCCCATTAATTTTTCTAAATTTCTCCACAAGTATGACCTTAAACATCATCAGATTTTCACACAAGCCCTGAAAGTAGATAACGAGAACCCAAATAAAGAAATGAGACAAAATATTATACTTGATCATTTATTTTTTGAGGAAAATGATCCAATATTATATATCTGTGAGTGGAAAAAGTATGTGAACCTTTGCTTTCAGTATCTTGTGCGACCCCAGCAACATTAACTTTATTCTTCTTTACTCTTTAGTAGATTCGCATTTGTGTGGCTTAGGGTCAATCATTGTTTGCTAACATGGGAAACCATTTGTGTGCTTAGGGTCATTGTCTTGCTACATGACCCACATTCTCTTTAGATTCAGTTCATGGACAGATGTTCTCATATTTTCCTTTAGAATTTGCCGGGAATAATTTATAATTCATTGTTCCATCAATGAAGACATGCCACCTTGACCCAGATGCAACAAAACAGGCCTAAACCACAGTAGGACCACCACCATGCTCTACATATACGGCACTAAGGTGGCCTAGCAGTTAAGGTACTGGAATTTGGACCAAAAGGTCCACGGTTCAAATTCCACATCTGCCATGCTGTCACTGTTGGGTCCCTGAGCAAGGCCCTTAATCCATAATTTCCTAGATTGAAAGACTATCAGTTGTCAGGCACCCTGGATAAGGGTATCTGCTAAATGATATAAATGTAAATATGGGGTAAGGTCCTCATGCTGGAATGCAGTGTTTTCCTTTCTCTAGAAATAAGGCTTCTCATTCACTAACAAAAAAGTTCTGTTTGGTCTTCACCATCCACAAAACATTTCCCAATATTATTCTGGTTTGTCCACATGATCTTGAGTAAATGCAGAAAGGCAGCAATTCTTTCTGGACAGCAGTGGCCTTCTCCTTGCAACCTTGTCATGCACACCATTGTTGTTCAGTGTTCTCCTGACAATGGACTCATGAACATTAACCAATGTGAGAGAGGCCTTTAGTTGCAAAAAAATTAACCTGGTTTACTTTGTGAGCTCACACACTATTACATGCCTTGTTCCTTCACTGATATTTGTTGGTCAATCACTCCTGGGCAGCATGATAATGGACTTGAATTTCTTCCATTTCTACACAATCTGTCTGACTAAGGATTGGCAGAATCCAAACTCATGGTTTTGTAACCTTTTCCAGTCTGATAAGCATCAACAACTCTTTATGCAGAAATCTCCTTTGCTCATGCCAGGATAAACTTCCACAAGCATGTGTTGTGAAAATCATCTGACTCTAATTTCACCTTCAAATTAACTTCTAATCCTAAAGGTTCACATATTTTTCCACTCACAGATATGTAATATTAAATCCATACACGTGATCAGAATAAATAACAGAGTACATTATTTTTGACTATTTTTTTTATTGCGTTCTCTTTATCTACTTTTAGATTTCTAAAAATAGAAATCTGATGATGCTTTGTCACCCACAGATGCACACCGACACACATAGATTTAAATCCAATTTGTTTCTTACTATATGTACCACTACCTTCATTATCCACACATTAATGCTATTGGTAAGGGTTGTTTTTTTTTTGGGCATTTCCTAGTCACTTCAGAAACAGCAGCCTCTGTCTCTCACAGAGCCAGGAGGAATTTTGCTTGCTCTGAAGCACTCTGATCCTCTACAAAGTCCAAGCAGATCATCTGAGCTTTCAAGAACAAAGCCCTAACAGGTATCAAGTCTTGAAGGCTGAAGGGAAAGGAAGCTTTTGATAGGGGCAGTACAGTCCCTGGGTTTGAAGGATTTCATAGGCAGGGTGGCATTGGGTCTGATACTTTCTAGTGATAAATACAAAGTGACACATTCAACATGCAAGGATGCATAAACTATTCAGGGATTTTCCCTTGAATTCAATCTGACTTGGTACATCCACGAAAATCTGCACCAGTATTAGGGAATTAGGGCGCATCATGTGTGTACTGTTCGCCTCTTTTACTGGATACATGGGGTCCAAAGCAGTGCCAAAGGCTTGGGCTCTACAATCTGCTCAATATGGCCCTATCAAGGTCCCTCAAATATATAAATCATGATACCACATGACATATCAGTAAACAAAGATGGCAAAACAAATCTCTCTTTGTTCCATTCAGCGAAGGCGTCCGTTATCAGGCATTCTCTCTCCCTGCTTGTTGGTGATTGTTTCAGAGCTGGAGAAGCTCTTATCTCTGTGCCCGTTAACGAGGCCCTCCATTAGTGCTGCTTGTTGCTATTCAAAACACCGCCATCACCATGGATACAGCCTGGCAGCGTCACCCAGCCTGGGACACCTTGGTCAATGTTCTACCCCCGTAGCAGGTGGGTTCAATCTGAGAACCAAAACTTTTTTTGCCATAATATATGCTGTCATCAATTACATAGCGAAAGAGACAGTGCCAATACTTTAGACCCAAAATACAGACTGCCAAACTGTCATCTAATTATTGTCATTGATAAAATCGCAGAGAATATTGAGATCTTTTTTTTTTTGTTGCATGTGTATTCTAGGGATTTACTTTGATCATTTGGTAATGTTAAAGCAGTATGCTATTCCAGTGTGTTACAGTCATAGTCTGATTTTGATGGCAAAGTCTAAAGTCAAATGAAAGATTTTCTTTTTTTTAATGACGCACACCAGGCTGACAAAGACACCTGAGTTTGTGGTTCGAAGTTCTTCTAGTACATCAGAGTCACAAAATGTACCAGTGACGATGTAACCTATAACAGATGCTAGGTTTCATGCTAGACAAATTTTACGCATCTTTGTTGTTGAACTTTTGAACAGGTGTTTTCAGGATTTGCAGTCCAATCACTGTATTACATTATTTTTGATCCAATATTACTTCGAGTACATCACTGCAGACCGGGTGACATTATGCAGTGGGCCTACATCATGTGTTCCATGGGTAGATCGTAAGTTACAGTCCCTTCATTTTGCAACGGGGTGAAAATACATTCAGATATTCATATTTTCACAGACCACATTCATATCATGCAAGCAGTAATATATGTTCACGTTGACATGCCTATGATGTTTTCATTTTGTCTTCCTCACAATATGCTTGGTTCACATTGTATTTTCACACCAATACAGCATATTAATATAGCAAGATAATGCAAACATAGCCAAAATTCATGAACGTGTCACTGTTAATCATACTCGGCAAGGACCTTCACCTCCGTCCCTCCCGTTGCCATTAATCTCACTCAGCTCCATCTCCAGCAGCCATGCTCAGCACCTGGATTCTCATCATTATGAACGACGATGGACGCCTATATGTGTAGGTGTGTTTATGTGTGTGTATGTCTGTGTTGGGGGGAATGGCTGCAAGGCTGGTGCTATATTCATCTCTTCATTGAAAGTGACACTGTGAGAAATAAAGACCTTGTTACTACTATGAAAACTATTTCACGTGTGCAGATATGGTGATTATGTGTTGAGAAACGAAGAACGTAATCTAAGCCCTGCTAGAGCTGTGAGCTTGTTGTGCATCAGTGTTCTCAGTTAGGAAGAAAAGTAAGTATTTGGTCACCCACAAAACAAGCAAGATTTCTGGCTCTCACAGACCTGTCACTTCTTTAAGAAGCTGTTCTGTCCTCCACACGTTACCTGTATTAATGGCACCTGTTTGACCTCGTTATCTGTATAAAAGACACCTGTCCACAGCGTCAAACAGTCAGTCACCAAACTCAACCATGGCCAAGACCAATGAGCTGTCAAAGGACACCAGGAAGAAAATTATAGACCTGCACCAGGCTGGGAAGAGTGAATCTACAATAGGCAAGCAGGTTGGTGTGAATAAATCAACTGTGGGAGCAATTGTAAGACATAAAAGACCATTGATAATCTCTCTCGATCTGGGGCTCCATGCAAGATCTCATCCTGCAGGGTCAAAATGATCATGAGAGCGGTGAGCAAAAGTCCCAGAACTACATGAAGGGACCTGATGAATGACCTGCAAAGAGCTGGGACCAACGTAACAAAGGCTACCATCAATAACACACTACGCCGAGAGAGACTCAGATCCTGCAGTGCCAGGTGTGTCCCCCTGCTTAAGACAGTACATGTCCTGTCTGAAGTTTGCCAGAGAGCATATGGGTGATCCAGAAGAGGATTGGGAGAATATCATGTGGTCAGATGAAACCAAAATGGAGCTTTTTGGTAAAAACTCAACTGGAAGAAGAAGAATGCTGAGTCGCATCCCAAGGACACCATACCTACTATGAAGCATGGGGGTGGAAACATCATGCTTTGGGGCTGTTTTTCTGCAAAGGGGACAGGACGACTGATCCGTGTTAAGGGAAGAATGAACGGGGCCATGTATCGTGAGATTTTAAGCCAAACCCTCCTTCCATCAGTGAGAGCATTGAAGATGGAACATGGCTGGGTCTTCCAGAATAACAATGATCCCAAACACACTGCTTGGGCAACAAAGGAGTGACTCCGTAAAAAGCATTTCAAGGTCCTGGAGTGGCCTAGCCAGTCTCCAGACCTCAACCCCATAGAAAATTTGTGGAGGGAGTAGAAAGTCCGTGTTGCCCCAAAACATCACTGCTCTAGAGAAGATCTGCATGGGGGAATGGGCCAAAATACCAGCTACAGTGTGTGCAAACCTGGTGAAGACTTACAGGAAACGTTTGACCTCAGTCATTGCCAACAAAGGTTATGTTTTAGTTGAACCAAATTTATTGACCAAATACTTATTTTCCAACGCAATTTACAATTAAATTCATTACAAATCCTACAATGTGATTTCCTGGATTTTTTTTCTCAAATTGTCTCTTATAGTTGTACCTGTGATGAAAATTACAGACCTCTATCATCTTTCTAAGTAGGAGAACGTGCACAATCAGTGACTGACTAAATACTTTTTTGCCCCACTGTAGATACTCAAGGTCTAACTGATGGCTGTGAGTTGTGTTTTGATTTTCCTGATTCAATATATAATTAGTTGTAGGAATAGGATGTTTGAGTTTACTTTACACTAAAACAGATCTTTTTTTCCATGACCAACATGGGTTCTCAAAAAAAGAACTGCTACGAAGAACGGATACGTTTGACTTCTTTCCTTCAAAGAGCTAATACCAGCAGAATCAGGATGCAGGTCGGTGTATGTTCCGTCCATATAATGTGACTGCCCTGAGTAAATACACTTAACAGGCCACGAAGGAGCAGACAAATAAAAGCCTCGAGTGTGTGAAAGATCGACGCACATTGCTATGGGGCTTCTGCACCTCAGACCTCTCTTGATAAGCTTTTCCATTGGCATTGTTCTGAAGAGATAGAAGCCACTGAAATGAAATCTAAAGGCTGAAAGAACCAATTCTCCCTCTCTTTCTCCCTCTCTCTGTGAGCTTATCTATGATAAGGACAGGGGAAAATGGGCATGCTGAGAGAAAATCCTAGGTCAGCCACCTCCCTCTCTCACTCCGTTTCTTTTTAAGCTGACCAGTGACAGACATCCCGGTATCTACACCTTGCACATGACTCAAAGGTATTGTTTTCCCATAATCCCACCAAACACCCATGTACACGGTACAGCAGATGAACGAGTTGTCAGTTACATCCCTGCAGTCTGGAGGACCAATGCAAAGAACATGGTGCGTTAGGTGTCCAATAACCAATTTTCCTTAAGCCCGATATGCCTCGAACAGTGTACGAAACCCGTTTAGGACCATTTCCCAGTCTCGCCGCCCTCCCTCGCTCTTCTTCCATCGCTCCTTCAGTGCTGCCTGCCTCCAGCAAGTGCCACCCAGGAGAACTGTTCTCATTAACCTTTTGCGCCTCTACTCAGTGCAGTTTAAAGGCAGAAAACTTCACCCCTCATGTCAGATCGATTCTTTCCATGCCCTCATGCTGGTTACTGCTCAGTCTGAGCCCAGACAGCTCCCCATTTCTCTTTCACTTCCATTTGAAGTAGTTCAGAAGCAAATTCTTCTGTGTTATATTTAATGTTTCAGATTTATACACGGCTCTGTTCAGCATTTTCCTTCTCAGAGTATTGGGATCGCTGTTTAAACAGGACAGCAAGCAGACGGAGCAGCCCTGCAGCTAAATATGATGCAATTCCCCATAAGCAGCGCCAGCACATGTCAAGTGTAATAATGAGGAGCTGAGATGCATAAGGAGAAAATACAAGATACAAGAAAATAGCTAAAACACGTTTTTCACAATTACTTGTGTATATATTGATATATTTGGTTAGTATTTAAATTTTAAATTGAGACTTCGTACTGAAACTTGTGTTGACCTGAAAGAAATGCAAGCCAGTATACTAGCAGCTACGCTGACCTTTTAGGTGTGCTAAAAACACTAATCAGGCATAACATTAAAACCACTGACAGCTGAACATCACTGGTCTTCAATTAAACCTGCTGTGTCCTGGTATTATAGATGTTACTTGTACACGCATCACCTACCTAAACACTGCTGTGGACCAAGTACACCCCTTGATGAAGGTATTCCCCAACAGCAGTGGCCTCTTCTGGATGGAAAATGCACTCTGTCACACTGCAAAAACTGTTCAGGAAGAGTTTGTGGAACATGACAAAGAGGTCATGATGCTGACATGGGCTCCAACTTCCCCAGATTTCATTCTGATCAAACATCTATGGGAAGTGCTAGACAAACAAGTCCGACCCATCAAGGTCTCACCTCAGAATTACTGCTGCCAACACCTTGATGCCAGATACCAGAGGACACAGAGACCCGGTACTACCCCGATATTAGTTAGGTGGGTTTAAAATAATGGCTGATCGGTGTAAATTGCTACAACAACATAATGAAAATCACGACTTAAAAAAATGCTGAAATTACACTATACTGTGGTCTCTGTGCTATCTGTCTTTTTGCCTATTCTTTGGGGTGCTTCCTTTTAAGGTGATTGAATAGATTTGCTGTGTTTCTACCAGACATGGCAATCTTGTCTTTGCATATTTTGATTTAAAAAAAAAAAAAAAACCTGCTAATTAATGATGAACTTTTTTGTTAATAGCACCCTCATGTTTTGACAAACAAATGATGACATCATATGTCCAAAAGATCCATGCTTTGACCCAAGCCATTAGTGCTTTAATTGTTTGTCTGTCAGTCAAAATATGAGCTGGACTAGCGAACAGAATAGCATCGTATACACTTTAAAATCGTCAAATCGCACACCAGTATGTAATGGTATGCAGTTTGCCAGTTAACCAAAATGATTAAAGTTCTTTATTTCAAATATTTCCGGAATTCATTCAAAATAAAGGTGTAATTGTAACAAATATGATACCAAAAAAAATTCCAATAATCAGATAGTGAAATACCACTTGGGTCTCCCTATGGAAATGCAAGCTAACTTCACTTATTAGATGTCAGCTAGCTGGCAGAATACAGGGTGGTATTTTTAATGAGTGGATGTTCGAATGAGTGGATTTTAATGAGGTACATACATTTTGCTAGGACCTTTTCAGTACTTTCTCAAAAATAATAATAACAACAGGTTTCTCTATATGGATCATTTTAAAGTGATTTTAAAATGTTCCACTCTCTCAGCAACTGTACCAATCAGGTAAAGATACCTTTCAAATAGAGGCTGAATGACAAATCTTTGTCTACAGTCCAACCACTTAACAGCTTAATAAGACAGACCAGACCTCTATGGAATGCTCTGGCCAGCAGCATTCCTCTGAGATGGACATGCTGACAGAGAAAATAACATGATGGCCTATTAATTACCCCATCCATTCTGCTCCGAGTTAAAGCAGTGGCTCATCTACAAACAGAGGGACATTTCTCTCAGCTAACCCTTCAAGGCTTCAAAGGGAAAGTTCAGACCAAACCGGCAATTAGACGCCTGGCAGAAGAAATCCAGCATTTCAATGCTCTACTGCTTTAGGTGGGCTAACATCTCAGTGTGTGCAGATGACAGCAAGTCAATCGAAACTTGTTTCTAGCAAATGGGATTACTTCAAGGTCATTACAGGATGAGGAAAATGATTTTAGTGTTTGAGTCAAAGTTCAAACTGAGAAAGACGAGCTGGTCCCACTATGTCATTCAACCCAATTGCAATCTGTGGCCTGTCTAAAAAAAATGTAAAAATTATTTTCCAGCGTGGCTCTGCTTCCTAGCGCCGCAATGCAGTCTGTTCTATACTGAGGTTGATTGACAACAAAGATTAAATAAATAATGCATAATTTAAAAAAAAGAAAAACATGGTATATCATTTATTATGCTAAGGGGAAAAACAAACAACAAACTGTTGCTGTTTCAGTCATTGGAGTAATTTGTTTCCTTCATTTTTGTAATTGTAATTAAAACAGAGTGGCTGAGAGCCGTGTGTACGGAGCAGGCTGGCAACATGGGCCCTTCCATCTTTCTTCTCTTATCAATTAGTGTAAGAATAATATTGCTCCCTTGCTGCATGAGCCATTAGCATTTTGATTGAACATCTCAAACACAAAGTGGCAAGGCTGTTTAATGCCACAGGATTGTCTCTTACTGTTTTGCGTTCCACATGCTTCTCCACTGGGGCCTGTTACTTTCATCTGAATAAAGCCTCTGATTGGGGGGTTCAGGGGAGGGGGTTGTAAAACATGGCAGGGAGAAAGGAGGTTTGTTGATTCAAAAGAAACTCTAAAAAAATTTCAAACACAAGGTGTTTGAAGTGTTCAAAGTATGGTCTGCTACCTTCAGAGAGACAAAGAAAAAAGGGAGTCTGGTACACCAGTGGTCTTTTGAATGTATTGGTACACTGAGGATCCTCTTTCCACACCAAGGTTCTTAAGAACAAACTTTCAGCACACACGCAGTGAACAAATGCCTCCAATAGTGAACAAAAGACAGCAAGAGAGCTCCTTTTATTCTTAGCTTAGGTTATGTTTTTTCCACTTTCCCCCATGCTTTCACACCCAGAATGACAGGAAGCATTTTGGGAACTCCAACTCTAATGCAAATTTAATAGGATAATCAAATCTGCATTCGGACTGCTTCATCACATCACTCTCCACACACCTCTGCTTCTGAACAGTTACAGAAGCATGAAACAAGAAAACTCCTGGGGAGTTTTGTTGTTGTCATTGTTACTGCACAAGCAAAAGTATGTACCACCCACAGAGGAACGAAAAGTGTCCCAATTAGTCTAAGTGTGTGTGTGTGTGTGTGTGTTGGCTGTTTCAATCCTTGCACCCTGTGAGGCCAGTTAGGTCCTGTGCTGCTGGTTAGCAACCCACAAACCACTCCCCCCACCATTCAACACCCCGAATTGGATTAAAATGAAAGTAAGTGATGAGTAGCAGCACCAATAAACACTACAGTAATACTATAGTAATTTGTTAGGATAACTTTATTAGCTACATTTACCTGTTTCTACACTCACTGTCCATTTTATTCATTCCATTTACCATATAGACGCACTTTGTAGTTGGCTGCTGGAGTTTTTAAACATGGTGTTCACATCTATTGTTTCACAGTTTGTGATAATCATCCTCTAATCCTCCATCAGTGTTCACAGGATGCTGGTGAACATTTTGGTTGGAGGACTATTTTCAGTCCAGCACTGACACTGAGATGTTTTAAAACTCCAGCAGCACTGTTGTGTCTGATCTATGAGCATCACAACACACACTAACAGACAATCACCACATCAGTGTCACTGCAGCTCTGGGAATGATCCACCACCCAAGTAGTACCTGATCTGTGGTGGTCCTCACCATTAGAAAACAGAGTAAACTAACAAAGTATGTAGAGAAACAGATGGAGTACAGTCTGTAATTGTAGAACTACAAAGCGTTTCTGTATGGCAAGTGGATAAAATGGACAATGAATGTAGAAACAAGTAGGTGTCCATGTCCAATGGAAAAGCATGCCTTCAGTTTCCTGTATTCACAGTCTCCTGTAAAAGGCCTCTACAGAGCTCTAAAAAGATACTAGTAACATTATCCATAACAATGACAGCAACATCACCGTGGGCTCCTTCATTTCCAAGTGTCGCCCTCAAAACAAATAAGGCACAGATCCAATCCCTGCTCTCTAGTTTCTCAAGGAAAATATCAAAGCTCTGTGCGTACATGTACTCGTGTATGTCTGCTTTTATGAGTGTGCGAACTGTGCTAGAGGATGCATTGTGAAGGTGGTAAAATGATCACAGGTATGACAGAAGACATTTTGCAAAGGAAGAGTGCATTGATCTTTTTCTTCTTTGCTCTGGAGACACGTTGTAATGCTAGTGTAAAATACTCTTGCCGCACACACTCTGGAGGGGTACAAGGAGAGAGGGATCAATGTGGTAAAATGGTAAACACACCTTGAAAATAAACTGCAACAAAAGAATCCATTGGACTAGTTTTGACCTGACTGTAACTCTGTCCCAGCTTGTGTTACGACATCTATCGCTCACCAGTGACCCTCCGGACTTTACACAAGAACAATCAGCACACGACTTCAGACACGCACACATCAAACTGCGAATTATTCAATTCCTAAAGCCTATACAAAACATATGTAAAGCCTAAGTTATGGATGCACCTTTATTTAAATTGCGGTCACAATGGTATACCCAAAGATGGAGGGAAAAGACGGAACTGTAAAAGGCATTCAGAGCCAGTGAAAGAAAACGATATTTTGCTATCCATGTGACAACACCTTTAGTGCCTTCAGCAAGGGGAGATAACACAGGGGGGTGGGCTAAATAATGCATGAACCAATGAGATTGCCATAAAGTCATTATTTGCATGGCAGTTGTGGTGGAAAGTCACGTGACCTCCAAAGCAGCTGGTTATTACCACTGTTTTATTATTTATCAAAACCATTTCACATCCAAGAGGCCAGGCTTTCTATGCAGCTGCTCCCTGTCTACCCCCTGCCTCGCCAGCTCGCGACCCCCCGCCAATCACACTGCCTGCCAACCGGGTAAAGGCAATCACAAATAAGCCAGCCAATCACCAGAGGGAAGAATTTTTTTTAGCTCCGTCAATGGCTGGAAACTAAAGGTCAGAAGTGTCAATCAGTCCAGGATATTTCTAGAAGATTGAGCAGTTTATGGAGGATTAGTGAGCGAGTCAGTTCTCAGGATGAACCGTTCACAGGGGACAGCATTATGCAACCCCAGAAAACAGCATGCAGACCTTCCAGCCAGCAATTCAGCCTTTTCTATCATCCTGTCATTTCCATAGAAGTGTGAACACTGTCAATAATCTCCTTCATCAGAAAGACAAATATATCAAAGCTTACTCAACTAAAACCCATACAAACCGAGAACTCTTGACACAAAGCCTTTGCAATTTTCAGGAGCAAATTAAACAACACAACGCCAGGATGGGGCACATTACAAACATTTGCTCTGAATGCCTGCTAACTCGAGGCTGAGTTTTTAGTTAATGATAATTAATGATAATTACACATTACAGATTTATCAAGCGCCGTGTGTGACGGACTCTCAGAGGCATTACTGGGGTAAATCAAATGGGGGATGGGTGGGTTATAGTAGTTTTTGGTGATATTTAACTTTCTAATGGGGAACAAGTGGAATGTCTAGGCACAGGGAAGTTATATACTTAGATATACTAAAAGAAAGGAACAGAGAAGGCATAGTTCTCCTACTACACTTCAACTATGAGAGACAAAATGAGAAAAAAAATCCAGGAAATTACATTGTAGGATTTTTAAAGAATTTAATTGTAAATTATGGTGGAAAATAAGTATTTGGTCAAATAACAAAAGTTCAACTCAATACTTTGTAACATAACCTTTGTTGGCAATGACAGAGGTCAAACGTTTCCTGTAAGTCTTCACCAGGTTTGCACAAACTGTAGCTGGTATTTTGGCCCATTCCTCCATGCAGATCTCCTCTAGAGCAGTGATGTGTTGGGGCTGTCGCTGGGCAACATGGACGTTCAACTCCCTCCACAAATGTTCTATGGGGTTGAGGTCTGGAGACTGGCTAGGCCACTTGAAATGCTTTTGCTGATGAAAATTACAGACCTCTCTCATCTTTCTAAGTAGGAGAACTTGCACAATCAGTGGCTGACTAAATACTTTTTTGCCCCACTCCCTCCACAAATTTTCTATGGGGTTGAGGTCTGGAGACTGGCTAGGCCACTCCAGGACCTTGAAATGTTGCCCGAGCAGTGTGTTTGGGATCATTGTCATGCTGGAGGACCCAGCCATGTTCCATCTTCCATATCTTATATATATATATATATATATATATATATATATGACTCACTTTCAGTCAAACTGAGAAGTAGACAACTATAAGAATAATAATTAGTCCTAGCAGGTCATTCAAATGTACATAACGAGAGTCATTGTTTTCGTGCAGAATAATGAAAATGAGTATTTTGCAGTACGGCCTATATTAGAGACCGAACTCATGCATGGCCACATTGTTGATCATAAATGAGAAGGAAGCTTGTCTTCAGGTTAACAATGCACAGATTATTACCCCGCTAATGTCACTGAGTGATTTATGAGGTCTTTTAAGACAAGTGTATCTACTCCTCTGAAAAGAAGCCCATCTGACACGAACTGAAAGCTCCTCTTTCCCCGAGCATTGTGAGACTGAATAATGCAGCGGACATCATCTGAAGCATGAAACACGACGGCATCATCACACCCATTTCTCCTTTCCGAGCACGCGTGGCAAACCCCCGCAGTGCTTAACCTCTGGAAAAGGCAGCATTCAGGACTCTATGAATGCTGATATGCTGCGTACTAGTGCGCTCCCCTCCTGCTATGCTCATGTAGGATTTGTTCTCTCTGAGAGGAACGCTTTTCAAGGTTACAAATTGAGAAACTGGGAGCATTTAAAAGGTTAGTAATTCTCCACACAGCTAGTTTCTTGCAGGACTTTTTTTTCTTTCATCACATTCCAGAATTTAGATATTGCTATCAGCTCATTCTGGCTTAAGAAGCCTACATTAATATCTAAATCAAAAAGTAAGTATTGAAGTCTCACTGATATAAGTAAGCTCCAGGGATGTCTGAGATACTGACATAAGTAGTAGTTTCCATCAATTTTCCTCATGTCATGATATATCATTTTAACTCTAAGAGGTCAAAAAGACATTTTCCCCTGAAGTGCATGAAACTTGGGACAATTGTGCTCTCCTGGGGCCTGATGTATAAATGCTGCCTATGAACAGAATGTGAGTCAGAACTGCAGACAACACAGGCTCCCCAAGGTGCAACAGAACAGCCTTCGCACTTTGTCAAGAAATCAGGAGTTCGAGCCCCAGTGTCATCTGTAGCCGGGGGTCCAAGGCAGCATTGTTTGTCCTGCACTCTAACTTGCATTCCTTTCTGCCATGTCAATGGCAAATACTCTATCCCAGTGGTATTTAAAATGTGTCTTGATTTCAATATGTGGCTCTTGGTATGTATTTTGTGTATTAGTATTAGACAGAATGTGTTGAGAGCTTTTTTGCTAACTATGACTAGGCAAAGCAAGACGTCCGTAGGAATACAAATGCTGAATTTTCAAAGATTACATGGAAAGGATATTTCTGCATTAATATTAATGGAGGTAAAGTGTGTTATGCAACAGTAACACAGGATACCAATCATGCTGACAAGCACTGACCAACTTTACTGACAAGTTCCCTATTGATGAACTGAAGCAGCAAAGGACTGTGTAATAAGGCTTTAATCTTAAAGCCAGTAAAGTAAAGGACTGTCTGGTCTTAATATAGGACTATGGTGGCCTAGCATTTAAGGTACTGGATTATGGACCCGAAAATCCATGATTCAAATCCAACCTCTGCCAGACCGCTACTGTTGGGTCCTTGAGAAAGGCCTTTAACCTTTAACTATTGCTTGGATTGAAAGAATGTATCAACTGTAAGCCACTTTGTAAGGGCATCTGCTAAATGACATAAATGTAAATGTATGCACCACTCCTTTCACTGAGAAAAGGAGACTTTTTGGCATCACATACAGCTGATCACCTAGAAAGAGAGAGGAAAGCCTTTAGCAGCTGAATTTATTAATCTTGCAGCAGAGAAAAGCCAGGACTTTAAGCTTATTCCCCAATTACTAATATTTGCGGCAGTCACAACAAACAGTTGCAAAGACAGCTGGTTTTCTTAACCAACATCATTTCATAATGCATTTTTGCAGTACAAAATGTGGCTCTTCAAAGCTGAGTTTGCAAGTGTACAAATCAACGTTTGAATAACTGCCAAAGATTTGAGCCAAGACAGACAAGCATCTTCAGGTTTAGCAGCCCTACACCCAAATGAAGGAGGTGGTGAGGAGCACTGTGTATGACGTGTCAGCAGGCATAACTTCAGGGGCTCAATGGGAATTTCTTTTGCTATTATTACTATTTTTAAGTTCTTTAAAAAAAATAATAAATTTAAGCACTGCAATTAGTTTTTAAACAACATCCGATTTTCACACAAGTCCTAAAAGTAGACAAAATGAACCCAGTTAAACAAATGACACAAAAATATTATACTTGGTCATTTATTTATTGACTAACTGCAACTAAACGTTTCCTGTAACTGTTGATCAGTCCTGCACATCAGCTTGGAGGAATTTTAGCCCATTCCTCCGTACAGAACAGCTTCAGCTCTGGGATGTTGGTGGGTTTCCTCACATTAGCTGCTCACTTCAGGTCCTTCCACAACATTTCTACTGGATTAAGGTCAGGACTTTGACTTGGCCATTCCAAAAGATTAACTTTATTCTTCTTTAGCCATTCTTTGGTAGAACGACTTGTGTGCTTAGGGTCGTTGTCTTGCTGCATGACCCACTTTGTCTCAAGATTCAGTTCATGGACAGATGTCCTGACATTTTCCTTAAGAATTCTCTGATATAATTCAGAATTCATTGTTCCATCAGTGATGGCAAGCCGTCCTGACCCAGATGCAGCAAAACTGGCTCAAACCATGATACTACCACCACCATCCACAAAACATTCTTCCAATAGCCTTCTGGCTTGTCCACGTGATCTTTTTCAAACTGCAGACGAGCAGCAATGTTCTTTTTGGAGAGCAGTGGCTTTCTCCTTGCAACCCTGCCATGCACACCATTGTTGTTCAGTGTTCTTCTGATGGTGGACTCATGAACATTAACATTACCCGATGTGAGAGAGGCCTTCAGTTGCTTAGAAGTTTACCCTGGGGTCCTTTGTGACCCTCGCCAACTATTACACACTTGCTCTTGGAGTGATCTTTGTTGGTCGACCACACTCCTGGGGAGGGTAACAATGGTCTTGAATTTTCTTTCTCCATTTGTACACAATCTGTCTGACTGTGTGGATTGGTGGAGTCCAAAACTCTTTAGAGATGGTTTTGTAACCTTTTCTAGCCTGACGAGCATCAACAATTATTTCTCTGAGGTCCTCAGAAATCTCCTTTGTTCATGCCATGATACACTTCCACAAACGTGTTGTGAAGAGCAGACTTTGATAGATCCCTGTTCTTTAAATAAAACAGGGTGCCCACTCACACCTGATTGTCATCCCATTGATTGAAAACACCTGACTCTAATTTCACCTTCAAATTAACTGCTAATCCTAGAGGTTCACATACTTTTGCCACTCACTAATGTGTAATATTGGGACATTTTCCTCAATAAATAAATGACCAAGTATAATATTATTTTCTCATTTGTTTAACTGGGTTCTCTTTATCTACTTTTAGGACTTGTGTGAAAATCTGATGATGTTTTAAGTCAAGTCAGATTTATTCATATAGCGCTTTTGACAATGGAGTAAGAAACCTTGGGAGGACCAAGACTCAAAAAAGGGATCCAACCTCCTTGGGCGGCGTAGATGATAAATGTAAGAATGAAATAAATTTATCTAAACTAATAAGTAATGGAGTCATAGTTCAAATAAAATGTAAAATATGCACATCGGCATTAAGTAGTCCGATATACAGGGTCACTCTAGGATCTAGAGTCTAAGCAGGAAAGTCGTTGGCAGCACTTCGTCCCCAGATAACCAGAGGAGGGAGAGAGTTGGCTGGTGTGGCCTGGGTATGGGGGGGCTGGAGAATTTTAGGTCATATTTATGCACAAATATAAAAAATAAGGGTTCACAAACTTTCAAGCACCACTGTAACACATGCTGGTTTTGCTGGACAATCAGCATTGACAAATCATTTTTAATGTGCTTTATAAACTTGTGTTGTGTTGGCTTGGGTTTTTTATTAAATAAAGATTCATGCATGGAATCACATTTCAATTAACTTTAATTGAAGAGGTTAATGTATTTAGCTATATTTACTTTATTATCAATTAACCTCAAGAGAAATTTCTTTTCAATAGTATTACCATTAAAATGACATTTAAATAGTAAAATATGGTCTTTATCATATTCTTATAGAGGATATCAGTCTTGCATCAAATAGTGAACTCCACTGTATGCTCAATGTTACATTTTCAGGATTAGCATAACCTGTAACGGTGGGGTGGTGGGGCCCAGTGTAATATCTTTTCATCAAGCCCACAATCCCTGGCAGCACCCCTGGGTATAACTACTGACAATTTTTGGGCTTTTACAATAAGTTCTTTTCAATAAGATCTTGCTAACCTCTTTTGCTCATCTCGGTCATCCCTGAGCTGAGTCTTTTTAGCTATATGGGATGGCGTAATTGGAGTGTCACCTTGACATATTAAGTTTCCTTTTACTTAGGGTGAATAGACAATTCCAAAAAAGATTGCAAAAGGTTCACCTAAGTTGATTCAAAATAATAATCTCTTAAATAAATTTAAAGAAACCCTTCAACCTTTAAGTGACTTTTTACACCCATCACTTCTTTTGTGCCTAGCCCTCATGAAGGACATTCCACAAATTGCTTGGTGGGAGAATCCAGTCTCTCAGCATTGTATCTGCTTACCCAGGCATCCTCTTCAATGGACCAGGATAATGAACTTTTAGATGTTCTCCATAGCATCACTGGCAATGACTCAGCAACAAATAACACACTGGTTGTCAAGGACAATAGATTTGGCTCTTAGCAAAGATGGATTTATGACTTGCAGAACTACAACTTAATCCGTTCTACAGTCCTATACTTTGAGCCTCTCAACAAAGGCTGCTTAACACACTTTCATTTCATGGAGCCATGGAGAAATCTCTCATTTAAAATGGCACCAAGGTAAAATGTGTCATTAGCTATGATATTTCAATGACATTCCCCACTAATTGCACAAAGGTTCCTTCAAGGGGAGAAGATTTTAAATGCTAATATAATAGAATGGCGCAGCCCCTTTTTGAAGGCATGCCAGCAAAGGTGAGGGTATATCTAATTAGGTTTACTCAAGGCTCTCTGACAGTGAGGCATGCTGTATGTGAAGCACGTGGAAATTGCTGCCATTATACTGCAAAAGGCCAAAGCAAACTGAGCTAACCTTTGTGGATCTAAAAGAGCTTCTGTGGATCAACACTGCTTATATTGTTTACACACTCACCGCTACATTATTGCCACACTTCCTCTCGCCATTGGCAGAAAATGGATACCCCGGAGAGGCTAGGAGTAGAGATTAAGAGCAGCTGAGTCAAAGAGAGTGCCTCCATATTTCTCTCAACTTTCTTATTACAAATGTAGTTAATTGTGCTACATGACTATGCGCACATGTTCATACAAAAATACTGGAGGAATAAAAGTAAATTCTCTAACAGCAGGATTTCACCTGGGTTGTGTCCCAAACCATATGCTGCATGTCGAATTTATACAGTACCACTTGTGTCATTACCATTTTACCACAAAGAACAAAGTATCTACTTCACTAATGCATGTTTGGCTCTATATTGAGCGATACTGATTTGACAAACATGCTCTCTTACTTTGTCTTTTCATCCAAAGCTGAACGGGGAGAGTCTTGTACAAGGGCCTAAAAGTGGAACCTTTCAGCCTTCATCACAGATATGCCATTCTGTTCCATTTAATGAACTTCTGAATGTTTGCTCATAACCTGTGACTTGGCTCACATTTTGACCTTATGCTACATCACATTTTCTAATCTTGAGGAATCAAGACAAAAGTACATAGAACATACCTCTGAAATTGATGAAGAGGTTTGCTGCATCCAGCTTTACGCATGGAGAGTGTTGCTATCAAGTTTGATACTAGTCTAAAATGCTTGCTCAGTATGAGTTGGGAATACACATACTTCCCAGATTATCTACAAGTCTGATGTTGAACAACACCACACAGATCATCCACCAGCCTGAACTATTGATTAATGTAAGGGTGGATCCATGCTTTCATGTTGTTTGACCTGACAATCTGAATGTCACAGCAGAAACCAAGCTCATCAGACTAGGCAACATTTTTCCAATCTTCTACTGCCTCAGTTGTCTGTTCTTAGCTGACGTAAGCAGCTCCCAGTTTGGTCGTCTGCTGCTGTAGCCCATCTGCTTCAAGATGCTTCAAGGTTTGACATTTTGTGCATTCAGAATTTCTCTCCTGCATACCTCGGTGGTTATTTGAGTTACTGTCACCTTTCTATCAGCTCAAACCAGTCTGGTCATTCTTCTTTGACCTCTGGCATCAACAAGGCATTTTCTCCCAGAGAACTGTCACTCACTGGATATTTTCTCTGTTCTGAACCATTCTCTGTAAGCCCTAGAGATGGCTGTGTGTGAAATTCTCAGTAGATCAGCAATTTCTAAAACATTCAGACCAGCCCCTCTAGCACCAACAATCACACCATGTTCAAAGTCACTTAAATCACCTTTCTTGCCCATTTTTATGCTTGGTTTGAACTTCAGTAGGTCATCTTGACCATGTCTACATGCCTAAATGCATTGATTTACTGTCATGTGATTGACTGACATTTGCATTAAGGAGAAGTTGAACAGGTGTACCTAAGTGACCTATGAGTGCATATGCCATTGGTAGACAATACAGTACTACATAAAAAAAGAGTCATAGACAAGCATTGTGTGCCTAAGTGCACGGTACAGAAATTGTGCATCATCGAGTCCCTGTTTCCACAAGTTTTAAATACTCAGCATAAAGACATGGTAAAGTTGTTACTCAGCTCACATAAAACTCAAATTAGAGATCCTTCAAGGTCAGCTGAAGTGAACAACAACCAATTCCTCCTTTCCTCCTCTGCTCCCGAAATGTGAAATGTTTTGCTGTGCTGCGACTAATCGAGCTCTAATTGCCGACGGGGGGAGCTGGACAGTGAAGGGCATGGTGTTCTCTAAGAGAGCTCAACTCTATCGGATATTAGAGAGATGGGGGAGAGAGAAAGAGAGAGGCAGCGGAAAAACAGTGAGGGAGAGAATCACTCTTCATCGGATCTCATCCTGTCAGGCCTCCTCTTTAGCTCAATCACTCCATCAGAGCTGCTTCTCTCCATGTTTAGAGCTCCCGATAATCACTCAGTAATCAGAGTAAACACAGAGGAACTGCATTTCAGAGTCAAGATGCTTTATGTCTTAAACAGCCTTAATGTGGTGATTTGAATAGGAGGGAGGTTTAATGATGTGAGACGGTAGAGAAAGATAAATGACATACTTACACATAGCTGGCAATGATACTATTCTGATTCTTATTATCCTATTCAAAGGCATTTCAAACTCTCAGCTATTCCTATAATTGAAACCTGATAGAACAACCAGAAAATAACTATATTTATATATATATATAAATATAAAGTCCCCACAAAACCTACGTTTGGATTTGTGTGGTTCTTTTATTTCCCCACACACACACACCAGAAAATAGTTAATGCTTTTTGTTTGCTTGGGTTTTTATCTGTGATGCAGAGACACTGGCTAAGGCCTTGCTGTCGATGGTAGCTGTGATAGGCTTGTCCCCTAGCAGCCCGTTCCAGCTAAGCAGATTACTGACAAATGCAATACAGCCACCACGTCCCTCCTCAAACCTGAGGTCACATCCTTCTGTGCTCTAACACAACCTCCTGTACAAAAAAGGAATAATCCTTATTTGCAAACGCAAACTCCTCAGGACTTGATTTATAGAACCTGCTTATGCATGTACTCCTAAACAGATTCCCATTTTACGTTAATGTTAAGTACAGAAATCTTACCTAACACTGAGAAGTACTGTTACTAACTTTGCTGTGCTGATGCAGTGGTGCATGTCATCTCTTCCTGATGGTGGACCTTCAGTTATTCTGTCGGCCACACAGTCTGTCAGTCGGTCTGCTGCACAGTTATTCTGCCATATAGTCAGTTCATCTGCCACACAGTTAGTCTGTCTGCCTGTCACACAATCTCTCAATCAAACTGTCTGTCTGTCTAAGTATTACAATTGGATACGAAGACAAAACTGCCACGACTGATTTCAGTAATTATATTTCCCTGTAAATTATGGAATCTCCCTTCATCTGTATTACTACCACAATTGACATCTATATTATTACTTTTACAATACATTACTCCTTTTAATAACTGTATGTTCCGTTGCAAGAACCATACATATATGGTTTAGCTACAAAATATAAACTTTTACTTTTAAAACCCAGTATATACTTTATGAGCTTTATGCCAAGTGCATCAAGATGCAATTCATTATCAATTTAAGAGCAGCTGGTTTATTTAAAACGGCACGTTTATTTGTAGATATGAGCCATAAATGAGCAGTTTTGTGAATAGATTTCGATAGCTTTCTGTAGATTCTTGACGGCAGAGATCAAAAGCACTGCATGTGCTAAAAACTGCTTTCCTCAGTGAGCAGTCTGATTTATCTCCAACACAGATATCTTTTGATATTGATTTTCAAATGCAATTCCACACATTTCGCTCTTGCTCTATCTTTCCACGGAAACAGACACCACTCTTTCAGTCGATTTCAACATATCATTCATTATTAGCTGAAGCTGAAATATTCACAGGTGTGTAAATCCACTCATACGTTGAGTCAGACTTTGAATTATGCACAACAATCATGCGCGTTCGCGCGCACACACACACACACACACACACACACACACACACACACACACACACACACACACACACACACACACAAACACACAAACATTTGTCGTTCTATCCTTTAGGGGCTTTCCACTGACATATATTACTGTAGCTAAATAATTCGACAGCTAAACCTAGCTCCTAACTTTAATCTCAGTAATCCTAAGCAAATATGGCTTATTATCGTTGATTTTTACAAATAAACACAGACACACACACACACACACACGTTTCACTATACTGGTAGGGACTTCCCATTTACCGAGTTATAAGGCGCATGAAATGAAACAAAACTCTTAAGTTCCCTCGGAAGCTCAGTTTGGTCTTTACCTGGCGCAGGGCGTCTTCTTGCTTCCTCCACTTCCGTACCATTGATTCGTTAATGCTGAATTCTCTCGCAGCTGCTCTATGTCCATGTTGTACTGCATGACTGATAGCGTGGAGTTTGAAATCCGCTTCGAAAATAAATGAATGAATGCATGTACCGTAATGCTGAAGCACATACCGTATTACTCCGCGATGCTGCGCACCATAGTGACCGTAAGCTTCGTAACTTATCAAGGTCGTGCTAAAACATTTTGACAGATTTATGAGCACCGTGTACCATCTACAATCGGTTCTAGGTCAGAATGCACAACCAGAATTAATTCATACATTAGACGCACCGCATTTAAGGCGCACTGTCGATTTTTGAGAAAGTTCAAGTATTTTAAGTGCGCCTTATGGTCTGAAAAATACGGTACATAAAGATTATTGTAACTAATTAATGCTATACCTGCACCTACCCCTAACACTAACCTTCAGTAGCCTCATGGAGATTTTTGATTATTTTGGTTCTTGGTTCTGCAGTTTCTGTAAAAAAAAAAAAAAAAGGAAAAAAGGAAAGAAAAAATATCCAATTCCCCATGGGAACCAGCAAAATGTCAGATCTTTATATCCTTTATATACAATGATAAATAAACATCACACAGGCGTGTGCATGCACAGGGTCTGGATCCAAATTTCTGAAATCATTTATTTGTGGTTAATTTACAAACATTTATTTAAAAATACATATTTTAACAAAGCCACCTGTCACTTGCATTAACTACAATAAATAATGCAAATTTGTGCAGCCTCCCTTTTCTAACATAACAGCACCGAGTACTCTCCTGTAATGCTTGATGAGACTGGGGAGTACTGAGCAAAGAATCCAAGAAACTCCACAACAGACACGGCCACTTCATAAGGCTAGGTGGAGCAGAGCCCCATCTAAATAACTCTTCACAGCATAGACCCACATAAAAAATTACTTTTGTTAATTACAGATTGGTTTCAATATTATTTACTATTAATTACATGTTTACTTGAAATTTGAGAAAGAAACTATTCCTAAGCCATTGTCAAATGTCAAAGTAGCATTTACAGAAACCCAGACTTTTAATTTAATGACAAGCCCACAACTCCCCAAAGCTACCACCTTCTGCAAATCTCCAACCACTGTCCTATGAGATAATTTTCCCTCTTCAACTATCCTCCTCATTGTTTGTTAACTAAAATACAATTGTGTCCTCTTACAGACAGCTTAATTACAGCTAAAGTTATATTAAATATCTGCGCGGTTACCATAACAGGCACATAGGTACTGTTTTAGGTCGACACATTTCTATCTTATTGTATTTGTCTTTCCTTAATAAACCTCACACAGATGAATGACTAAAGAGAGTTTGGCCACTGTGTCACCACATATTTACACTCCAGGTAGATTGCTTAAGAGTCTGTAAACAATCAAGTTGGGTTAAAATTTGAACTACAACTTTTTTATGAGGTTTGAATTTAATCAAGGACGAGGGACCTTGTTATCCAGCAGCAATTTCCTGACTTAAACACCATGCTGGATTTTTCCATTCCAACAAAAATCCTGACATATAAAATCCCTCATTCTACTCCATTTCCAATGGAAAACTGTTCACAGAGTAAACCTCAGGTTATGTGAAGCACCAGTTGGTAGATTAAACCATGAGAAACTACCTATAGACATATATGTGAGACATCTTCCTGTTTAACCAGCTGAATGAAACAGGGACTATCAGAGACGAGTTCTGTTAGCACGATTGAGAAGCAAGCTGAGGCAAACCACACCCAAATTGTTCCTTTTTCATGAATCACAAATGTAAGCATGTCCACTTCAGACTCACCCAGCAGCTAAGAAGAAAGAGATGGAATAGTGAAAGGAAAGGAAGAGACGTTAGTGGGCCCAGTACATTTTTCAATGTAAGTCAATACCAAGTGGATAGATGGCTCAGCAAAACCCTGAAAGAGTTTCTGACTGGGTTTGTGTACACATCAGCAGCCATGACCCCACATCACTGGAGAGTTTCTAAATGCACAGCAAAAAGGCAAAATGAAGCAACCAGCTCCATGTCATTCTCATTCTCACCCTCTCAGTGTGAGACCTTGGCTCACACCCTTTGATTCTACCAGTGTTCTTTCACAGGAGAAAAGTGCGGCCACATGGAGAAGCAGCCTTTTATCAACTTGATCTTCCATAACCTCAGACCTGATGGACGGTGCTGAATAGCTGTAGAGCAGACAGACAGACAGCAGAGGATCAGAGTGTGTCTGTCTCTCCTGCTGCTGTCTTCCTCTTTTAAAGCAATATTACACGTAATCTCCATCCACAGCATCTCTAGCACTCTACAACAACCACTAAAAAGAGTATACTCCTACTGTAAATGACAGAAAAAACATTTCTAAAGCTCATTTATAATGGAAGGCCAACTGGGTCCTCCAGCAGGATATCCAGCATCACCACACCGAACAACGGTGCCCCCCAATGAGGTCTGCTTTGCTGCTCTGCCCCCTCCTGTATACCCTACTGACTCATAACTGTGTTGCCCAACACAGCTTGAAATAACATCATCAAGTTATCTGATGACACAACTGATCAGCAACGACAAGAAGCCAGCCTACAGACAGTAAGTGAAGCAGCTTGTGGGCTGGTGATGAAAAACAATCTGTCTCTTTATGCTGACAAAACAAAAGAAATGATTGCTGAATTCAGGAGGATTTGCAGTGATCACTCTTTGCTGCACTCCAACAGCTCCATCATGGAGAAGGTCAAGAGGACCCAACTCCTTGGTTTGCACATCACATGGAACCTGGTCCATCAACACCATCTCAGCGCTGTCTCCTCATTTTGCACAGACCGAGTAAAGAAAAACTCCCCAAACCCATCTTCACCACATTCGACAGAAAGACTAGAGGAATAGAAAGCATCCTGTGCTCATGTATCACTGTCTGGTTTGGGACCTACACCACTTCGGACCACTTCGCAAGACACTACAACAGCTAACAATATCATCGTGGTCTCCTCCATCAAGGATATCTACAACAAAAGGTGCATCACCAAAGCAACCAGCAGTGAAAGTGAACCATCCCACTAATTCCATGGACTGTTTAACCCCCTGCTGTCTGGCAGAAGATACCAGAGCATCCATGACACCACTCCTAAACTTTCCAGCTTCTTTCTTCACACAATCCAGCTCTTCAACAACTGTTAATGTTACACAAATTGAGAACTGCCTTGCTGCTACTACAAAAACACCTATACTCACTAACTGTTATAAAAGCTGTACTTGTGCATTGTGTGATGCTGTTTTATAAAATCATCCACTTCGGCAGAACCTCTTGATCTTCACAATCATTCCATCGGACTATGTACATTAGCTTAGCATAGAATTAACATTTGTGATTAACGGGCACTGTCATGTATTCTGTGCTTTATGTTATTTATCATGCTCTTATGTAACATTAAATGATGTCTTGTTTGTACTGTGCTCTTTGTCAGTAATTAAAAAACATAAATGATAATAATAGTACAAATTAAACAAATAAAATTGCATTACAATTACATAAAACAGTGGTGTAGGACTTTACCAAATATGCACAGTACTGTGCACAAGTCTTAGGCTACTATTAGATTTGTTGCTCTAGCAATGGTATAATGACCATATATAACATTGTTGACAACAAAACCTGGTTTTGTCACTCCATAATACTCTTTTCCACTGATCTTCATTCCAATCTTTGTGAGCTTTAGCATATCTTAGCCTTTTCACCCTGTTCACCTTCCAAAAAGAGTGGTTTCTTGGCTGCTACCCTTCCAAAAAGACCATTCCTGATCCATCTTCTTCGGACTGTAGAAGGGTCAACCTGGCATCCCGACAAAGCTGCCAAATTCTGCTATTGTTCACATGATATACTGTCATTATATCATTGCTAAAAGCAAACAGTATATCAAGTGTAAGGGGAGGCCACACTAAATACTTGCCACTGTAGCCTATAGAAGCCTATGCACCTGTATTTTCTGGTTTTATTCTAATAAAGAGATGGAGAAATATTTATATAGGGTCATTATATCACTGCTACTGGTATAGCTAATCTAAAGGTGGCCTGAGACGTTTGCACAGTACTGTATTTTTATTTATTAATTGGGTAAAGATTAGTTTAGAAAATGCATGAACTGAACAATAGATCATTGCAGTCAATCAATGATTCTCCCAGCAATGCCACCCATACATTAGACCTCTTCAATAGTTACAACTGGAATAGATAGTAAGCCACATTCAGCCCTCTGTGATTCTCATAAGCACGTATGCCCGTGGTTTGTTGGTAACCCTGTTGCTGTGCAGTCTTTGTTAATTCAGTGCCTGTAATACGATAAGTTAATGAGGCTACGCAGTTAGTGTTTAGGCTATTTGTTTCCGTCTCGTGTGTGTGTGTCCCTAATTAAAACATCTGGGTCCCATTATCTGAATATTTCTTATGCAAACAATTTTCTGGAATAAGGTACATTGTTGGTTTGGATTTATTTACTAGTAAATAAATATTTCAATTTCTGTATACCGCATACTGCACTACGTGGTATGTAATAATATATCACCAGTGTTATGTGATAAATCACTGTTAAATTGTTATTTGTACAAACTATTTCAAATGGCAACATGTCAAATAATTGTTCATTTAAAAAAAAAAAAGCTTTTTCTCTTTCATAGGTAACTCACAGTCAGAGTGATCCCTCTGAAAAAGAAGCCCTAGCTTGGAAAGATTTAAAGCATGATATAAATTACAAATGTGTTTTGCATTATTGTTAAGCTCTTTTCTTAAATTTTTGGTTGTCCATTTCTTATATATGGAAATAGCAACATTATAATTCTTGTCAAAGGTAGCTTATATGCAACACATTTGGTAGATGGAGCTTAGGTTGAAAAATGTCAGAGTTGTCCTTTAATATAACTAAAACAAAGGCGGTGAGATAGCAGAGTGTGCAAGGATGAGAAGGAAGTAGAGCTCCTTTCTAATTTTCATTTCTTATTATTCTCCCATTCTCTCTTCAGTACTCCGTATACTGCCCGAAAGACAAAAAATGTTATCTTCAAACATTAGTTTTAAAGGGCCTCTCGGATCCTCCACCACTACAGTCCGTTTGGCCAGTTAATTCACTGGAGGCTGCAATAGCAATAATTGCTGAGAGACTATTAAAAATGGTGACCTTACAGAACCCCATTAAACTGCTGGCACTAACAGAGAGTGAATTTAACAGGAACAAAACAGCTAAACAAAGTACAAAATGTGAACCAGCATCTGCAGACAGCTATTGTTGGTGTCTGTAATAGAAATAGATCATCTCCGCCTGCGTTGTTTACAAGCTGTATGCGTAATAGCATCTAATTTCTGACCTACCACTATGGTCCTCTAGAATTATAAAAAGAATCGTTTTTTAATTGTGTTTTGATCAGTGGCCATGGTTAAACACCCAGAGTTGTGACCTTAGTCCTCCCCACTCACCGCTCCCTCCTCTACGCCTGTTGTTCCCATACATACACACACTATGCCCAGTGGGAATATTTATTTGAGTGAAGCAGACATGGCAACGGAGGCACAGGCCCATGGGGAGTTCTGGACGTAGAACAGAAAGGTGTTAGAATAGCACTGAGTAAATCTCACTTATCACAAGCCTCTAATAACAGACAGAAGTCATAAAGAAGAAAACGCAGCAGAGCAGGGCTTTGTTCACACTTTGTTCACACGAGTGTTACACGACAACCTTGAACTTGACATTTGGGAGTGCTGCTTATTCTGAAGCACTAAATGTTAAACAGTACAATGTAATTAACGCCCGAGGAATTAATCAGGGAAAAATCCAACTGTCTGATTTGGCTGTTCTGAAGACAACAGAATCCGTCACATGGTGTAATGTCAGCCAATTACGCCAATATGTCTGACATAAAGACTTCTAAAATCTCCTGTAATTACAACAAGCTTCAGTATTTTCATAGCATTGCATTCTCTCATGACTCTTATCCACAACATGCAATGCTGAACATGTGCACAATAACTATATACTCTGCTATACAAGGTCTCACCCAAATGGGTTCCCAGTTTGAACCTGGTTCCTCTCAAGAGTTCTACCTTACACACCTTGGGGAGATTTACCTTTCCACTGTTACCCGGACTGTGGTAGCCTAGTAGGTACTGGACTATGGACCAAAAGGACCAGGGTTCAAATCCCACCTCGGCCAAGCTGCCACTGTTGGATCCTTGAGCAAGGCCCTTAACCCACAATTGCTGGGTTTGTAAGATTGCATCAATTGTAAGTCGCTCTGGATAAGAGCGTCTGCTAAATGCTGTAAATGTAATTACCTGTGTATGCTCATTTAAAGGCTAAAACCTGCTTTTTCTAAGTGACAGTGGGGCCAAATGTTTGAGACCAATAATGAAAATGGTTCAGTTTTAACTAAAACAAAGTTTTCCATTACAACTCAAATAATCAGCATCGCAATTTTAGCGAAAAGTTTATTTTAAAAATACAGCTGGTAAATATGACGTTTCCCTTTTTGCTGTAATGAGAGCATGCACTCAAGCTGATATAGACTCCACAAGTTTGCAAAATCTGGTGATCCATGATATCCCAGCTTGATTTCACAATCAATTCAACATCTTGTGATGTTACTGAATGCATGGTCTCTGTCAAGTGCCCCATAAATGCTCAATGAGGTTTCATTCAAGTGATTGTGGACTAAAGTCCATGACAGTCAGCACGCCCTGATCTTCTTTGGTCTTTAAGTAATTGCTGCAAAGCTTTGAGGTGTGTTTTGGATTACTTTCCTGCTACAACATGGATCCCTTTCCTCACTTTCAGTAGTGATCTCAAATGTTTGACCCCCACTGTATAAGTAATATTTATTTTTACTAAAATAGTGGACCCTAAATCACTTATTGTCACACAACACTAGCTGTGAGCTCTGACGTCCCCCCCTTCTTCTCATATACTGACAGAAGTAGGGAGAAAAGCAGCATGAGCACAAGCTGTTTTTCGGTTGCTCCAAGAGCACACAGTCCTTTTGTGCTGCTGAAAAGACCAACACACAACACTTCCAATCTGGTGTGTTCATTCCTTTAGAGCAAACACAGATACATAGCTTGGCTTGCCAATAAACTAAAGCAGAGCAGTAAGTGAAGGGATTGTATATTACTCAGAGGCCTGTAGGCATAAGTGTGCTGGGACAGGAAAACATTCTTTATTGTAGTTAGGCAGGAAAATGTTTGGATAATCAAATCGTGGCGATGGATTGGTTACAGTGAGATCGCTGAGCTTTTATTGGGCCACATTAGCCTTGACCTCCAGGGCTCAAACATCCTTGAAGATATACTGTCACAATGCCACACACTGCGGTAAGTATTCTTAGAGGAAAACACTAACACTACATTCAGTTGATAAGAAGTAGAGCCATGAGTTACAATAAAAATATACACACTGATAGCAAGCAAGAGATTCTCACTCTCTCTCTCACACACACTGTATCAGTAATAGGTCCAGGAACACAGAACGGTTTTATTCATTCTCATAAAGTTCTATATACTTGTGAAAATATCAAAAGACCCATACAGGATTAGTACAGTCAGTCACCAAAAGTGTTAAATCATAACTTCTTGTTAGATGTATTAAAGTGGCCTTGTTGTGAGCTTTGTACACTCTTGGCATTTTCTCAGCCAGCCTTATGAGGATACCATCTGGCTTTTCCAACAGTCTTAAAGAAGTTCGCACATATGCTGAGCAATTATTGGCAGACCTTACTCATTTATAACTGAAAGCTCTTTTCATTAAAAAGAAATCTTTACTGCTTTTGTTTTGTTTCATGAATTGTGAGCTTTACATTTTAAAAAAAGGTTAATATCAGAAAGTCTGATTTCTAATTATTTGCATTTTCAATATGAAATCAATTTGACTAGTACCACAAACACATACAAACACGCACACAAAGAAAATCAAGTCATCTTACCTCTATGCCTATTTGTAGTTTTATCAAACATAAGCATGGCGTCCTCTACCTACAAGAGAAGACAATGCAAAAAGTTTGATCAATAGCAAGCAAAGACATATTTTATATCAGCACAAGCATTTTTGTGTACCTGTCATGTGTCTTGTACGTGTACCCCACCCACACACCCACACCCACGTACAGTACTGTGCCATAAGCCACCACTAGATTAGCTATACCAATAGCAATGATATAATGACCATATATAAACGTGTCTCCATCTCTTTATTGAAATAAAACCAGAATATACAGGTCCATGCGATTTAAAAAAAACAGCTTCTATAGGTTAATGTGGAAAGTAATTAGTGTGACCTCCCCTTACACTTGAGCAATAGCAGCATCTGGCAGCTTCATCAAAGAAGCTTGATCCGGAATGCCGTTTTTGGAAGGTTAGCAGCCAAGAAAAAAACTACTTTTTTGAAACAGGATGAAGCAACTAATATATGCTAAAGCGCACAACTTGGTGTGATGAATCCAAGTTTGAAATATTTGGGTCTAATTATCAACGATATATTATATGTGGTCATTATGGTATTGTTAAACCAATAAATCTAATGGTAACCTACGACTTTTGCACAGTACTGTGTATATATAGCATGAACACAGTTGCATTGTGTAAGCGTAATCATGACATCCATGCAGAATGTAGTGTACCCAATACACTTGCCAGCATATTGTCAGGAGGAGAAAGAAAACCAGTTTATCCGGAAGGCACCCCATATGTACAGTACACGGGGAGGTTAAGGAACACAACTACCGTATTTTTCAGACCATAAGGCGCACTTAAAATCCTTTAACTTTCTCAAAAATCGACAGTGCACCTAAAAATGTGGTGCGTCTAATGTATGAATTAATTCTGGTTGTGCTTTCTGACCTAGAACCGATTGTAGATGGTACAGGCGCTCATAAATCTGTCAAAATGTTTTACCACGGCCTTGGAAAGTTACGAAGCTTACGGCAACCGTAGTGCGCAGTATCGCGGAGTAATACGGTATGTGCTTCAGCATTAGGGTACATGCATTCATTCATTTATTTTCGAAGCGGATTTCAAACCCAACGCTATCAGTCACACAGTACAACATGGACATAGAGCAGCTGCGAGAGAATTCAACATTAACGAATCAATGATACGGAAGTGGAGGAAGCAGAAGACACCCTGAGCCAGGTAAAGACCAAACTGAGCTTCCGACGGAACTTAAGAGTTTTGTTTCATTTAATGCGCCTTATAACCCGGTGCGCTTTATGTATGAAAATATACCCGTTAGCACCGATCGTTGATATTGCGTCTTATAATCCGGTGCGCTTTATGGTCCGAAAAATACGGTACATGGAGCTGTGCAATGCCAGCTTTACCATACAGACAGTAAATATGCTTTAAGCAAGATTCAACCCTGTGCCATAATATTCATCCAATTCCTGTAGCAACTAAAATACAGCATGAATGGAAGCTGACTACTTTGCATTTCATTTAAATAACCTCAGAAATAAAAAATATTTCAATCTCTAACTCCTCTCTAGCATGTTCTGTATATTCATCCCATTATTACCCCCAATCGAGGATGGGATTAAACAAAGTGTATGCTGGAATAGTACTAAAAAATAATGTTATGACTTTAGTGCTTCCAAGTAGATGTAGTCGTTATAACAAAGCTGTATCATTTAAAATATAGCATTACATGTAATTTATGCATTCAGCTATTATAAAGGGATTACTAATTTAAAGTTTGCAAACTGTCAGTGTTGGACTCTTGAGCAAGGCCCATAAACCCCAGCAATATATCATTAAAAATCAGGTGTTTATCAAGCATGTGATAACTAAAGACCATACGAAGCTACATGACAGCAGAAAACTGAGAAAAGCCCACAGACCAAGACAGAGGAGTTCCATAACGACACACAACCACAGTGCACTCTCAGGCCATCACCCGGAACCACACACACACACACACCACACAAATACAAAGATCCTGTTTACTCTGACTGTTGGTGCTCGGATCACCACACATTCAGAATTTCAGACCGGGCTACCTCCTGCTCCATGGCGAACAGAGCAAACCAAACAGAGGATACAGGAAAAAACACCTGCTCACAGTGCTGTCAATCAGCAGCGTGACAAAGAGCAGAGCCGCCAGTCTTAATGCACCTCATCAGCCTCAATCATCCCCAATAAGAGTGACTCTGACTGGCTCTCGCACTCTGACTGATGGGAACTGTTATCCTCCGTTGCAGAAGAGGCGAGTGCAACTACTGCACTAATACATATTTATGCTAGTTTATCATGTAAGACCTGCTCAAGTCTTCAGATTCTCAGGATAGGCCTCAGGGAAAGGGGGGCTACACTGTAACACAATTCTTCATTTTTACTCTGCCTTTAAGATCGAGTCAGTGAATTTATTCAGTCCGACATGTTTTTAATATTTGGTGACAGCTGTCAGTAAAATAAATGCCCAGAGGAAAAACTGTGGTGTGTGTGGAAGTAAGCAAATACAATCTTAAACTTAGGGCACTCCTGGTCAAATGACATGTTTTGTTGATCTCCCAAAACTAAACAAAAACTTTGTACAGAACAAACCTGAACATATTTCTGAAAATTATTAATGTGACATACTGGGTAAAAAGTACATAGAAAACGTGATGTGTGCAACCTTTTCTGGTGTTTTTCGTTAAGGAATTGAATTGACTTGTCAATGCTGGTTATAGTTCCCCATAGATTTTTGGATTGACTTATAAAATCAAATCAAGAGAACACAAATGCAACCATTTAGCTCTTAGGTTCTAGATTATATTTTAATGTCCCCCATATCTGAACAAACTGAACAAATTATAGCCCTGAATCATCCCACATGTGCAGAAAATTGTACATGGGATTAATTCCTGATAACATTGTTAAACCTTTGCATAAGACTAAGTACATTTGTTTAATAAAGAACACTTATAATGACGAAGCCTAATCAAAGTCTCTTGTACACAGTTAATAAATGCATAGCATCGACACATGGGTAAAATGCTAGGCAACAAAGATGTGTAACATGAAAAGGTGGCATCTTGATCACTGTTCTAGCCTAGCTTTCGAGGCAACACATCTTGTTTTAATTAATTTTCATTTTCCACACAGCTACCTTTAACTTACTTGTGCCAAACTTGCCAAAGACCACATGTTTATGTGAGCACCAAGACTTGGACATGACTAAGAGTGAGCAGATCCCGTGCTTACATCTCTAGAATCCCACAGCACAGCAGGTCCACCTTTACTGAAATGACGTGATGTGTGTACGTTACCCTGGAAAGCCGCCTTCCGCGACAGTCGCTAGGTAACCGACCCAGAGCTAGCCATGTCCTGGTTTGGCCACACAGAAAAGAGGTCTACGCTTATGACTGGAGCTGCACTAATGCATGATGGGAAGAGACAGCGGCAGCTCCAACCTTATATGTAATTGTCTGTCTCCATAACATACCTAGTGTCTCTCTTTCGCTCTCTCTGGTTCGGGTTCAGAGGAACACTGTGTCACCTGTCACTGTGTCACCATGCGAGGGGAAACAATATTATGGCAAGGACTGGATAATTCCTTCTTTGTCTGTTCAGCTCCTGCATTGTGTCACAGAGCAGGACATGTGCAGCTATTTGGTCTGCATCACTCATTACAATATATATCTACACCTTTATACATTTTAAAACAATATTTTCATCTGACGAATCAGGTTCAGTTTCTGTACATTCAGTTACTGCTGCTTTTCTGGCTTTTATTTTTTTTAAATCAAGTCGATTTTACTCTGGGCAAAAATGTCGTTTAAATTTAATCAATATTCAGTCGTGGCATATTGATTACTCTGTTTGCTCCGACTGAAATGGCCTATAGATTTAGTCAAGACACTGAAATTACATTTTAGTAAATGAAAATATGTACATCTGACAAACGCAACAATTCTTAACAACAATGCCGTAGAATATATCCAAGGCAGTGGTATTTATATTGCGAGTCAGGCCCTACTACAGGCGTTCGGAAGAACTGGTGTTAGGGGCGGTTAAACAGAATGGACTGTTTTACCTTCCTTATTTAGTCATTTACAGCATTTAGCAGACGCCCTTATCCAGAGCGACTTACAATTCATACAATCTTACAATCCAAGCAATTGTTGGTTAAGGGCCTTGCTCAAGGACCCAACAGTGGCAGAGAAGTGGGATTTGAACCCTGGACCTTCTGGTCCATAGTACAGTACCTTACCCGCTGGGCAATGGTTATTGTGTAACCATTGCCAAATGTACTGTTTGTATTGTGTTTTATGTGCTATTATTTTACTTTGCTTCTTCAGGGGTACTGACATTTACTAGATGTATAGGGGTTCTGCCCAAAACTCTCATTTATTTATTTTTATGTGGGAAATCAAAACCAGTATAGAAGTGCATGCTAGCGGCATGCTGCTAAGGCCATGTGAAAACAGGCTCAAGGTGTGTAATTGGGCTTCGTTCTGACACTGCTGGATAAGTGTTAATATCACATACATATGCAAAGAACTCGACCTTCTGCACATTCGCTGCTAATGTACATTTGTGGTCTTGAAATGCCATATAGTTCCAGAATCATACAATACCTCAGGAAATGTCTACATACACAGTGGGATAATACAAGCTCAAAACAACTGAGTTTTCTATTCCGTCTGCTTTACTTTCTGCATCTTTTTCTTCATCATCAAACGTGACACCACCTCTTTTTCACAGACACTTCATTAGTTATACTTGATGCCTTAACTCACAAAGAAAAGCATGCTTTTCTTCCTTTGCTGCTGGCTTTAATGCCATGGCTTATTCATTTGAGATGGACTCTGCCTTCCAGCGCCTAACAGATTGCAGGATAAAAAGCTTGCCAGGACACGCTTACACACATATACAGATGCACACACTGGGCACCAAGATTACGCAGTCCCTAATCTCTGCCCTCTCTGTCCTCCTTGTGTAAGAATACAGCCTAAAGGATGAAAGTGTCTCTTTAGTATGTAAGAGGGCAAGGCAGTTCCAAAAGATAAGAGCTCTGCTTTTCTGTATCCTGAGAAGGCAAGAAGAAAAGATTCTTGGAGAGTTTTTATGTGACCAGTGATCCAGCAAAGAAAGTAGGTCTCTTAGGTGTGATGATAGAGGCTCCCTGAAATGCTAAGATGCTAATGTGGCTAACAGACGCACTAGTGTCGCATTGGAATTGGCCCTGACCTTTACTTGTTAGCTCTAGTGCCGGTGCTTACAGCTTGGTGGGGGTAAAAGTCCAGACCTGAGGCACACCAATCGATGAGGAACACCACTTTAGTTAGCATTTGCACTGGCCGCCATGCTGAGCTCCCTTACAGGACTCGGATGTGGTGAGGAATTAATTAGCCGAGTTGTGTGGATGGAGAAAAAGGGAAGCAGAGAGTGCAACCCAGCACAGTAGGCCTGACCGCTCACACACGCTGCAGTCAACATCATTAAAAGCACCCATGATGGCCAAGCTACTTCACCATTAAACACAATTACCATTAATTGACCGAACAAGCGGCACCTTGGCTGAGGCCTAATACGCAGCATATGATGGTGCACCGTGGCTAAGCCCCATCGTAATGCCTCTTTTATGGCGGACAAAGATGAGGCAAAACCTGCCAGAGCAGCAATAAAAACGCCTTTAAACGTAGTTTGTGAAACCCAGGTTTGTCTTGGCCTGAAATTTATGTCTCTTATTAGCAGGGGGGCCAAGGTTTTACCCCTCGGAGACACAGCCTTTATGAGCTCTAAGAGCACGACTGTAACGAAGTAAAACTCAGCTCAGGCAAACTGGGTTAAAAGAAAGCGATAAAAAAGACAAAACAATAATAAATGTGGAATTATTTAGATGGAAACCTTCACCCTCAGCATTTTACTCAAAATCAAAAGTGTGATGGAAACAAATTTAAAACTTTGTTGTGAATAACCCCTGAAGATTTAATTACCCAAATGTCTTACAAATATTTCTAGATCTAAGCATTCATTAAACATATCCGGTACTATGAATATTCATTATTATTCATAAAAATGCCTTCACTTCATCTTGCCAACCCATGGCAATAGGCAGAGTTCAAGTACATATGAGTGGTATATTTGAGACTCATCCTTACGATTTGAGTCAGAATTGTCTCTGTGATTTGCTTAACCGTCGCTAAACAAGTTTAAAAATTAACATGTATCATGATTTTAGGTAACATTAGCAAACTAACAAGTCTACACTTAGCTTTGGGCTTGTAAAGTAGCTTCCAGAGGCCTCTTACATTTACATTTACAGCATTTAGCAGACGCCCTTATCCAGAGCGACTTACAACTGATAGAGTCTCACAATCAAAGCAATTGTGGGTTAAGGACCTTGCTCAAGGACCCAACAGTGGTAGCTTGGCAGAGGTGGGATTTGAACCCTGGACCTCTTCACCCACTATTCGTCTGAATATCAGTCCTGATTGGAATGAAGTAGTGAATCTCCAGCCAAAGCATGCTTGCTGAAAAAATAGAAACTCAGAAAGATTTAAAGGGGGCAGATTATGTAAAACTATTTCCACACCCTCTGCACATACACTCGAGTATCTGGAGCACCTACCAATCCACAAACTGTGAAATAAGACCACCCAGCCAGTTTCTGTGGGCCTTGTAGGTCAGAAGACTTAGGATTCAACACGTCATTCAGAATTGGCTCTCCTTCCTATGTCAAGTGCAGGCTCATTAGAGAAATACTGCTACTCTTCTGAGAACTACCTCTGCAAATGTTTTTTTTCTTGCAAGCACCGGTCCCACTAGTATTAGAGCAGCACAAATTGCTACACTGGCAGAACTGAGTGTATAAAGTTCATTTTTGATGGCAACACCCCAGCTGGTCTGCAGTCAAAGTTACAGTTAAGTTCTTAGGTAATCATGGATTAGTAACATTAGCATGTTGTGTTAAGGGAAAATGTGCTTTATGTGCATCTTTAAAATGATAAACAGGCATGCTTTGTAGTGTGTAGATATGTTAGCATGTGTGTTGCTGCTGTCTGCGCAGAAAAGCCTGACCTCCGAGCAAACTGAATGTTGTATAGTTGCAGCAATGCTATCTCTAATTTATTTTGCATCCAGAGGCACATGTTTCTCCCAGAGTTCATTTTAGGGTGAAGCACTACTTACATTGGCAAACCCCAAAGAAGAGGAAGGTGGGGTGAGCAGTGGCTCATTATCATTTAAAGAAACAGGCACTGAAACTGGATGTTCTGAACAGGGCTGTTCAGAAAGGGCGACGAGGGTGCTGTGGTTGATCCTTGTAGAGTTTTGAACAAAGCATGTCACAGACAATACATTAAGATCCCTGGGAACTATGGTAACCTGTAGAAAAGGGGTAAATTAAGCCACCTTTAAATTGGAATCACTGACCAGTTCTGTGATGGCTAAATGAGCCAGTCAGACCAAACTTTAATATTTAAATAGGCAGCTAAACTGCAAATGAAATAGTTACATCAAAAAAACATTTCTATAGTAATTTGTATGGTGATGGTATACAGTGGTGTGAAAACATGTTTGCCCCTTTCCTGATTTCCTAATATTTTGCATGTTTGTCACACTTCAATGTTCGAAAAATCAAAACAGTTTAAATATTAGTAAAAAACAACACAAGTAAACACAAAATGCAGTGTTGGCCCTGTGTGAAAAAGTGATTGCCGCCTAAACCTAATAACTGGTTGGGCCACCCTTAGCAGCAACAACTGCAACCAAGCGTTTGCCATAAGTCTTTTACAGCATTGTGGAGGAATTTTGGCCACTCATCTTTGCAGAATTGTTGTAATTCAGCCATATTTGAGGGTTTTCGAGCATGAATGGCCTTTTTAAGGTCATGCCACAGCATCTCAGTAGGACTAGGCCACTCCAAAGTCTTCATTTTGTTTTTCTTCAGCCATTCACAGGTGGACTTGCTGATGTGTTTTGGATCATTGTCCTGCTGCAGAACCAAGTTCATTTCAGCTTGAGGTCACGAACAGATGGTTCTTTTTGCTCAGCAGTGGTTCTCGTTTTGGAACTCTGCCATGCAGGCCACTTTTGCCCAGTCTCTTTCTTATGGTGGAGGCATGAACACTGATCTTAACTGAGGCAAGTGAGGCCTGCAGTTCTTTGGATGTTGTTGTGGGGTCTTTTGTGACCTATCGGATGAGTCATCGCTGTGCTCTTGGGGTAATTTTGGTCGACTGACCACTCCTGGGAAGGTTCACCACTGTTCATTTGTGGATAATGGCTCTCACTGTGGTTTGCTGGAGTCCCAAAGCTTTAGAAATGGCTTTATAACCCTTTCCAGACTGATAGATCTCAGTTACTTTCTTTCTCAATTGTTCCTGAATTTCTTTGGATCTTGGCATGTATAGCTTTTAAGGATCTTTTGGTGTACTTCACTTTATCAGGCAGGTCCTATTTAAGTGATGTCCTGATTGAGAACAGGTGTGGCAATAATCAGTCCTGGGTGTGGCTAGATATCGTGAACTCAGGTGTGATCAACCATAGTTATGTTTTAACAATCACTTTTTCACACAGGGCCATGTAGGTTTGGATTTTTTCTCCTATGCTACACTTCTATGCTACGAACAGCTTCATTTAAAAACTGCATTTTGTGTTTACTTGTGTTGTATTTAAATTGGTTTGATGTTCCGAAACACTAAAGTGTAACAAACATGCGAAAAAATAGGAAATCAGTAAGGGGGCAAACACTTTTTCACACCACCGTTTATAGTGTATGGAAAATACAGTACTGTGCAAAAGTCTTAGTCCACTTATAGATTTGTTTTTTTTGCAACTGTATAATGAACTTATAGATTTATTTCTCAGTCTCTTTATTAAGATAGAAACAGAAAATACAGGAAACACGTATACAAAATAAAAAAAAATACAATTTTCAGAACAAAATGGCTTCTCCAGGCAAAAGTTAGTATTTCTTGGTTTCTGGCTTGTAACCCTTCAAAAAAGACCATTCCTGATCAAACTTCTTCTGACTGTACGAGGGTCAACTTGGCATCCTGATGAAGTACTTTTATGAAATGCTTTTACCACTGTATTCTATAAAAAGCTGCTTCTTCTATTTTTTTGTTTGTTAATACACCATACAAAATGTCCTGTATATTCTAGCTGTATTTTAATAAAGAGACGAAGAAACAATTATATACAGTCATTAAACCATTGTCGAAATAACAAATCTAATGGTGACACGGCGTCCTAAGACTTCTGCACAGTACTGTAGCTTAAATGTTCATCTGCTTTCTAATAATTACCCAAAACTACTACTAGGAAAATAAATTATTTCAATCTACAGCTAAATGGCCACAGCCAGGTGTCACAAATCTTTCAGAACTGCATGTCAGCTTTCTCACCAGTCACCCCTCCGTTACAGCTGTATCTAACAGCATTTCATTTAATTCTGAAATATAATGGGAAATTCAGCAGGGCTGTTTTTTATTAACTGCCAAACATATCACCAGAAGGACAGGAGGAAATTCTTGCCAGCAGACACACATTGAAATGCAATGTTTACATGCAGAGCAGGTGAAATTCACACCACCATATAAAGGAGGGATAAACCTCCTGCCATTCCTTATGTATGCTAAATCTTTTACATTCTGGATAGAAATACAAGTGGCCCTCCTTTTACACATGTCAGACAACTGTGATGTAAAGGCAGAACTCTCCCAAATACACAAGTGTGAAATTTTAATCATACTCTGAATTATTCATGATGAGACGGTAAACGGAGAGCGAAAGAGCAAGCCTCTGATTTAACAGATGGATTTATGTGGACTGACAGCAGCTTAACAGACTTCTGATCTCTACGTAAGGGCTGGGAGAGTTTGAGCGAATACAATATTCTAAATCTGGACTGCAATTAAAGATACAACATAAAATACACATTAAACACCTTCTTAAAATGTAAGCATTGCTTAAACTTGAGAACACACGAGCGCAAACAAAGAATGGGTTCTATGTAACTGGGTTAAGAGCAAAAAAATAATGCCTCTTTTGTGTTGGACGGATGCATGAGAGACGTCGGCGGATCAGCGGCTTGATTAGCTATGAGAGAGGTCTGAGCGCGTCTCCAGTATTCATCATATGTGCGTGCCAGTGTGTGTCAGAGCGAATAAATACAGTGATCTAATACAAACAGTGGCTGAGGTGGAAATGGATATTCAAAGGCAGGTCTCATTTGGCAGTGGACCTGGTGGACGAGGGGAGATATTTATTTGCATAACAGAATTGGAACTGACTGCGAGCATAAGGCACACAATCAGTCCCTACCTCCCACACACACACTGCAGTTTATGACCCTTTCCTCCTCTGTCTCTAACGTTCTTCAGTAATTTCACCCAGAATTAATCAGCTACTTTTTATCTCATCGATATTATTCGTTTGTTGTGTGTCTCTTTTTGGCATTAGACTATAAGAAGAGAATCAACACGCATCCCCTTCTTTTTCATTTCAGCACTGCTAATTAAATGACAATGATTTTGCCCCGATGTAATTAACGAACATCGGCTCAAAACAACACAACAAAAACAGTGCCCTCCCCCCCCCAAAAAAAATTCTGCTGGAGAGAAAATTTAACAGAGATTCTGAGCAGAGTGAATTCAAAGGCAACAGAGATATTCCATTACAAGGTACAAGAAGGTCATCTTTCAGGGGAAAAAACAAACTGAATTACAGTGAGTCATGACTGAAGACTGAATTATTAAAAACTACGAGAATGACTAGAATCCAATTAGGTGAGAAGCCATTGGCTATGTTCGCCACAGTGATTGCTAAAAGGTGCATGAATTCAAGCACACAGCCATGCAATATCCATAGACAAACATTGACAGCAGAATGGGTCATACTGAACAACTCGGTGACTTTCAACTTTCTCAGACTTCAACAATATTTTTTTCTTTGATTTCAATGCGCAGCACCAACTTTCAAACAAATGGAATGGAAATATTTTCCATGCAGTGATTCACTTCAACATTTGGTATTCAGACTGGTGAATATACAATGGATTCGGGACAGTCTTCAGACCCTTTCACTTTTTTCATATTCTGCTTGAGGCCCTGTGCTAAAATAAAGAAAAAAAATCAAGTTTCCCCCCATCATTCTGCACTCAAAACCCCTTAATGGAAACAGAATTTTAGCAATGTATTGGAAGTTCCAATACATTCTGCAAATGTATTGGGTGGAAAAACTAGAATATTGCATTGACATAAGTATTCAGACCCTTTACTCAGTACTTAGTTGAAGCACCTTTGGGAGCAATTACAGCCTCCAGTCTTCTTATTTACACCTGAATTTGGGGATTTTCTGCCATTCTTCTCTGGAGATTCTCTCAAGCTCTGTTCAGGTTGGAAGGGGACCATCAGCAGACAGCCATTTTCAGGTCTCTCCAAAGATGTCCGATTGGATTCAAGTCGAGGACATTCACAGAGTTTTGCCTAAGCTACTCTTGTGTGGTCTTGGCTATGTGCTTAGGGTCATTGTCTCCTTAGAAGGCAAACGGAGCGCTCTGGATCAGGTTTTCATTAAGAATGTCTGTACTTTGCTATTCAGCTTTCCCTCAACCCTGACCTGTCTCCCAGTCCCAACAGCTGAAACACACCCCCACAGCATGATGCTGCCATCACCATGCTTTACTGTAGGAAAGGTACTGGGCAGCTGGTGAGCAGTGTGTGTTTTCTTCTAGACATGTAAATCTTGGTTCAGCAGACCAGAGAATCTTGTTTCTCACAGTCTGAGAGTCCTTTAGGGGCTGTTTTGCAAACTCCAGATTCCAGACAATAAGAATTATGAAGGCCACTCTTGGGAACCTTCAGTGCAGCAGATTGTTTGTAGCCTTCTCCAGATCTGTGCATCCACACAATCCTGTCTCTGAGCTCTACAGGCAGTTCTTTCCTCCTCATGACTTGGTTTTCTGCTCTGATATGCAATTAGCTGTGAGGCTTTATATTGACAGGTGTGTGTGTGTTTCCAAATCACGTCCAATCAATTGAATTGACCACAGGTGAACTCTAATCAAGATCATAGCAAAGGGTGTGAATACTTACTTTTTAATACATTTGCAAAAGAAATATAAAATTCTGTTTTCACTTTGTCATTATGGGGTACGGAGTGATTTTTGATTTTTTTTTCTTGAGCATAAGGCCTCAACATCGCAATATGTGGAAAAAAAAGGGAAAGGGTCTGAAGACTTTCCGAATGCACCGTTACGTTCTTCAATTAAAGGAAAAGGGATTCTTACTGATCAGACCATACTTTGAAATACCCTGAGTGTGTGCATTCAGGGAACATCCACAAGAACCTGATGTGACATCAGCAGCATTCTGGGGCTGGGAACTAACCACCTTTGCCAATTGCCTATTTTTCAGAGGAAACGTGTGGAACAGATGCAGATTAGGCACCAGCACCTGCACTTGCACCTTGTCGGCTAAAAGGGAACAGGCTCCAGGAGTCATGTGATGGAGGATTTTCTCCTCAAGTGTTATCAAACTGCTGTCGCTCTGCTGCTGTCACCCTGATGAGCTGAGGACGAAATGTATGTAAATCCTCTCACATAAATGACAGCATAAAAGATGAGAAACAGATGAGATTAGGTACAGAGGACCTTTTTTTGCAGGCAAGCACCTGATAAGCTCATTTATGCCCTTAAACGTTTAATTACCAGCACCATATCACGCGAATGGAGCGTACAGGGCTTTGGAGTGAAATCCTGTCTAAATCCAGGCATGTTGTACTATCTGTCAGTTTCTGCGAGGAAAGCAGAGACATTAATCAGAGTTTATTTGCTCTGAAGACATCAATTACTGTGCGGTAAAAGATGGCCTGCCATCACGCCTTTAATGATGCAGTGTTACCTTAAGGATAATCTGAACTGATGTTTCCATTTTGCCTCATCATTCTGCCAAACCATGTGGCAAATGCTCTTAAAAATGGTGCATTTAAATGCATATCAAAATTAAAACTGTGTCATCACATGCATATATGCATCACATGTGTATCATCAGATGCATAGGATTTATACATTTATCATTGCTTTGTAATATTTGAATAAAAAATGAGAGTCCCACTGTTGTCAAGCTGCCACTGTTGGGTCATTGAGCAGGACCTTGAACCTTAAGCTGTTTGGTGTATCCTTTGGGAAACTGGCCAGCTCAGCAGCAGAAGGTTGCGAGCTTAAATTTTGAGCAAGGCCCCTAACTTTCTTATGGTCTGCACCACTGTAAGCTGTTCTTGATAAGGGTATAAGACTTAACGCTGTGATTGTTATGTCTTTTAGAGAAATCAAGGCACATAATTACATTATCAAGAACACTAACATTTTCAATGGACCTTAACATATGCTGAAAATAAAAAGGTAGTGTCAAATGCGAAAGATTTAACTTTCACACAGCAAGGATTTACAATCTGGACCACAGTGTTAAACGATGATAAAACGCTTTGAGAAGCATGTGTCCAGTAAGAGTGCGTTAAAAGCTGCATCTACGCTATACATACAGTATCTAACTTCCTGGACACCCAAAAACTGCATCCCAAAACATGGCTATTAGTACTGAACTGTCTCTCCTCTTTGCTGCCACAACAGCCTTCACTCTTCTGAGAATGTTTTCCAGTAGAATGTGGAACATCACTTTGAGGTTAGGTGCTGATGTTGGACAATTGCTGCTCCAATCAATCTCAGTGGTGTCTGATGGAGGTTTAGTGGAGGCTCAGTGCAAATCTGTCAAGTTCTTCATCAACATTGGCAAACCATTCCTTTATGGACTTTGTTTTAGGAGGGAAGGACAGAAAGTTGTTTAACTGACTTTTACTGAGAGTCACTAAGGTTTTCAGTATAACCCACACTGTCTATAGAGATTCTGTGCTAGTATGCTTCATACTCTGAACCTGTTAGCAGTAAGTGTGACCGAAATAAAGAACAATAATTAGAATTACTGTCCTCAACCATTTGGCCATATAGTCTATACTTAGCAGAACACATTAATGACACTATCATTGGTCTATTAGTACTGATGCAGGCACAGACTGATAATTCATAAAAGGTATAGGGGATGTGATGCTTGTTTGTTTATGTGGATTATTTAACGTCGCTTTCAACAGCAATGGCTATTTAAAAGAACAGAACACAAGGGTTACAAAATCGAACTAGTTGATACATACTCGATCGAGCCATTTTTTAACGTAAATCAAAACTGCAATGCAATGTCCTTTTGGGATGAAACCGGATGGAGTCCTGAGGTTCGGGAAATCAAACCGGGAAACGCAGGAGTTTGTGAGGCCACCATTGCTGCCCCGAGGAATTTGATGCGTTTTTCACTTGTAAGTTAAAACACTTACTTCATAAGAACCTTAAACAAATACTTCCGACTCATAAATATGCTGACCAAACATCGATTGGGCTCTTCTTCCGCTATTTTAATATATTGTTTTTCAATTGCACCCAAAACTGGCAGAGAACTATGAACTCTATGACATACTCGTTGAACTTGTTGCTGAAAAATAGTAAAAACAAATAAATTTGACTGTTATTACAAGTTGTTTTCACCCATCCAGGAAAGATTTTTTACAGTGGGGCCAAAAAAGTATTTTTATTCAGCCACTGGTTGTTGTAAGTCTCCCTACTTGTTAGAAGACTGAGAGAGGTCCCCCCTTGGTAATTTTTTTCCATCAATAGGTACACTTTCAACTATGAGAGACCAAAATGAGAAAAAAAAAATCCAGGAAATTCAACCATTGTCAGGATTTTTAAAAGAATTTGAATTGGTAAATTTGTAGCAGACGTGAAAAAACCACTCACTGAAACGTTTTTGATTGAAGCTGATTACAATTTCCAAAAGTTTTATCCGGAAAGCCCCTTGTTACTAAAAAATTTTCCTCAATGAAACCCTTTTCCAAAACGAGTCCATTAAATAAACAGTAATGAACTCAGAAGTCATCCAATAAGACATATCCTGGTGTCTGAAAATGCCTAGGCCCTGAATTTGGCAGAAGTCTGAATGTTGCCTTTGCCTCCATCCAAGTCCCATTTTCCCACAGTGGTCCTTTCACTGCCTCTCCTCCTATCTCCTTGGCCCAAACAGTTTGTCCCCCAAAGCTCATCACACTCACAGCCCAAAACAAAAGGTTGTGTGAACCAGGCCAAAAAGGCCACAGTGGTCCTGAAAATCTCGGCCACATTAGCAGAGGCTGGCCTGGAGAGAGGGCACCCGGTGGACCACCTCCACCACTCCATTAACAAAACTCAGCTTTCGGGAGAACAGTGCTGGGAAACGGCAAAAAATCCATGGCCCTGTGACAAGCCATCCATAACAGATTTCTCCACCACTCCCCCTGAATTGTACGGTATTGACCATCGGGTCCTAGTGGATGAATTCCCACAGCAAACTGTTTTTTTCGGGAAGCAATTGGAATTACAGCCAGGGTTTTTATTTTTATGGGCCTTTAAAAATTAACCATGCCAGGCTTGATCCCCTCTTCCACCACTTTAGGCCAAGCAACCCATCTTTTTTCTTTTCCTTTTCGCCTCAGTATAGTACCAGTTTTTGGAGCCATGCCAAGGTAACCACTCCTCTTTGCGGGGCCCTAACCAGAGGAGCCACAATTATGGTCCAAGGCTGAAAATTGCAATTTGGGGACACCACAGGGGAAGAATATATATCCAAAGCTAACAGCTTTTTTTGGAAACTTCAGTGCAGAGGTGAGGCCCCTTTTTTGCTCTAAGGATCACACAAACCCCAGTGGGTGGCCATATGGCATAAGGACTGTGGTTTATATGGCTGTGCCAAATGGGAACCATCAACTGAATCAGAAGTAGCAGTGTGTTCTCCTCCTCACTGTCAGACTAATGGAGTGTATCAGGTGAAAATCACAAAGGAAAGCTAAAAAGCTCCTCCTCTCTGTCTTTTTGCAATGTTAAACTTTGAAAGCCTTTGTGAACAACACACAAAAAATTGCAAGCTTTTTGATTTACTATGAAGGATTTTGTGTCTATCATATGAAAAAAGAAAAGACATCCTATCCTGTTGGCCTTAAGTTATTAATCTTACCTCCGGGTATGTTGTTTTGTTGTCCTAAGGTACAAAAAAACACATCGTTCCCATTTAGTTTCCCACAAGAACAATATGTGGTAAAGTGTTTCAAAGCTATTTTTCCTTTCTGATGCCATGTTTTTGTCCAATGGGCCTGTTTATTTTTATTGTTCTGAGTATCAAGAAAATCTCCCAAACCAATGTAAAATTTAAAAGTGGTCAGAGGACCCAAACCAATTTTAAAGACGTAATGCAGGGGTTTTTACCAAACACTTTTTTCAAATTTCCAGTAAGTCTTCCAGAAATATTTTCATTTCTTTTTTTTTTTTTTTTCTCTGTATTTTTCTCTCTGTTATTTTTCTGGGGTCTGTTAAGGAGTCTTATTGCCGTCCACCAACACAGCAAAAAATGGGTTTTGTAGTAGATGAATTTTTCGTACCTTTGCCCTCAAGCCAACTGTTTTACTTTCATTTTTTATGTAAGTAATTCCAAAGAATTACAAAACAACAATAGTTTTAGTCTTATTTTAAATCCAAGTTGCGGGCAAAAAAAGTATTTAGTCAGCCAACTGATCGTGCAATTTCTAATAACTTATTAGAAAGATGATAGAAGTCCCCCCTGGTAATTTTTCATCATAGGTACACTTTTCAAATATGAGAGAACCAAAAGTAGAAAAAAAAAAAATCCAGGCCAGGAAATCAACATTGTAGGATTTTTTAAAAAAAAAAAAATCATTTAATTTGTAAATGAAAATGGTTGGAAAATAAGTAGTTTGTTTCACCCACCAAACAAGCAAGAAATTCTGCCTTCTCCAACAGACCTGTAACAACTTTCCTTAACTGTCTTTTAAAAAAGCTCCCTTCTGTCCTCCACCCTCGTTACCCTTTATTAATGGCAACCTGTTTTTGACCATCGTTATCCTGTATAAAAGTATAAAAGAACCACCTTTCCACAAGCCCTCCAAAGTCCAGAACTCTCCAAAACAAACCATGGGCCCCAAGGACCCAAAGAGCTGTTCGAAGGGACCCACCCTGGGAAGAAATTGTAAGACCTGCACCAAGGCTGTGAAGAGTTAATCTACAATAGGCAGGCAGGTTTGGTGTGAAAATTAAATTCAAACGGTTTGAAGCAATTGTAAGAAATGGAAGACATACAAAAACCTTTGATAATAATCTCCCTCCCGATCTGTGGGCCCCAAACGCAAGATTCTCATCCCGTGGGGGGGGTGGGGGGGGTCAAAAATAATCAATGAGAACGGTGGGACAATGAATTTCTTGACCTGCATAGAGCTGGGGAACCAAAGTAACAAAGGCTAGCAATCAGTAACACACTATGGTATGGTGCCGAGAGGGACTCAAATCCCGTGCAGTGCCATGGCGTGTCCCCCTGCTTACGCCCAGTACATGTCGAGGGCCCATCTGAAATTTGCCATATAGCATATGGATTGAGACAAAATTGAACTTTTTTTTGGTAAAAACTCAACTTGAGAAGAAGAATTCTGATTGCATCTTCAAGAACACCAATACCTACTGGTGAAAACATGGGGTGGAAACTCATGCTTTTGGGGCCTGTGTTTTCTTGCAAAGGGACAGGGAACGACTGATTCCGTGTTTAGAAGAATGAAACTGGGCCAATGTATCGTGAGATTTTTTAAAAAGCCAAAACCTCCTTCCATTAGTGGAGAGCCATTGAAGATGGGAACGTGGCTGGGTCCCCTTCCCCAGCATGACAATGACCCCAAACACCAAACAGCAAAAAGAATCACATCTCCAGCCCCTCGTGCCCAAAACAAGGAGTGGCTTTGTAAAAAGCATTTCAAAGTCCTGGAGCAGTCTAGCCAGTCTCTAGACCTCAACCCCATAGAGGTGGAGGGAGTTGAAAGTCCGTGTTGCCCCAAAACATCACTGCTCTAGAGGAGATCTGCATGGAGGAATGGGCCAAAATACCAGCTACAGTGTGTGCAAACGGTGAAGGCTTACAGGAAATGTGACCTCTGTCATTGTCAGCAAAGGTTATGTTACAAAGTATTGAGTTGAACTTTTGTTATTGACCAAATACTTATTTTCCACCATAATTTACAATTAAATTCTTTAAAAATCCTACAATGTGATTTCCTAGTGTACCTATGATGAAAATTACAGACCTCTCTCATCTTTCTAAGTACGAGAACTATCACAATCAGTGACTGACTAAATACTTCTTTGCCCCTCTGTCTTGTGTTTTACCTGGTCTGATAATAACGTGAAGTCATTTTGAGATGGTGTGTCAGGGCAAAATTTCACATATTTACAATCCCAAATCAGAAAAGGTTGGGATATTATGGAATATGCCAATTGCAGGCCTGTAACACATTCCAAACACAGCTGCCACATGGGCAATTTCAGACTAGTAATGACATAAAATTTACTAAATAATGATGTGATTTCAAACAGGTGGTGTAAACAGGTGAATATAATCATGATTTGGTACAAAAGCAGTATCCACAAAAAGCTGAGTCTTTGAGGAGCGAAGATAAGAAGAGGATCTCCAATTTGTCAATAAATGTATGAGACAATTAATGACATGTTTAAGAACAATGTTCCTCACAGAAAGATTGAAAGGGATTTACATATTTCACCCTTGACAGTGCATAATATCATTAAACAATTCAAGGAATTTCACTGCCTAAAGGGCTAAGGCACAAGCCTAAACTGAAGATGCATGATCTCCAAAACCATATGGGACTGTGGTAGGCTAGTGGTTAAGGTACTGGACAATGGACATAAGATGCAGGTTTCGACTCCCATCTCTGACAAACTGCCACTGTTGGGTCCTTGAGCAAAGCCCCGTGATCCTGACCAGTCCCGAATAGAGTATGTGTGGAGAATTTTAACATGAAAAATGCAACAACAATAAGCCGTACTGTTGCACACCTTGATACATGTATGCAAAACAAATGGAACAAAATAACACCTGAAACACTTTATTGCTTGGGATTCTTAGTCCCATTTTTTGAAATGTGTTGCAGACCTGAAGTGCTTTTTTTTTTTAACTGTCTCAACTTTTTTCTGATTTGGGATTGTAAATTGTAAAGAGTTCATTGTTCTGTTTTTCTCTACTGATGTAGTTCCTCCAGAGATGTAGTTATGACTGGATTACTGGATTGTAAACTGAAACCCTGTAGTGTCAGTTGTGCAGAAACACAGATTTACAAATAATATGAATCTGTCAGGTTTCATTAAGGAACATGTGATGGGAAGGCAATAGAGTATCTCTCAGTTTCCACCCCTGTTCTTGGTGTGGGTCACAGTGGCAACATGCTAAGAAGGTCAGCAAAAACCTCATCTCTAGCCGTAGATTAAAGCTCCTCCTGGGGGATTCTTAGACATTCCCAAGCCAACAGTGAGATATAATCTCTCCATCAGGTCTTGGGTCTGCAATGGGGTCTCTGTGCCTGGAAGTGCTTCAGCAGGAGGAAACCAGGGGGCATCCTTGTGAGCCCTAATAACTTAAACTGGTTCCACTCGATCCACAGGAGCAGGGACTCCACTCCAAAATCCCCCCAGATTGACAAACTCCACACCCACAAAGAGTAAACCCAGGGACTCTGCATAGACAAACTGGACCCTGAAAGTGACTGACGGTCTTCAATGCTGCGTAAAAAATTTTAATCAAGCTTGTTCTAATTTCTGCATTGTTCGGATGTGTTAAAATCAGGCTGACCAATCAGAGCTCTGTTGTTTCAATCAGCGAGTTTACAGGACAAGCAACACCCTGACTACAAAAACATGGATATTAAAGAACATATCTGGTGGAATATAACTGAAAGGCTGGGGAATGATGGTGAAAACCTCTCAGTGACTGTATGGAACCAGTTTATTGTTTAGCTAAGTGCATTATAATCTGTTCATGTTCACAAAAACAGAAACTACAGCTTCCTGCACTAATCTTCGCTCGTGACTTTGACGCTGTGAAAAAGACACAGCAAAATCTCAGTGACACATTATTGGAAAATAACGACAGCAAAAGTGGACAGGGAGTTTTCGCTGTGAAGGTCCTGCTACGTTAAAAATGGCATCTGTTATTTTAGTGCAAAGAAAACCTGTTCAGTGTGAACAGGTTTCTCACCATTGGTGTCCACCAGCTTTCTGGCCATAGCTTCCTGTAGCTATTTCTACAGTTGAGGACAAGATCCATCAGACTCAAAGTCCCAAACCTCACTTGGCACAAGGGAGAAGTCCTTCTGAAGGTGTAAGTTAAATTGACACTCAAGCCTCCGTCAGACACTCCCAAACAACGTAAACGATTCTCCTGGGTTTCCTAGGAAACCTCATCCACTCATCCGATGCCCCATGGTGCAAATCTAACTCACTAGCAAGTGAGGATCAGTTGACAGTTCTGCTCCTGTGTCCAAATAATATGTCTTCGAGTCAGATGACATGAATACAAAACCAATTAGTGACCTTTGGCCCAAGGTAAGGACACTTGTGAGCAGCATTGTGTTAAAAAATAGTTCGTTATTGAGGGGCCATGAGTCACACAGAAGTTTAATGACATTTCAGTACTTGGGTTCAAATTAGGGAGGCCATCATTCCCAGTCACATCCCTATGGGTATCACCATCATTCACAAAATGAGTGCTGAAATCCCCAAGTATAACTATAGATTCAGTATGAGGTACACTTGAGCACCTGCTCCACCTTCTTCAAGAAGGTTGAGCATCCTGATCTTTTGTTATTGTGTACGCACAAACACTCAGTTTCATGGAGGAAACCCTCTTAACAACCGATACAAATTCCATGACTGTCAGCTTGGCAGTTGAGCCCTCAGTCTGTACGTATCCTCACACCTGCCTGAAGTTGTTCTCCCCTGAGGACCCCTGATAGAGAAATTTGGTATAAGAGCCAACACTGTGAGTGAATGTATGGCTGACTACATCTAATCCATACCCTTCCATCACACGCACACCCTAACTCAGGCTCTTTTCCTTCCAGTGAAGTGACATTCCACATTTATAAAGCCAGTTTCCATTTCCAAAATCCAGTCTGTGCAAAACTTTCCATCTCATGCCTGTGGCCTGGATGGCATTGCCTCCAAACCCCACCATTCACACTGAAGATGGTGAGCCCATATGATCGTTTCAAGGTTGACCAGGTTACATGGGTTGTCTTGTCACTAGACACTCACTGAGGTTACACTGATTCTTATTTGTACCTGTTATGTGGGTTTTTGCATCAGACCTTGTCTGACCTCTCCCCACAGGTGACCCTGCTGGCAACATCGTGCTCCAAGTAACATGGTTCTGACTGGATCATTGAAGCACACATGCCCCTTCACCATAACAAGGTCTCGATCCTTGATGGGGGAAATGGCATGTGTGCTCAGAAAAAAAGAGCGCAACTAAGGCCGTTCCATGCCAAATGAACTTGGTGTGGGATCAAGCAGCGAAGTTCATGTTGCAAAACCTCTGAAACCCCCAAAGCCAGCCACAGTTCTCGGTCTCTTCCCGTCTCATATAAACTTTGAGATTGAAACTGCGTTCGTGAGCAACAGGCGCACACTAGAGGACACTCTCAGTCACTTTATGTACAGGAATCATTCCCAAAAGCCCTACTGTTATACCTGTTTATATTCTAGCATCCTAGCCAAATATTAAATCTGTCGTAGATTAGGGTTTGCGAACACGTGATAGCAGAGTAACTGATAGATGAATGTGGCACAGAGAGAGGGATATGGAGACTAAACCAAAACACCTGAATTTCAATAAACAAAAATATCAATCTTTCAAAAGCATGGCAGGTTTGATGTGCATCCTATTATAGTAGCTGCAGATGTATGAAGCTGATAAAACACATTAGGGGTTATATCAGAGTGTTCATTTCAATTACAGCTCCTGCCAAGCTCTCACCCCCTGCAGTTCTTTATTTAGTGCACACGCTAAAGCCTTCATAAGGCATATTCAATAGCATGACTTTCAGCACAAAAAGAGAAGAAAGACTCCATGATCTAATACCCCTTTGTAATGTAAAAGACTGTAATTTCAGCTGTTTTCTGATAACTTGAGGTTTTTTTAAGGCAAGGAAATACCAGGGCACATTTTTGAATACCGTTATACAGCTCTCTATTTATTAAAGCTTGAATTAACATGACAGCGAGTTTTGTCAAGGGAGTCTTTACAACGGCTCAGGGAGCAGTTCCACACGACAGTAATAGTCTACAGTTAATATCATTGAGTGATGCTGGTTTCTCGCAGTTATAAAGCAGAACAAAAGAGGTTTATTTGAAGCATGAATACAAAGGTAGAATTGTAAAGGATGAGGTGAGAGGAGGGAGTACAAGGCACTGGAGATGAAAGCTGTGTTATTTGAGATAGCACTGGGAGTGAATTAAAACAAAGAAAGCACGGAGAGGGATAAGTCGGACCTACTGACGTGAAAAAGATGAGCCACTTTTACTTTTGTTACAACAAAGATTTAAAGACGCAAGACTTGTTAATTATCTTACTGTTAACCAGTGGCCAAGTTCTTAAGCTTTGCCTTTTATGGAATACTGACTATATACTAAGGAATTTGCTTTAAATTCCATTCTTCTTTTCCATTCCACAATCATTTTCCAGTTTAATACAAATATTTATCTTGTAATTCCACTGACTAGCCATTCCACCATGCACATCTGAAACATAGGTACACTATCTACCATTACTGACTGCAGAAAACCTGTTGAGAAGCACATCTGTCAACCACTTGTACCCCATCAGTCAATGAAAAGGGGTGACTATATGACCACCACTCACCAGATATTATTTGAGGGCTGGACAATTTTCAGCACAGCAGTGATGCTGACATAATGACTTGAAAGTATGTGGTGTGCTGTTACGCGCATCAGGAACTGCAGTAGGCCTACTTTGTACATATACTGGCCACTTGTTGAAACAGCTTGGAGGTGAACAGAGACCATAGCTCATATTGTGTCCTTGACAAATTGTTTTTGTCCTCCCACAACCTCTTCGTCAGTTTCAGCTGCTGACCACATGGAGATTCATGTATTCTCACCCCAGCAGCGACAAAGAGGTGTTCACTAAACAACAGCACTTAATAAACTAGCACTTTCTATAGCACCAAACACACTACCATCACCATATCACAGCTGTGTTGAATGTGGCCCACCATCTAAAAACATCTAATTAGCAGTGGCTCTATAGTGGTTCACTTCCGCTAGCAGATCAGTAAAGGTCCACTGACAAGATGTGCGTGAACCTCAGCAGCTACAGTCAGTGACTGTATACCAATAAAATGAATCTACCTGGTAAGTAATAAGTAACAGACCTAGGGCATGGCTTGGCATGTGCACCTACACACAATCAACACAATTAAAGGGTGGCGCCATTTGGAAACAAGACAGGAGGTTTACCACAAGAAATTAGGGAATATGACTCCCACTACTCCCACGTAGTTCAATTGTACTGAAATAGATACTGCCTATAATAATAACACAAAACAAGTTTTAGATCTTTACTGAACCACACGTTGGTTAGAAATCAGACCCCACCGACAACTCTAAATCAGAAAATGTTGGCACAGTATGGAAAATGCAAATTAAAAAAAATGTGGTGTTTCTAACATTCCCAGAAGTTGAATCTGTTCATCTGGACATAAGGTTTTGTCGGAGAAACGTTTCGTCACTCATCTAAGTTCTTCTTCAGTTTGAAGTCACTTAGATACAGAAGTCACTTAGATGAGTGACGAAACGTTTCTCCGACAAAACCTTATGTCCAGATGAACAGATTCAACTTCTGGGATTTTCTTACCTGGATTATTGAGCATGCATCAAGACATGTTTCTAACATTAACTTTTATTTCATTGCAGATAGTATGAACCCTAGATATTTCATGCTTTGTCTGGTCTGATTCATTTCATTTGTTAACAAACATCCATTCCTGCATTTGCATCCTCCAACACATTCAAAAAAAAATTGGGACGGTGAAGCATTAACCAATCTGGAATGTTGCCATTCCTTCTCACAGTACTTCAAAAACATTTTAGCACCAAAGATAATGAGCAATGAAGTGTCTCATTTGGTATTTCGTCCCATCCTTCCTGCCAACACGTCTTAGGATGTGCAACAGTACGGAGTCATCATTGTTGCATTTTGCGTTTTAAAATTCTCCACACATTCTCTACTGGAGACAGGTCAGTACTGCAAGTAGGCCAGTCCAGTCCTTCTGTGGCCATGCCCATGTAATGTGTGCATTTTGTACGCAATGTGTGGTTTTGCATTGTCTTGTTGAAAAATGCATGGACGTCCATGGAAAAGATGACATCTTGAAGGCAGCTTATGTTGCTCTAAAATCTCAATTAATTGGGCCATCACAGAACTGGAAATGACCTTTGCCAAGGGCACTGACACAGCCCCATAACACAACAGACCCTTACTTTTGGACTTGATGCCGATAACAGTCTGGATGGTCCTTTTTGTCTTCACTACAGTGCAAACGGAGTCCATTTCTTTAAAAAAAAGATCTGGAATACTAATTGGTCTGACCACAGTACACGTTTCCATTGTGTGATGGTCCATCCCAGATGTCTCTGAGCCCATAGAAGTCGACTCCACTTCTGGAAATAATTAACATAAGGCTTATTTGAACCAGTTTTATGTGAACTTTTTGACTGTAACTCTGTATTGCAGTGCTTGATAAAGGTTTGACAAAGTAATCCCTTGCCCATGTGGTTCTATCAATTATTGATGAATGATGGTCCTTTATGCCACCTGAGGGATCGGAGATCATTGGTGCTCAGTTTAGGCTTGCCCTTTATGCACTGAAATTCCTCCAGATTCATTAAATCATTTAATGATATTATGCACTGTAGAGGGAGAAGTAAGTAAATCCTTTCCAATCTTTGATTGAGGAACATTGTTTTTAAATATTTCAATCATTTTCTCATGCGTTTGTTGACAAACTGGATATTACTTGCCCACTTTTGCTCTTAAAAGACTCTTTAAAGCCATTTTTGTACCAAATCATGATTACAATGACCTGTTGATATCACCAGTTGAAATAACAGCATTAATTCGTTTTTTTTACCTCATTACTAGCCATAAATTGCCCCTGTCCCAACTGGCTTGGAATGTGCAGTCCTGAAATGCAGGAATAAATGTATAACAAATGAAATGAAGTTGCCCAGACAAAACATGAAATATCTGGGGTTCATTCTATCTGCCATGAAATAAAAGTCAAAGTATATGTACGGCACACTGCATATTTTTTTTGTTTGCATTTTCCACACTGTTCCCTGCGATAGGTTGGCACCCAGTCTAGGGTTGTTCCTGCCTTGCAATCTGTGCTGCTGGCTGGGCACTGTCTCTCCCGCGACCCTGTAAAGAACTAAGCGGATAAGAAAGTGAATGAATGAATTTTCCATACCGTCTCAACTTTCTCTGATTTAGGGATGTATGAGTAATTAATGCAGAAAATCACTTCATTCTTAAAGGTTCACAAAGTCTATATGTTAATGCAGATTACCTGTATCTAATCAGCTGTAGTAAGTCAATATAAATACGTTTAAAAAACTTTTTGTAGAAGTCTCCAAACAGCCTACCATTTACCTCGTACCATCAGGACTCCATTGCACTCTACAACAGTTACTAACCATGCTGAACCCAGAGGTAGTTATGGAACCGATTTATGACCAGCAGACTGGGCTGTGTGTGTTCACTCATGAACATGCATGAAAATATGCCCCCAGCTGAGGTCAGTACTTTAGAGTTGCTCCCAGAAATCCAGCTGAGCAAAGGTTCAAACATCTGGAGCAGGACAGCAGGTCTCCATGGGCCCAGAGTGACTCAGTATGGACATGTTTCAAGAGCTTGTAAAGCAGTACATTAAAAACTGGAGCAGAGTGTATACCGAAATGTTACTGAAGAAGGTTATGGTACTCTGTATGGTCCTGACAGGGACTGGCTTTTTTTCGCACGAGGACAGAGGGAGGTCAGCTATTCTGTTATTATGAGTATGCCTTAAAACTAGAAGAACTTAAGCTATGTATAAAACAGGATCTGCAAAAGACAGTAAAGGGACCAGTTGCTTTTTGTGTCCTCGCTTTCTCATTAGGCTCCCAGTACTGGAAGAGGACTTGAAGTCTAGGAGAACCACAATAAAGTAGTGGAGGCTACGTCCAGCCGGAGCGCTGGCAAGAACATACACAGTAACCTCAAACCCACAGTGATTTTTACAGGTTCTCTATCCATAAAGCAAACAGACAGAACTGGGCCAAAGCAATTAGAGGCAAAAAAGTAAATGCAATAAATGCGTCGTTTAAGGCATATTAATGCACCGTTTGCTAGTCTTAATGCTTTTTTTCTCCTTGCCTACTCGGTGTATAAATACAGCCTAGGGCTGAACAGGAGAAATGTCTCATTACACAAGAAACAAGAGATGTTATAATGCAAGCAAATTCATTTAAGTAACTAAAATAGCTGCTCGTGCCGGACCAGAGAGGAGAGCAAAACACAGGGAAACAGGACACTCGTTTAACAAAAAATATATTATAAAAATCATTCAGACTACACATATTTGTAAAAGTAACTGCCACCTGGTTATACAATCTAGAGGAAAATACACTACATTTCCAGACTAGTTATCAATTTGTCATTTCTATGACCCTCTTAGTAGGAATAGTAACTCCTTTATCGGATTAAGATTAGCTGCTTAATTAGCTCTCATGCCAAGCCACTGACTGACATTCATACGCCTACCTCTCTCCGAATCTTTAATTTGAAGAAAATGCTCCATCTCCATCTTAAAAAGACAGAAATTCTTTGCGGAAAAAACATACTTGCAGGGCACAATAGGAACACTTGGAGTTTTATTTCAGTAAAAATATGTTGACTTGTGGCTGTGAAAAAAAAGATGTGGGTCAAAGAAAGTGCTGAGGGTCAGAAAGAACAAAAGAGAATGAGAGGCCGTGAGAGTAAAAAGTGAGAGAGGGAGTGAGAGAGAGAGAGAGAGAGAGAGAGAGAGAGAGAGAGAGAGCGCAAATGTGTACCTCAGCTGTTCTGGTGGGTTTTCCATTATGTTTCTGAAATGGACTGAGCAGGCAAAAGAGCTTCCTTTCAGATGAGGCGCAGAGGCAGAAATGAGTTATAATGAATGAATGCATCAGAATGGGATTTCTAAGCCATACAGAACTCTTCAGTTTGAAAAAGGACCTTTCACTTTGAAAAGCGCCATGAGGACATAAGGTACCACATTGTTGTGAGTGACCTGGAGAAAAAAAGAATTTACATTCCAGAAAAAAAAACCCAAAATGTATCCAATATTCTCAACAAAGGAGAGTGAAAACTCGGCACGGCAATCAGTATTTTATATTGACAGTTTCGGAATGTCTTTCTTTGGTTGTAAAAGCCTTTCCTCATTAGAATTATCTTTCATCCTCTTTTCTCACGCTCTCGCTCTCCCTCTTGTCGCATTAAGCAGTTGCACTGAATCAGTGGCAGCAAGTTTGAACTGAATTATGCATTCATTAAGTCATGCATATGCAGTGATTTGGAAGTTCATGAATATCTATCACGCTTCCGTTTGCCTTTCCTCATTTTCTTGATGTACAAAAGGGCCCGGCCTACAGGCATGCAGAAAGAGAACAAGCCGTGCGCTAACTGTTAAAGAAATGAAATACAGTGATTCTAATTAGCGGCTAAAGAGATACATCCTGTGCTACAACTGCTGTAGACAGATTGTCAAATTGTCACACACAGACTTAACCTAGTTCTGAACAAAATGACACCATCAGGGGTAATTCAAATTTGAAAATGATTTTTCGTCAAACATAATTCACAAAATTCTAATATAATCTGCATGTTTAGGCTTGTACAAAATTGGCTGAAATGTTAATCATGTCTGCTTTATATCCTCAGTACTGAACCATGATTATCACAATTATACAAGCAATTCAGAAGCAAAAATGTCTCGCTGAACTTTTATAAATTTAGCCTTTTATTTTAAGCGAAAGTTTACTGATGCGCAAACGTAAGTCTGCATCCAAATGCACTGTAATTATGTTTCGTACACTAATTTATTCTAAGCACTGTTCAGTTTGACTCAGAATAAATAAATCCATATGCCATCACACTATGAAACCAACCAGACAGCTGCAACATATGTATGGCTCGGGGATTGCAAGAGAAACAATATTAGAGCATTCGCCATTACGCTATTTCAAACTCTGACAATGCCAAATCTAATCTTGAAGTCTGAGACAGCATAACTGTCCCTGCTCTTTGGATGGCATGGATGGCCTTTAGCCATGACCTATCAATAATGTCAGTCATGGCCAGCAGTGAGCTGTTAGCATAATTTTGAAAACATTTTCAGTGCTGTTTTTAAATTATCTGAGAAAGCTAAAGGTTATGATCATAATTAAAAGACAACTAATTGTGCAAGCCATGTCATCATCTTTCACTGTCATAATATAATAAAAGCACATAATAGGGAATCAGTAAAAGGAAAAGGAAGCATGCACTGTTGACACTAGCATTGAGCTGCATTATACAGTCCTGTGCACATGTCCTAGATATACCATTGTTTTAGCAATTGTTTAATATCAAATATAATTAGTTCTAAGTCTCTTTACTAGAATACAACCAGAAAATATAAGAAATTTCTATGTAGCATTAAAAGAGTTAAAGACAAGTATTTAGTGTGACCTCCCCTTACACTTGACCAATATCAGCATCTGGCAGCTTTATCGGAATTCGACCCTGACCCATCTACAGTCCGAAGCGGCTTGATCAGGAACGTCCTTTTTGGAAGGATACCAGCCAAGAAACCACTTTTTCAAAAGGGGAACAAAGTATAAAGATGTGCTAAAGCTCACAAAGACTGGAATGATCAGTGGAAAAGAATATATGGAGTGACATTTCCCAGTTTGAGGTTTCTGGGTCCAATGGTCGACAATATGGTCTTTATATCGTTGCTAAAACAACAAATCTATTGGTGGCCTAAGACCTTTGCACAGTACTGTGCATTGGCTCATACCTAGCAGAACAGAGAGGGCTAGAGCGGCTGATAATGAGATCACTTGCAGTATGTGAGAGAACCGCCAGACTTGTTAAGACACCTCATCAGCTGTTAGCAGGCTAAAAGCAGACATACAGCAAAAAGAGATGGATGGGGGGAGCAGAAGAGAAGGATGTAGAGATCTAGCCTAAAGGCACCTTGTGCGATCATAGTGTGCATCCGTTTAGCAATAAGCCCCCCATGAAGCTGACAAGCAGTGGGAGGTGTGTTACCACATCTAATACCTTGTACCTCCTCCTACCATTCACACTAAGTGACCACGGTTTAATAAGCACAGGCCATAAGAGGGAAAGCCTTGTTTAGTTCAATCTAATAAATTACCAGCTGTCTGGGGCAGTGAGAGTTCTACAGCACGACAGTTAAACCTTACATGGAATCAGCTTTACAAATCAGAGTAAAATTGCACCTACATATTCTGGATATTAACTCTGCAATGTTGTTCGGGCCTTTACAGTCCAACCTTTCTGACTAGCCCAAAATGCATAGAAACATCCTTATCCTCATCATAATGTCATGTCACATGCTATCAAAGGTGACACTTTGGTGTAGCTACAAGGTTCAATTCTGAACTCTCATTGCTGTCTGTGTGAAGTTTGTCATATTCTCTCTGTCCTTTGTGGACAAATCCAAATACCAGTATACATATTTTGTGCAGGGAAAATCTAATAAGTAATGTCAATTGATATCTTGTAAGCCTGTGAACTAATCAAGCATTTTATTTTCTTATGGCTTTCGAGAAAATCTACACTAGGCCCGAGACATTTAATTTGAGTGATGAAGCCAGATCATATATGGAGATTTTGGGTTATTAGCACCAGTGAGGAAAGAAACCGCTTTGCATATTCTTAATCAGCCAGCAAACCAAGGGAGCGATGACAGTGCTGCCATTCATAGTCTCATGAATGCTTATACAGGGAACTTGCCTGCTATTGTACAAGAGGTTTTGTTACAGTGTGCTGGCTGTTTTTTTTCTTCATTCGCCAATAATGACAGATCTCTCTCCCTCTCTCTCACTCTCTCTCTCTCTCTGTCAGTCTCGTGCCTCTCTGGGCTGAAGCAGATAAGCGGGTGATTCATCATGCGGCTGAAGGCTACACACGGTGCCTTATCAGTCCTTCCCAAGGATTCAGCCTCCCCATGCAAGGTCTGTGTTTGGAAAGTGACCTGCAGCCTCCCAGGCCCAAATTATCATGGCAATATTAGAATTACCCACGCAAAAATGACAAGAGGCAAATCAATACATTTCATGTACATATACCCTACATCCAGTTGCCCTCCACCTCACGGTCCTCGGCAATGAGCTCCCATCTGCTTCGATCTGTTTCTATTGTAGCGAGGGATTTAATGAAGAAGCAAAGCCAACCTGATGGGGGTTAATGAAGGTAAATGCATGTGTGGACTCTATTCTGAGAAAATTTATTAGGACTCACGGGTCAGTGTGTTTAAAAGTTATACCACGCACTTGGGTTTCCCTGTTCTAGCTGCACGAATGAGGGTAAGTGAGTCAAAAATAAATAAAAGATGGTAATGACAAGATGGCGAGCTGTTCGGCAGCTGTGATTATGGCAACACAGCGAGCAATCGTGGAGCTTTCTCAAGCTCTGCTTTCCACTGTGACAATGAGAATATCATCACAGAAAATTGTCTTGTTGAAAAGGGTACGGAGATGAAATTATCATGAAATATCTGGCAGCCTGTTCCTATTGTGACATTTAGCTAAAAAAAAAAGTCATAGTTATAAGTCATAACAGAGACACAAATATACACCCATATGAAATTCAGTACAACCTGATCTGTGTCTCTATATGTGTTTGTGTGGTTGATTCAACCGGTAAGATCAAATCTCTGGAACAGGAGAACAGACTAGAAAATAACAAATGATACGGACAATAAATTACTGTTGAAACAGTACTGGGCCAAAACAATGGATTGATATCGGCTGTATTTCCATTAAACTGTAAAGATGTTTTAATGCACACAAAGTTTACTCACATCTATCCAAGAAGAGGTATCCAAGAGCCTCGCCCTCAGCATACTCTTTTATTTTATACTGCTTGTGCTGGTACCACAGAGAAGCCTTAGTGACTCGGTGGGAAGAGTCAGTTGCTAGAAAATGAAGGGTCAGAGGCCCAGGGTTCATTCCTCGGTGGGGCTTGCAACATGAAGGTAAAACAAAACCAGCTACTGGGGGTGTGCTCCTATTGCTGGTCCCAATCCCGAAAAACATACAAGAGGTTGCATCAGGAAGGGTATCCAGCATAAAAAACAAATCTGATATGTGGATTGTGGCGACCCCTGACAGGAGTAGCTAAGAGATGATGTCTTTTTTTAATGTTGGTACCCTAGACCTTTCATATTAGTATAACAAACTACCGTATTTTTTGGACCATAAGGCGCACTTAAAATCCTTTAATTTTCTCAAAAATCGACAGTGTGCCTTTAAATGCGGTGCGTCTAATGTATGAATTAATTCTGGTTGAGCGTTCTGACCTACAACCGATTGTAGATGGTACACGGCGCTCATAAATCTGTCAAAATGTGATAGGTTACGAAGCTTACGGACACCATAGTGCGCAGCATAACGGAGTAATACGGTATGTGCTTCAGCATTAGGGTATGTTCATTCATTCATTTATTTTCGAAGCGGATTTCAAACTCAACGCTATCAGTCACGCAGTACAACATGGTCATAGAGCAGCTGCGAGAGAATTCAACATTAACGAATCAATGATACAGAAGTGGAGGAAGCAAGAAGACGCCCTGCGCCAGGTAAAGACCAAACTGAGCTTCTGAGGGAACTTAAGAGTTTTGTTTCATTTCATGCGTCTTATAACCCGGTGCGCTTTATGTATGAACATAGATCCGTTAGCAGCCGATCACTGATATCGCGTCTTATAATCCGGTGCGCTTTATGGTCCGGAAAATACGGTACTGACAATTGATCATTTAGTTCAGCTGAAAATGTTTTAACCAAAATATCCATAAGGCACTTGTTCTACCATTTACAATAACTAGGAAAACTGAACTGAAAAAGAACTCCCCTGATAAACATGAGTGACATCCATTAACAGAAGCACCTTATCAATCAATGTCAATGGACTGCACACTTGAACATGTGTTACATGGGTCCAGATGGTCAGATGTGTCAAAATCTCATGAAGAGCAGTATCAACAGAGAAAGTATTTCTGTAAAATGGATACATAAAAAACCTCATGGAGGTCGATATCACATCTGGTAGAGCATCAGGTCACTAGCGATAGAAAGACTGAATTTGGAAGAGTTTAGCTGGTCGGCAAAATCATCAGACCTCACTCCCATTCAAAATCCGTGAGATTATTTGAAACAGCAGATGAACTGCCCACAAACCGAACTGGAGTCCCCAGTTAATGCCAGGCTAAAATTAACAACCACTCTTGCAAGACAATGTTCAAATTGCAGAACATTTCTGTTGCTTATTATTTAAGTACATGTAGTTTATTATTTATATGCTTATTATTTAAGTACATTTAAGTACAAGTACATGACATGGCATCAGTGATTGTTAATAGACACTGTGCTCTTAATCAATAACTAATTACATTTTCTGTTTTCTCTCCGAGCTGTGTTCCGGCAGTTCCAGTCCCACACATGATGTTCATCCGCTGTAGCTCCACCCAAGCTGCTTCCGTCATCAGCTCCAGCCCCACCATACCCAGGCCACTTAATGCCGATGTGCATACTTCACATTTTATTCGAACTTTGACCTCCATGACTTTAGTTTTGCTTTTAGATTTATCATCTACGCCGCCCAAGGAGGTTGGGTCCCTTTGTGAGTCTTGGTCTCCCAAGGTTTCTTCCTATAACACTCAGGGAGTTTTTTTCTTGCCACTGTCGCCTAGGCTTGCTCAATTTGGGATTGGACGTAGTTATTAGGAGGTAATCTAAACTTGTAAAGTTGCTTTGAGACAATGCGTCCATTGTAAAAAGCGCTATATAAATAAATCTGACTTGACTTGACTTGAAGTACATTAATGGGATTTCTGTTTAAAATCCCAGACACAACCCAAACAGATTGACATTCATACCATCCCTCTTCATTATGTTGTATCAAATTTAATTTTAATTGGACAAATTTATTTGAAAGAGCTCTGAGTTTTGATTCATCAATCGTCTAAGCTTCTGAACACACACTGAGGCGTTCACAAACAGCTCTGTGTTGACTTAAAAGTTCTGCAACATAAACTACTTTCAACATTAATTAACAGGCTTATTAACAAGACAAGTGCATACTGTCAACAAGCTGCACGTGATTTGGATTCGCTGTCATTGCCTTACAAGGTCGAGCTATAGCTCTAACATGGCTGACAGGCCCTTACATTTTATACGTGGTATAAAACCATAGACTATTATTCAAGGTAACAACGTGATTTCTACCTCTTCCCTTCATTTTTAGCAGCCATGTAGTTCTCATAATGAATGCTACTTGTTCATCAGAGAAATCTTTGTCAGTGCGTCAGCATAGTAAGTGAATTCTTTTATTTGCTTGCAAGGCATGTACTGCATTTCTAATATTCAATTATGGGTTCAAAAAGGGCAAAATGAAATAAAATTCTCAATGAACACATTAGTCTCTAGTCTGCCATTTCATGCATCTGATTGGCAACAAACTGCAGGTTTCAAATAAACATATTTACTACCACCCTGAGGGAAACCTAGTTCTAAACAAGAAGCAGAAGGCCCCGATACTCAACTGCACAAGAGGAGAAGTACATCAGGGTTTGAGAAACAAACAGTTGTCTTCATTAAATAACACGTGACGATTGCAGTGTCAATGACAATACCAGATATAATACCAAACACATGCAAAGCTTATTAGTTGACATAAATTGAGGATTCTTTACTGAACGTAATTTAAAATAATTGTATCTGTAAGTTAAAAATCTATTCTACCAAATAATTTAAACCTTCCCTAGGGATTCCAGTCCTTTGTATGCTAGTGTGTTCTGAATTATATTAACTCCTTTGAGTATCAGTTTTATTTGTCTTTCACTATATTAAGAAATATGAAAGAAATACATTACAGAAAACCCTGCAAGGAAGTTCAATAAACTAATCAAAAACTGTATAATGCCAGTCTCTTTTCAATGGCATTGTGTATGTCAATTTGTTTAGGTTGTTATATTCAGCTGAACCTCCTCTCCAACCTCCCTTGCTCTTTTATTCAGGTGAAAGGGAAATAGAAGTATGCAGCATGCCTTAGTTCTGAAAGTGCCAAGCCTTTTAATCACCCTCAGAAAACAGCAGAGAGCCACTGTGAGCAGCTTGGCATCATCAGGAGTTATTTCCCATGCAGCCTGTGCAGGGACGGCAGTTCCCTGATCAGCCATCACATTGATGCAAGCAGTGGGAACCTGTAGCTGTTCAGCTGCTACTCTGAACGCTCAGTCTGTCTACACCACAATATCTGAAACATGTAATCCAACACCATAGCCATCTTCTGTAAGACTTCATTTAAGGGCAATGTGTATGGGACTACAAAAACACACAGGCCATGTACGACAAGTAACAGCTTCGTAAACATTTACAAAGACTGATTCCAAAATTCAAGAGTTGTCATGAAGATCCTGATGTCAAGTTGAACTGCTAATTCAATTAGCACAATTAACATAGTGTTTTGACACAATGTCTCACAATACTTATTGGGCTGCATTATTATACTATGTCATCATTAGATTATTACACTATGACTTAAGACTACAGCCTCATGTCAATTAATAGTATTTGCTCCTTTCAAATGACACATAATACCACCTGCCCACTTCCTCCTGTGTCCAAGAATAAAAAGTCTATTAAACACTAAACTTACCACTTCTCTCAAAGTCAGGAGTTTCGATCAAAGTCAGGAGCTAAAAGATTTATCCGTGCCTGAAGCTTAACAAAAAAAAAGTAGCTGTTGAGATAAGAATTCAAATGTATTTATAGGTAACTTCTACAACCTCAAATCAGAAAAAGTTGGGACAGTATGGAAAATGCAAATAAAAATATATAAAGTCTTCATTTCATTTACTTTGACTTTTATTTCATTGCAGACAGTATGAACCCAGGATATTTAATGTTTGGTCTGGTCAACTTCATTTCATTTGTTAATAAACGTCCTTTCCTGCATATCAGGTCTGCAACACATTCCAAAAAACGTTGGGACAGGGGGGACAACTTAGGGCTAGCAATTAGGTAAATAAAATGATGGGATTGGAAACAGGTAATGTCAAGAGGTGATTATAATCATGATTTGGTACAAAAGCAGTATTCAAGAAAGGCTGAGTCTTTGAGGAATAAAGATGGGCGGAGAATCTCCAGTTTATCAACAAATGTGTAAGAAATGATTGAAATCTTTAAAAACAATGTTCCCCAAAGAATGATTGGATTAACCTATTTCAGTCCTACCTTTTTCTGATTTGGATTGTTTTGCACTGTCTTGTTGAAACCTGCACGGACGTCCCTGGAAAGGATGTCATCTTGAAGGCGGTTTATGTTGTTCTAAAATCTCATGGTACTTTTTTGCATTAATGCTGCCATCACAGAAGGCTGGCTTTTGGACTTGTTGCTGATAATAGTCTGGATGGTCTGGAGCACACGGCATCCATTTCTTCCAAAAAAGATCTAGAATACTGATTAGTCTGAACACAATACACGTTTCCGCTGTGTGACGGTCCATCCCAGATGCCTCTGAGGCCAGAGAAGTCAACACCGCTACTGGACATTGTTAACATAAGGCTTCTTTAATTGCACAGTAACATTTTAAGTGGCATTTGTGAAAGTAACTCAATATTGTAGTGCTTGATGAAGGTTTGATAAAGTAATCCCTCGCCCATGTGGTTCTATCAGCTATTAATGAATCGATGCAGTGCCGTTTGAAGGACCAGAGATCACGCCTCTTCAGGTTGGGCTTGTGCCTTTGCCCTTTACGCACTGAAATCCTCCAGATTCCTTGGATTGTTTAATGATATTATGCACTGTAGAGGGAGAAATATTTTAATTCCTTCCAGGCTTTCTTTGAAGAACATTGTTGTTAAACATTTCAGTAATTCCGTGCACATTTCTTGATAAACTGGAGATCCTCTGGCCATCTCCCTCAAAGACTCGGCCTTTCGTGGATACTGCTTTTGTACCAAATCATGAGTATAATCACCTGATAACATTACCTGTTTGAAATGACAGTTATTTCGTTTTTTTTACCTTGTTACTAGCCCTAAATTGCCCCATCCCAACATTTTTGGAATGTGTTGCAGGCCTGAAATGCAGGAATGGATGTCTGTTAACAAATGAAATGATGTTGACCAGGAAAAACTTGAAATATAAATGTAAATGTATATACTACTAAGACTTGAACTATATCATGGGTTCATACTGTCTACAGTGAAATAAAAGTCAAAGGGAAATGTAGGAACACTGCATATATTTATTATTTGCATTTTCCATACCGTCCCAACGTTTTCTGATCTGGGGTTGTATGTTAAAACGTAAAACCAACTTGTTTTGTTTTTTAGTTATTAGTCTGCTCACATTCGTGTTCCAGTGAATTTGATCAAAGTTATCATAAACACTAAATGGACACATCATATCTATAGTAACGTCATTCCAAAAGAAGGACTCACACTGCATGTCCTCATGGGCACACCTGCCTGTGGCCATACAAGCAAGCAGCTTTGGGGGAGCTGTTTGCCCTCTGCCTGAGGAGCACACATGGAGAGGGGTATGGCAGAGTAACAACACACTGCACCAGGCTCCCCTCTGAATCGAGCTTTGAGAGATTGCGCTTGGCAGTCCTGCCCATTATCGGCTGGCAGGCAGCTGAGTATTCTCCAAATCATCTGTTGATCATTTAATTACATTATGTTACAAAGAGGAAGAGATGATGGGCCACTGTAAATATCCGTATTGCAGTTTCAGAGAATTAAAGACAGCAAGACAGCTCCATGCAGCTGAAGACAGAAACACATGAACCCTGGTGAGAATGATGTCTGGCTGTTTTAATGGTGGACAACCTGCATACATTAAGGGTTCAGATAAGAAGAGGGTAGAATGGCACAAAATTTACTACAACTAAACTGAAAAATATGGCTTATTGGATTTTAAAATTGTGGTCATGTTAGTAATTATGGTGCTAATGTTTTTTTCCACTCAAAATAGAGAAAAACAGAAAGCTTTGACATTTCAGTGTACTAATTACATCCAAAACTAAATTGTATAAACGATCATAAGGTCCCGGGAAACTTCAGTAGTAGCAATTACCTAGCCGAAGCCTGATGAGTATTTGCTAATAGTACCTGAAAAGTCATTATTATAACGCCATGAGAAGCTGGGCTTAATGTATAGTATTACTATGTGACATTATATGATGCATGATGGAAATCAAGGCTCTGATACAAAAATCAACTTAATTCTAACCTAGAGTAATGTAAGCTTGTTTATTAGCAGATTGCTAGCTGGCCTATAACTTGGCTGTGATTTGGGACTGCATTCAGTACTGCAAGTGGTAAGAATAATAGTGTAAGTGGTAGGGGGTAGAATAATAATACTTCTAGTCCATTAAATACAGCTGTAAAAAGCCAATCGTGGTTGTTCTTGTATACCTTAAGTACTCTGGACAAAAGTCTGACACATACAATAAATATAAATGTATTTTGACAGGAATAAGTAAACAACTAAGTAAATCATTGTGAATATGACATGGTTTACTAGATTTTAACTGGTCAGCTTCTTATTAATGGGTGGCAGGAAGATATTTGGGTGTTTCCAAATGTATATTAATAATGTTATCCTGATTTAAAAAAAAAGTTAATTAATAATGGTAAATAATGTTTTCCTGGATATGTTAACTTTTTCTTGAGCAATAAACGTGCACTAAACATTTGTTATCCAACAAAGCTCATTCTGAATGCTCTAAAACTCTCTAAATCTTTTTATATTATAATAATAATAATAATAATAATAATAATGGCTTATTTTGCAATACTAATATCACAGAAACCTGTAGTGGGCAAATCCTCTAATATTTAGTTATAAGTATAAGTATTATGAATTTTATGACCAATCTCAGGGGTTACAGACTTTTTTAATACAGATAATCTTTAATCGTAATACCTTACAGATTTAGTTTATTTTTCTATATTGCGAATCATACAATATAATCACAGTATGCTTTCAAGACTACACCTCTGATCATCCAGCTGGAAAAACCTGTATAAAGGCAACAGGTTCATTTCAGGAACACACACTACACCCGCAGACAGGAAAATACATCTATTATTTAATATACTGAAGCATTAAAAGGCTAACAGGTTTTGATATTTCACATCAATCAATCTTATAGCAGAATTACAGTCAAGTTGTCATAACTTAATCCCATAAATGACAGTTTGCTTAAATACAAATGTACTGTCATTGAAGCACCTTGGCAAAGTTGTGTTTTCCAGAGGAAAGCAATGATTAAGACAATACACATTTTATAAAGCACTGGTTATATAGAGAGACAGGACTAAAAGCATAGAGGTAGACGAGAAGGGAAAGACAGAAAATTACAGAGCGCTGCAGCAGCGACCTTGAACTTCACTGCCAGTGTCCAGACTGCTCGCCAGCATAATTGAGTGTTTTACAACTGCAGGCTTTCTCTAAGAACTGCTTCCTTTTTTGTTTTCGAGCTCATTATTCCAGCATTGGCACACTAGAATCCAATCAAAAGCAATCTCTCATTAAAAAGTAAGACAATAAAAAAAGCTAGCCTGGCAATTACAGCACTTGTCTGAAATGACAAGTGGGTTTGTTTAGTAGAGCGTCAAACGTCAGTCAAGCGGTGAGGGAAATAGAATTCCTTGAGCGAGAATCATCAAAAAAAAAATCGGGTTTTAGGATGGGATGGCAAAGAAAAATGCTTTACTGGAAACTACATCAACAAAAAAAGGTCCTGTTTTTACCAAAATCCTCCAAACACTGGGTTTGCAGCTGGCTTTGAAATTCAGCACTAGTGCCATTTCTTTTTAAGGGTATATAGAGGACACATCTAAGACTCCAAGACAAAGAATGCTAACGGTTTATTACACAATACTAGAAGCTCACATACAGTGGCACTTGAAAGTTTGTGAAGCCTTCAGAAATGTTCTCTATTTCTGCATTAAATATGACCTAAAAACATCATCAGATTTTCAGACAAGTCCTAAAAGTAAATGGGTAAAGAAATGAGGACAAAAAATATTATACTTGGTCATTTATTTATTTGACCATTGGAAAAATTATCCAATATTACACATTAGTGAGCGGCAAAAGTATGTGAACCTCTAGGATTAGCAGTTATTTGAAGGTGAAATTAGAGTCAATGGGGATGACAGTCATTTGTGAGGGGGGCACCCTGTTTTATTTAAAGAACAGGAATCTATCAAAGTCTGCTCTTCACAACACATGTTTGTGGAAGTGTATCATGGGACAAACAAATGAGATTTCTGAGGACCTCTATAAAAGAGTTTGGCGCGGACCAAATCCACAGTCAGACAGATTATTTACAAAACCATCTATACAGAGTTTGGACGCCACCAATCCCACAGTCAGACAGATTATTTACAAATGGAGGAAACTCAAGGACCATTGTTACCCTCACCAGGAGTGGTCCACCAACAAAGATCACTCCAAGAGCAAGGCGTGTAATAGTTGGCAAGGTCACAAAGGACCCCAGGGTTAACTTCTAAACAAACTGATGGCCTCTCTCACATTGGCTCATGTTAATGTTCATGATTCCACCATCAGAAGAACACTGAACTACAAAGGTGTGCAAGGCAACAGGGTAGCAAGGAGAGAAAGCCACTGCTCTCCAAAAAGAAACATTGCTGCTCATCTGCAGTTTGCTAAAGAGATCACGTGGACGAGACAGAAGGCCATTTGGAAGAATGTTTTGTGGACGGATGAGACCAAAATGGAACTTTTTGTTTTTTTTTAAAAGAAAAGCATTATGTTTGGAGAAAGGAAAAACACTGCATTCCAGCATAAGAAACCTTATCCCATCAGTGAAACATGGTGGTGGTAGTGTCATGGTTTGGGCCAGGATGCCTTGCCATCATTGATGGAACAATGAATTCTGAATTATATCAGAGAATTCTAAAGGAAAAATATCAGGACATCTGTCCATGAACTGAATCTCAAGAAAAGGTGGGTCATGCAGTAAGACAACGACCCTAAGCACACAAGCCGTTCTACCAAAGAATGGTTTTTTTTAAGAAGAATAAAGTTCATGTTTGGAATGGCCAAGTACAAAAGTCCTGACATTAATCCAAACGAAAATGTTGTGGAAGGACCTGAAGTGAGCAGTTAATGTGCGGAGGTAACCCACCAACATCGCAGAGATGAAGCTGTTCTGTACGGAGGAATGGGCTAAAATTCCTCCAAGCCTGTTGTGTGCAGGACTGATCAACATTACAGGAAACGTTTAGTTGCAGTTATTGCTGCACAGGGGGGGGCACACACCAGATACTGAAAGCAAAGGTTCACTTACTTTTGCCACTCACTAACATGTAATATTGGATCCTTTTCCTCAATAAATAAATATCCAAGTATAATATTTTTGTCTCATTTGTTTAACTGGGTTCTCTTTATCTACTTTTAGGACTTGTGTGAAAATCTGATGATGTTTTTAAGTCATATTTATGCAGAAATATAGAAAATTCTAAAGGGTTCACAAACTTTCAAGCACCACTGTATATCCATCACATCCATCCAGTTGTGCTGCTAGTATCTGAAGCAGTGATCTTGTGAAAATAAGGCACATTCAGCTAGCACAAAAGAGGAAGAGAAGGTCTGTATACTTATTGTATTTTTCAAAAGAAATAATCAACTACTGTCTGCTTCTACAAACTTTGCTGCCTTCATTTACAAACAGTGTTTTATACCCTTCCAAGTTTTGTCTCAAGTTTCTCACACTGCTCTAACAAGAACTACTGAAAAATGGTGTGATGTCACTATTCAGCTCTATTTCCATGGTTACAGCAAGTGTCTCTGCTGGCTTTTACAATGGGATTGTGAGCAATGTAGTACGTCACCTGGACTTTTTCTAGTTTGTTTGTTAACAATGTCGCGTCATATCAAAGGCAATAACAGGCACAAGGTTATATCAACACACTAGTCATGGGTCAATTTAGAGTGACCAGTCAACCTAATGCATGTCAATGGAATGTGAGGGGAAACCGGAGCACCCAGAGTAAACCCACGCAGACACCGGATGGGGGGACATGCAAACTCCACACAGGCCAGGGTCGGGATGGAACCGGTGATCTTGGAGCTTTGAGGCGACAGCGCTAATCACTGCACCACCATGCTGCCTTACTTTTTCTAGTAAATATACTTTTGTCTAAAAGGGCTTACATCACATAGCCCATTGTAAATCAGTCTTTTAACTTGTCTATGATGAAAAAGAACTGCGTTTATATTTGTGTAGCCTCAATGTTTGGCCTGATGCATCCAGAAATGAGACACACTATACCAAATTGTCAATGTTCGTTCCTAGTGGGTGTGCCTCTAAACACAACCCAGAGAAACTACAGACTCCAGAACAAGGAGCCCAACCTACAACAATACTCTGCATCTGTAATCTCAAAATAAACAAGCACATAAACATCATGCAGCACAGGACTGTCAAGGACAAACAACTGACACAAGTGAAAAAGCTACAGAGAACACTTTGAATTTGAGTAGCGTGTCCTGGAATTCCCTTTCTAGCTCATCCAAGTTGTTCTGCTGACGTTACTCAAGACCTGATCACAAACGAAAAATTCAAATTACCACAAGTCTTTGGATAGTGTTTGTATATTCTGAGCATGCAAACTCGCTTATCAGGCAAAGCTACAAGGTTCCTCTTTCAGCAGAGTGTACCGTTAATGAAAACACTCCAGACCTGTTGCTAATGTATCTCTATTGCTCATTTAATAATGGACTGAAAGCTTCCACCTCAGCTGTATGGGAAGAGAAAAAAAAGATGAGCAAAACCCATTGAATCAGGTTTAAAGGGAATAAATTGCAGCTGGAGGGGGGTGGAGAGGGCATGCTTTTGGTTCAAACGGACGACAATATCTATTTCAGGGCCTGCTTTGTCTTTGCAGTATTTGGCCATTAATGAATACAGAGGTTTTGTGTTGTCGGCAATGGCACATTTTATGGAAGTGCAAATGATCTGCTCTGACACGCACTGAACGCAGCTTTGATCTGTCATTTGACTAGCGCCGCTTCCTATGAAAGGACTGAGAGGAGAGAGTGAGCGAGAGATGGTGAGAGGGAGAGAGAGCTAAAACCCTCTGTGAGCTCTGGGGAGCACTCGTCTAACAAGGCCCTTCTCTGATCCCTCTGCTCTTCCTTAAATCAGCTCTCAGCCCAGAACCCCTATGTGCTCCTGTTCTCTGTGCTAAGTCTCCTTCCTTCACAATCCTTCTCTTACTTCTCTACTAAAGCATGAATGCACTATTTACCTGCTACAGACGAATGCACTGTCACTTATGCTCCGACAGTAGATCAAATAAGCAAATGGAGGAACGTGAGAGGTTTGGCAACAGTTCATTTCATGTCACTCAGCCCTCCCAGGAGGACCGTGGAGCATGTCAGCGCATCTAGCTTTCCTGCTCTTACACTGCCATTTTAACTTGCATTGCATCATTCAGTGAAAGAAACACATTACGTACCACCACTTGTCTGACTTACACAACAACCTCATCCAAAGATACAGGCACTTGTGCTGCGACATTGTCTTATTGGGCCCTAAGGCAGTAAACTGTGCCCATCTCCCAGGACTGCTCTGCTCATCACCGCATGCCCAGCTATTTTTCCATTTCCTTCTGTCTTGTCATTATGTGCACTGGAATGTAATGGAAAAGAATGAAGAAAGTGCAAGACATTTCAGGCCATGACTCAAGAGTACAGTCCTACACTCACACTCTGACAGCCTCTTAATCTTTATTACCAGCCGAGATCTCAAACTGAACGGCTTTCGCACACTAGATTGAGTCTTAGCATTGGTACAGATCAGATATTTGACATTGTGTTTTGAATTAGGTTTTAGACTGTGCTTATTTTCTATTAGTATTTAGCTTTAAGATACAGTGGTTTGTGACCCCATTTAGAATTTTCATATTTCTGCATAAATATGACTTAAAACATTTTCACATTTTCACACAAGACCTACAAGTAGATAAAGAGAACCCAGTTAAACAATTGAGACAAAATATTATACTTGGTCAGTTATTTATTGAGGAAATAATCCAATATTACATATTAGTGAGCGGCAAAAGTATGTGGACCTTTGCTTTCAGTATCTAGTTAAACGTTTCCTGTAACTGTTGATCAGTCCTGCACACCGGCTTGGAGGAATTTTAGCCCATTCCTCCGTACAGAACAGCTTCAACTCTGGGACTCTGGTGGGTTTCCTCACATTAACTGCTCGCTTCAGGTCCTTCCACAACATTTCAACTGGATTAAGATCAGGACTTTGACTTGGCCATTCCAAAACATGAACTTTATTCTTCTTTAACCATTCTTTGATAGAACGGCTTGTGTGCTTATGATCGTTGTTTTGCTGCCTTATCTTGAGATTCAGTTCATGGACAGATGTCCTGACATTTTCCTTTAGAATTCTCTGATATAATTCAGAATTCATTGTTCCATCAATGATGGCAAGGCATCCAAGCATGATACTACCACCACCATGTTTCACAGATGGGATAAGGTTCTTATGCTGGAATGGCAGTGTTTTCCTTTCTCCCAAAAACATAACGCTTTTCTATAAACCAAAAAGTTTTCATTTTGGTCTCATCTGTCCACAAAACATTCTTCCAATAGCCTTCTGGTTTGTCCACGTGATCGTTAGCAAAAACTGCAGATGAGCACCAATGTTCTTTTTGGAGAGGAGTGGCTTTCTCCTTGCAACCCTGCCCATGGACACCATTGTTGTTCAGTTTTTTTTCTGATGGTGGACTCATGAACGTTAAAATTAGCCAATGTGAGAGAGGCCTTCAATTGCTTAGAAGTTACCCTGGGGTCCTTTGTGACCTCGTCAACTATTACACGCCTTGCTTTTGGAGAGATCTTTGTTGGTCGACCACTCCTGGGGAGGGTAACAGTGGTCTTGAATTTCCTCCATTTGGACACAATCTGTCTGACTGTGGATTGGTGGAGTCCAAACTCTTTAGAGATGGTTCTGTAACCTTTTCCAGCCTGATGAGCACCAACAACTCTTTTTGTGAGGTCCTCTGAAATCTATTGATACACTTCCACAAACATGTTTGTGAAGAGCAGACTTTGATAGATCCCTGTTCTTTAAATAAAACAGGGTGCCCACTCACACCTGATTGTCATGCCATTGATTGAAAACACCTGACTCTAATTTTTTCACCTTCAAATTAACTGCTAATCCTAGAGGTTCACATACTTTTGATACTCACTAATATGTAATATTGGATCATTTTCCTCAATAAATAAATGACCAAGTATAATATGTTTGTCTCATTTGTTTAACTGGTTTTCTCTTTATCTACTTTTAGGACTTGTGTGAAAATCTGATGATGTTTAGATCATATTTATGCAGGAATATAGAAAATTCTAAAGGGTTCACAAACTTGCAAGCACCACTGTAGGGTATAGATAATTTATATGTTACTAGGTATAATAATTTACTCAGCAATGACACTTTTGTAAGCACTTTAGCAGAGGGAACACATACTAGGTCATAAAACTTACTAATTAATACCTATGATTGCAAACAGAATATGCAGTATATGGGGTTTCTTAGTAGCTGATAATACTGACTTATTCGTATATTATATATAATCATTCATTACATACACTGGTATGCAAAAAATGGGCCAAAAATTGCAATATATTAAGCTTTTAATGGTATTAAAAACAAATCAATGATCAGAAAATTAGCAAGAAGTAAAGCGGGGACGGGGGTTGTTCTGGAAACGAGGAAATTCACTTACATAGACTTCTTGTACGCAAAGGTAAAATTCTTTCAAAATGTCTTCTATCTTGTTTTTGCCTTAAAAGATTAGTCATTAGTTTCTAATCTGCCACAGCCAACCAGGCTCATTTTTCAACTACTCAACAACTTGCTTTGTCTTCTCACATTGCTGCCAGGGTGAATGCAAGGTAACGCCTCTCATAAAAATATTAAGAGAGACATTTCTTGGCTGTTTAAACTTTCAACTTTATTTCATCAGTTTGTGTAGTAGAACATATCTTTAGCTGTAAAGTTTAGTTTGTTTTTGGTGTATTATTTCAGTTGTTTATTTTTTCCATTTCCTGTAATAGCCTGCTTTGAGGTAGCGACAGATAAACTGTGGCTACCGATTTTGAGGGGGAAAATGTCAGATTGTCTGAACTGACCTGATTTCTTTGGATTGTTAAAGCAACAGAATGACAAGGAGGTGCTCAGTTTCCACACCCATCTTCAGAGTGACAGTACAGTATGGAGTGAGACAGAGGTCAGTAGGCGAGTAGGGGATTGTTGAGCTCTCAGGCTAGATGTAGTGATTTTAGGACCTTTAGGAGCACTTGAACGAAACGAGATCTTGACCTGAATGTGCTAGTACTTTACCGAGTGTTCATCGGGTCTGTCTCATTACCTAGTGAGTGCCCTTGCTTCCTACTGCCTATATGGGCCCTTCTCTTTGTAAAGCTTCCTAATACAACCCCATGACTGGTTAATGAGACGGTCTACTGTGTTACTTTGCTGTTTTGGAGGAACATCGTAACACACAAGGAACAGATAAAATGTACACAGAAGCTAATATAAGGACTAACATGGGGTAAATGTAAGCCCTTCTGTATGAGATCTGTGAGATATGTGATTTAGCACATTTAGCTAGTAACAGATCATAAATGAATCGATGAAAACTAGTAAGAGTCAATGTATTAATATGTGAAATTTATAAATGGTACATCTACAATTGAGACAGAACAACAGGTGCAATGTACAGTACCAGTCAAAAGGTTGGACAAACCTTGGACTCACTCAATGTTTTTTCTTTATTTTTATTATTTTCTACATTTAATATTAACATTGAAGACATCAGAACTGTGAAGGAACATGTATGGAATTATGTAGTAAACAAAAAAGTGTTAAACTACAATATGTTTTATACTTTAGGTTTTTCAAAGTAGCCACCTTTTGCTTTGATGACAGCTTTGCACACTCTTGGCATTCTCTCAAATCTGATTTACCAGGCCATCACCTGGAAAGGGTTCCAAATAACAGGTGGGTATTGTCAAGAGTTAACTTGAGGACTTTCATACCTTCTTAATGTGTTTGTGACCATCAGCCTTGCTGTGCAGAAGTATGGTTGAAACACAGAATCTAAAGTAAAAAATATATTCGGGTTTGTTTCGGGGTTTTTTTGTTTAATACATGATTCCATATGTGTTCCTTCGTAGTTTTGATGTCTTCAATACTAATCTAAAATATAGAAAACATTAAAAAAATAAAGAAAAACAATGGGTGAGAAGGTATCCAAACTTTTGACTGGTACTGTAATTCAATTATTTTTAAGTCTTCCACATAGTCTTGCAAAATAAATAAATAAATAAATAAATTATAATGTAAAATGTTTTATGGGGGTTTTTTTTCCCAGAAGAAAAATTGCCTTCCTTGAAAAGCAAGACAAAAATACATTTAGGCTATTTGATTTATACAGTGGTGAAAAAAGTGACCAAATTAATTAAAAACTGCAAAACCCCGTAGTCAACCATCAGCCAAACGTTTCATTTTGTTCGGTTTTGGCCACAAACTCTCATTTTGGTGCATCCCTAAATATTAGAGAAAAAAAACAGACAGCTCCAAAAAGCAAAACTTGAATTTGCCGCATGCCGAGCACTATTCTGAATCCATGTGAGTTAAGTGATGTGTAGCCGTACCCAGCTGTAGCCTCCTGCTATTTCACGGATCCTCAGTCTCACTCCAGCATTACTTTTTTGAGCATTGTTCTCACGGAAGTTAAGAGCTACTTGTACAACATTGAGCAGGCCACAGAAATAGTAGGTTTGAAGAAAATACAGAAGTTACAGAGTTTAAAAAAGTCTGAGAAGCCCAGTTGATTGTTTTAATTCAAATCTTGTTGATTTTCTAAATGCAAAGGAAAGAACAACCTAAGCTAAGTTCTGAGTCCTTAACAAAATATTGGTAACATCTAGAAAGGTGGCCAAGCTTAATTTTACCTCCCTGTATGATATACTGTACACTTGGGAGAAATACGTTGTATTTAAGCATTGTATTTCAAATGATGTATGAAACTATTTTCATTTACAAAAATGTCAGCTAACCAGGCGTGCACATGACCTATTATTGTAAAACAACAATCACTGTCATGATTACATAAATTTCTTTACCGCTTCTCTCACCAATTCTTGAAAAAGTCTAGATCTTTTCATGGATTGCAAAAGCTATCTGCAAATTTAATCCAGATACATAATCCGGATTAAACTAATTGATTAGTATTTGATGTAACAGACAGAGTTTAAAGACATAATAAATGATATGGGTCTGTGCCAATGATGTATTGATACTGTTGTTAATGCTAAACAGTGACAAGACTGAAATCATTCTCATTGGTTCTAAATACACTCTCAATAAAACCGGCTGTGTTAGACTTTCAATCGATAATGTTCCTTGGTCTCCCTGCCCTGTGGGCTGAAATGTGTGTCATCCTCGACTCTAGTCTTAAACTCAATTTTAATGTTAGCTCCCTTATTAAAACCTCTTTCTTTCACCTGCGCAATATAACTCAAATCTGACCATCTCTCTCCCAGCCTGCTGCTGAAACTCATCCATGCTCACATCTCCAGCTGCCTAGCTTACTGCAACTCTCTTCTGGAACGATTAAATCTCCATTACTCCATAAACTTGTTCAGAAATCCGCTGCTCACTCACACCCGGTCACAGCTCCACATTAGACCAGTTCTCCAGAACATCCTATAGGCTTCTCATAAAATGCTACATCCTGTTTAAAACCCTTTCTGCACATATGCAAAGCTCTCAAGAATCCTGCTCCTTCCTACCTGTCTGACCTTCTTCAACCTTTACAAACCTATGCACACTCTCAGAACTTCTTCAACTGGATCACTTAGCACTCCCTCTTCCAACTGCCACGGCGTTGGTCACCCAGCATTCTCCATACTTGCTCCATGTCTCTGTAACTCTAACCCATCACATATTAAAGTCAAATGCTCTGGCTGTGTTTAAATCCAACCTTAGAACACAACTGTTTGTCTTGCTTACAACCTCTCTCTGTCTTGAATTTATTATAACCCATGTCATGTCCTCCTCTGAAGTTGTCTGGTTGTGTGAAGGTTGTCTGAAGTTAGATGTTACATGCACAATGTCATTGTAAGAATATTTGGGTCTTTGCAAAGCACTACACAAATGTCATGTTATATTATTATCATTATTATCATCATTATTATTATTATTATTGCTATACAAGAAAAGGTCAAAAAGGAAAATAAATTGATAATGAAAGACTGAGCTCTGAAGCACATCTCTTGTCCTTTAGCCATCAGTAACTCTAACCATGGAAGCCAGCAGCACATGAAACATTCATATTTCAATCCTGACAGCTTTAGATTATTTCTAAATATTTAATTGCGACAATATCACAAAGAGAAATGCTCCTACGAATCAACAGGCAGCAAAATAAACAAGAGTTATGGCTATACGCACATAACACTAACACACACACACACACACACACACACACCTGCCAGAGAACCACTGAGGGAACTGACAAATGGCCAATGTGTCCAAGAGCGAGAAATTCCGCAGTCACAGCGAGAGCTCTCATCTATCCGAGTGTGTAGGGGTATGCATATGCAATGTATATGACTGACTCAAATTTGTTTTGAATTTTCTTTTCACGATCCAGATGATAATCTAAGGACATATTATAATTACTATTAATATTATTATTATTAGGAACTCGACTGGCCCAGCAGTCTAACACAGCAGACCTCTACCATGGTGACCCAGGTCCCAGCAGTGCCTTCAGCTGAGTTGGGTGCAACTGCAATTCCTTCCAACTATGAAATGAACTGGCATTCCATCCTCATCACGCTTATATCTGTGCCCTGTGAATTCCAAGGATAAGCAGTGGATCCCCTACCCAGGAGAAGTGTGGTTATACACTTCTGGCCAAGAAAGAGGCAATAAAATAGCAAATTACGCTTTTAATGGTCCTAACAAAACAAATCATTGGTCAGAAAATTAGATTAGTTGAAAAATGTTTACTGGTTAGTTAGTGTTTAATGTGAGACCAAATATTCTCTAAAGCGTTCAAATCTGGACTGATGCATGAGCATGAGGCTTTGTCTTTTTGTCTTTTAAGACAAAAACAAGATTTGGAACTGGAACCATGTGTTAGTTTGAGTTTTTAATCAAACATCTTTTCATAATTTTATCTTTGTGTACAAGAAGACTTTGTAATTGACCTTCCCTGGTTACAGCTTTTCCCCCATAATACTTCACTGCAGCAAAGTGATACAGCTGATACAGATCTCAGGAGTGCATTTTCTTAGTTCGTGCTAATTTTCTGACCAATGGTTTGTTATTAGGACTGTTAAACAATTAATAATTAGCAATTTTAGGTTTTTTTGGGGGGGTGGGTGGGGGGGGGGGGTTCCCGAGGAGTGAATATGTGAAAATGAATGTATATGCGGTATAGTGGTACGTCGGTTCTGGTCATTAACTCGTTCCAGAAGGCCTGTCGAGAACCGAAAACCAAGTACCAAGCAAATCATTCCCATAAGGAATAATGTACATTGAATGAATCCGTTCCAGAGCCCCAGACAATCCATACTTTATAAGGCATTATATGCATTAATGGAGATGTATTGTACAGGTGCTCCCTGATTTACAAAGGGGATATGTTATAACAAATCCATCATAATTTAACTGCATCATGAACTGATGAGTTTAACGAGTGTTTGGTAGAGCGGACTATACTGTATCATAGCCGAGATATATAAAGTACACTATGATAAGTAAGGTAATGTTTAAAACACTTACATTGACCTATAGTTAACCAAAATAATTAACACAAAGCTTAATTTATAATAAAGTGTTGAAAAGCTCATGGAATTTTGTAAATAATGGATTGAAAGTAAAAACTAAAAAGCTAAAAAGTTTTGCTTACTTACTCTATTGATGAACTCCGGGCACTAGCATAACTGATAACCTAACTGCAGCCTGTATTCTGAAGCATTCAGTTCCTGATTTCCTTTCGGCTGGCTCTTATAATCTAATCTTTTTAGGATCTACGGACACTTATTTCCAGTAAGAATACAATATTGTAGATGTAAAAATAAAGAAAAACATCATAAAAACAGATCTTCTCTGAGGGCTATTGTGAACTTGGATCACTGTGTACTGAATCATGACTCGTGAATCACGCGCGACTCAACTCATACAAGTTTAAGCACCGAGTGTACTGAGAGCAAACGATGAGAACCGAGACAAATTTTTCTAGTTAAAATGGGTCGAGAATCAAATATGACAAGTTCCAAGGTGGTCGAGAACCAAGGTTCCGCTGTATTTTATTATTGAAATAATTTATATAATTATCACCCAAGTGGTGGAAAATAGGCTGTTTGAGCAGTTTATTAATGTTTTGCTTTCTCGCTCATATGATGATAATAATAATAACCATTCATTCACTTTCCATATCTGCTTTAATCCAGTTCAGGGTCACGGGGAGCTGGGGCCGATCCAGCGAGACAGAGCATAAGGCGCTCACCAATTCCTGACAGGGTGCCAGTCCATCGCAAGGCACATGCACACAAACAAACACTCACTCACACTTTTAGAGATGCCAACTGACCTAACACGTCTATGGAATGTGGGAGGAATCCGGAGTACCTGGAGGAAACCCACAGAGGCAAACAGGAAGAACAGGCAAATTCCACAGTATTCAACCCTGGGTCTCTGGAGCTTCTATGCATTCACTTCAGCACGGGGACACTAAATAGTAAAACAATATTACAACGTTATAATCTGCCTACATGTTTTATAGCGTTTACCTACAGGAGGAGTGCTAACCTGCTTACATAAAAAGTCACAGCTTATAGAACTGAAAGAAATTTGCTATACAAACACATCCGTTTCCATAAAAAGCAATCCCCTAATATCAGTCTTTTCTTAGCAACGCTCCATTTACTCGTTTCCGTTTTTTAATTCTGCTCACTTTTTCGCATAATAAGCACACGCATTACTTTAGGAAAATGCAAATCAATGCAGTCAGGATCTATGACTGTTCCATATATTGTAAATTAAGCTTAGGTTAGATTTGTGTTAGAGTAAGGTCTGTTGTACTGTACGGAGGGAAAACCTAACATGAGGCAACGTTACCACTTTCACCCCTAGTGACTATATTAATCACATAAATCATGCAGGACAAATCAACTCACTTGTGCTTTGATAGATTGCTAAAAGAATCAGAAATACACCAAGCTGTATGAATATGAAATCAAGTCCAGCTTTTTCTACCTCTTGAGACCCTCAAGTGGGTCTAGAACAAACCATCTTTTTGTATACCATTTATACACTATATAGACAAAAGTGTCTGGACACCTAAAACTACATCCCAAAACATTGGTATTAGCATGAGTCCCCTTCCTAGTATGCTTCATATTATAAGCAGTGAGTACGGCTGAAATAACAAAGAACATTAAGTAGAAGTGGTGTCCACAAACTTTTGGCCATATAGTTTATATAAAATCAATAAAACTGGGTCATCTGGCATGCCATTGTAAAACATATCATTCATCATCATCATTATTATCATTATCAATAATGATAATAACAACAACAACAACAACTGTACTAGTAGTAGCGATAGCATGTTTTTCCTAATATATTTATTATTATTCTCACCCACTCACTTTCCATATCTAAATCCATTCCAGGTCGCGGGGGGCTGGGGAAACTCCATCGCAGCACACAGTGTGCTTTAGTGAAGCTACAAAGTGTTACAGAGTTACACACACGTACATACACACTCACGATAATCCTTCCTTTATGGGGACTTTCCACTGACATAATGATAACTGGTGTTACTTAATGCTACACCTGCACCTAACTCTAACCTTAACCTTGGTGACCTAAAGCAAATCTTTTAACTCGTTTGGTTTTTCAAAAGAAAGTTACAGTTTCTGTAAGAAAGCAGTTTTACCAACAGGTATCAGGAAAATGTCCCCAGGATGTCAGAAATGCCAGGTCTGTATATCTGTATATCTACTCACACGCACACTCACGCACTCTCACACACTTGCTCACTCACGTCTCACTCACACACATTCTCACACTCTCACACACACTCGCTCACTCATGTCTCACTCACACACACACACTTGCTCACTCACGTCTCACACACACACACACTCGCTCACTCACGTCTCACTCACACACACACTCTCACACACTTGCTCACTCACTCACACACACACACTTGCTCACTCTCTCACTCACGTCTCACTCACACACTCGCTCACTCACGTCTCACTCACTCACACACACACTCGCTCACTCACGTCTCACTCACACACACACACTCGCTCACTCACGTCTCACTCACACACACACACTCGCTCACTCACTCACACACACTCACATTCTCACACTCACACACACTTGCTCACTCACTCAGTCTCACTCACACACACACACACACACTCGCTCACTCACATCTCTCACACACACACTCACACACACTTGCTCACTGACTCTCACACACACACTCGCTCACTCACTCAGACTCAATCTCACTCACACACACTTGCTCACTCAAACATTCTCACACTCACACACACTAGCTCACTCTCACACACACTCGCTCGCTCACTCACACTCACACACACACTCGCTCACTCACACACTCTCACTTACACTCACACACACTCTCTCACTCTCACTCACTCACATACACAAACTCTCGCGCGCTCTCTCGCTCTGTCTCTCTCTCGCTCTCTCGCTCTGTCTCTCTCTCGCTCTCTCGCTCTGTCTCTCTCTCTCAATGTGTATTTAGCGTATTATTACACACTTACCCTTTAAGCAACTTAGTTGAATTCTTACATGTAAAACCTAGGTAGCCCAAAAAGTTTAGGTTTAGTTTTGCATCTTGGTCCTCCCAAGGTCCTCATCACATTTAGGGAGTTTTCCTTGCCAGTGTCACCCTAGGCTTGCTCACACACCGAAACAATACCAGGGGAGTCAGACATGCTATTAGTTACTATTAAATGGTCTGCATTTGTATTTTAGCAGTTTAATTTCCATAAATGTATTTACAGACTACACCTTACAACTGAACAGATGAGTCTAGTATAACAAATCAGGTTTCAAAACCCATTACACAAACAGTGCATGTACTAGTGTAGTCCTATCTGCACTCTGATTGGCTGATATAGACTTGTAAACACGATGTACAGAAACTGTTTAATAGTGATTATTTATCCATGGGACTTTTGCCTTGATCCCTTCCTGACACATCAACAGCCCACTGCCTCTAAAATCTGATTAATATTCTTAATAAATCACCTGCCCAGGCCCTCTGACTATATCAAAATTGCCTTGCTAGATAATAACAGTCTATTATGGTGCACTACCAAACTAGTACTTTTTATTTACAATTGCAGTAGATCAGGACCTTAGACACTGCCTGTACTGAACTGTGGGATGGCCAGAGTCAGACAGGGAGTTAGTGGCTTTATTATTTATTCAAAGCGGTGAATATTGTTCCTAACACTAACAGTGTATACAAACAGTTATTCATATTTGCATACTTCGCCAATTACAGTTTACACTTTCTACAAATGGAGCTAATCACAGTTTCCAGATATGTAATTACCGCTCAGCAACGACTGCCCAATATTATTAATGAAAAACCTTATTGTTGCTTACCGTGCCAAATCAAGAAGCTTATGCTAGATTTATATGCAATTCATACTATAAAGCAAAGGATATATTTAGGCACTAGATGACTATAGTGGATAAAAACAAGTTCTAAATGACTAAATGAACAGGTTCACTGAAGTGTTTTTCACTCACACACATGAGCTGAGGACAGGCAAGTGTGATCTTAACTCAGGATGAAACCCCTGATTCGAAGCATTTGTCCACAAAACTTTAATACTCAGTCGGCGGCATAACAGCAGCTGTTTGACTTGTTAAAAAAAGCCATGTTAAAACATTGTTTGTATAAGAGACCAAATCAGGAACGGCTGATCATGCTAAAGGTCAACTGGACTCTCCAAGACTGATTTTTCCATCTATAACTATACATTTCTGTCTAGGGCCTGAACAAAGGAATAAAACGGACAGAACAAAAGTACCGCAATACCACAGTCAAGGCACACCATGCATATTTTGCATAATTGTGATACAATATATGCACGGCTTGACTGATTGAATTGCATCTTACTATGCGACAGCACTGTCATTTACACACCGAGCTTGAATCGTGTATTTTTCTCTTTTTTTTTCCCTCCCAACTCCAGGCATCTAGCTTGACTCCAAACTTGCATGATGAAAATAATTACAGGGTGTGAGTTACCTGTGGGCTTTTATACCCCCTCCTGCCTGCCTCAGTCTCGCTCACACGCACACACACACGCACACAAACACAGAAACGCACATCTCAGTGTGAGCTCATCCTAGCCAGGCTGTCATTCAATCAGCATTAAGCTGGCAGTGCTGAGAGCACTTCATCTAGATCATCAGCCTCTCCCAGCTCTGAACTGCTTTTTAATGACACCCACTACAGCAGACATGTTCACCACACTGTCAACACAGGTAAGCAATTCCCAAACACTGCTCAAATGAACAACCAATAACAGAACACAATGGAAATAAACATGCTGGCATCGAAGTGGGAGGTACAGAAATCTGTGACCTGTCAGAGATCAGGCATTGAGAGAAAAACAGTCAAGACACCTTAAGAGAAAATTTGTCATTTTTAGTCACTTAGCAGACACCCTTATCCAGATCTTAGAATGCAAGCAATTGGAGATTAAGGGCCTTGCTCAAGGACCCAGTAGTAGCAGTTTGACAGAGGTGGGATTGGCCTGGACCTTCTGGTTCACAGTCCAGTACCTTAACCGCTAGTATACTGGTTGAAAACTTTGATCTTCAAAGTGATTCAATTCCAGTTTGTAGTTACTGGGTCACACATCCATTGTTATGTGTTACTCATTTTCTTTCCATAATCCCCTACATTATTCGATGTGCCATGCAACATCAACCATGATTCCATTTCATTTACAGAATGTGGCACATGCCCTTATTCAGTGCGATTCACATTTCAACTAGGGTTTTGCCCAAGTGCCCAACAGTGGCAGCTTAAATTTGACTAGATTTAGACCAGGATGCATGGCTTGGGTCACTGGGGTCGGAGTCTGGAGTCATGTCTGGCCTGCCTGCCTTGTCCGTTAGCCGGGAATGTCGAGTGGGCGGTCTGGCTGAACTGGGCTTCGGTCCTCGTGATCTTGACTCATGCATCCTTGCCTTAGAATAAGGGCAGAGCTGGGGGTTCATAATCAAAGAGTCTTATGGTGATCAGAGACGTTGGGTTGCTGTCTTCTGCCTCCCGTGGGGTTGCCAATGTCTCATGTGATCCCTCTTGGCTGTGTTTCCTACCAGTTCTCCTCTTTCTAGCTATGCTGCTATAGCTAATGCTGCCGGGGTCTCATGCTACACATGGCATCAGTGATTGTTAATAGACACTGTGCTCTTAATATCCATAACTAATTACATTTTCTGTTTTCTCTCCGAGCTGTGTTCTGGCAGTTCCAGCCCACACATGATGTTCATCTGCTGGAGCTCCACTCAAGCTGCTTCCGTCATCAGCTCCAGCCCCATCATACCCGGGCCACTTAATGTCGATGTGCATACTTCACATTTTATTCGAACTTTGACTCCATGACTTTAGTTTTGCTCTTAGATTTATTAACCACGCCGCCCAAGGAGGTTGGGTCCCTTTTTGAGTCTTGGTCCTCCCAAGGTTTCTTCCTACAACTAGGGAGTTTTTCCTTGCCACTGTCGCCCTAGGCTTGCTCAATTTGGGATTGGACGTAGTTATTAGGAGATAATCTAAACTTGTAAGTTGCTTTGAGACAATGCTCCATTGTAAAAAGCGCTATATAAATAAATCTGACTTGACTTGACTTGAGTGAGCTGGGATTTGAAATAGCAACCTTTTGATTAATAGTCCAGAGGCTTAATCATTCAGTCACCACTGTAGAATGTAGTATATCCAAATATGACAGCTCATCCCAGAAGTAGACGAGCAGTTACTGAACTACATCAGAAATCCAGTCCAGGTCAAAATCTATGGTAATAGTAGAGCACCACGCTGGCTAAGGCACTACTCTTTCAAACACACTCACCAGCTCTCAGATTCTGCCAGACAGAAATGGAAAATGTCAGGCACATGTTCCTCACGGTAATCTGCAGCCATTCCACTGACCTATTTATCCCTGTATTACCAAATTGAATCATGTGTGGCTCTAGTGATGAATAGCAACCGGTAAGCCATGGAGGCACCACTAAGTGAAAAATGGAGAAAGGAAACCATGACATATGAACACGGGGGTTCTGTGGTTGCAGGAGAGCTGTTCAGTCCTGGCCTCCTGGCTGCCATCTTGTGTGGATCCTCTGGTCATTCTGATCATGAGCAAAAGGCAGTGTTATAGCTGCAAATCCTCTGCGTTATTTTATTTCAAGACTGACTAATCCTAATGTACTTCCATTCAAAGATCTGAAGTAAGTTCAATATGTATGAATATGTATGAATCGAACGGATCTCCCAAGCATGGAAAGTGAAAAGAGAGCATAGAACATCACGCAGAGAAGACATTAAGTGTTAGATGCAGAGTTTGTATGTGGTAGGATATAGCAAGTAGCCAGACACTTATTCCTAAGCAGTGGAGTCAGACAATCTCTTCAAGTTAAGAAATACAATCCATTCTTTCAGAAGACGTTAGGCTAAAATGAGATACACTTAACACTAAACGTCTTGAGTTTTCTCCCCAATTTGCAAGAACAGCATTTACACCAAGTACTGCGTCGCTCTGTCATCCTTCAAAAGAGTCATTTTAAACAACTTAAGCTGATCTTTTTAGTGCGCATGGAAACAACTCGTGCTAAAAGTAAGTCGCAAGAGCTTCCCCAGAAGTGACACCGGATTTGTGATTTTTTTTTTTCAATCATTACAAGACGAGCCGTGTTTGATTTCCTGCACTTTGCACAGAATGACTTGGCCGTTTAAAGTAAATACTTCAAAAGCTCTGGCAGCTGTGCCAACACACTCACACTCTGTCCAATTACCGCCTGTCACTATGGTTACCCCTTGTAGCACCTCAGCTCGTGACAGTTCTGGAAGAGGGCTTAGGCACGGATGAAAGGGCCCGAGCACTCCATGCTTAGCATGGCCAGCCGGAACTGAGCGAGCTTGGCCTGCTACGATGCGTAAATGAGAAACAATGAAGCCGAACAGTTTGCAGATCAAAGCCAGAAAAAACCACAGGATTACATTTAATTCAGTAATAATAGGAGGGGACCCCACTCCCAGGTGTCTGATGGTCTGCTTTTCCTTCTCTTGGTGTTAAGACAAGTCATGCATCATTTATGCCATGTACAACACGTGATTAGCATAGGAGCCGGGAGAATACAAATTACAGCGGATAAACAGCAAGGAATTATCTGAAAATCATAAGCAAATTAAGGATCAATAAGCCTGAAAATGAGCTTGCACTTTATAACTCCATTAATTCCTAAAATTGGAAAATAATAATATTTATTATTATTATTACTAATGTCTTGTAAAGCCAACCACACCTGAAACATAATTCTATCTTAATCTTCACTGAGCTGATTCTAACCTTACTTTGAGGGAAAGCAGGATGAGAACTAGTTTCCTTTCCTGACTAGCGAAAGGTCAAGTAGCTGTCAACCATGCTGGACGACCATCCATATGAAGCAGCATTGTTACTTGTTCTCAGGTGAAGGACAGATGACTATAGAACAGATCTGTTATGCCAGACCCTGTCTCTACATTAAACAGGATTCCACATCCCACAGAAACCATACAGAGAGATACATCTCTTAACCACAAGTCCTGTATCAGGTGTGGAACAAACCTGAACAATGTTTTTCCAGGAGACCCTCAGCCATTATACCATCATTTGATATGAATTTGAGTATCTTCATGAATTTGGACATTTTTATGCCAAATTAACCTAGCACCTAAAAACTGAATTTGTACTTTTATAAAGTTTTTAGAAGTTGTTAATACAGTGTCTGTCAGCTGAAATGAGAAAAAATGACAATTTGTATTAGGTACATAATTGTATTGACTTTATCACCACGCTGATTTCTAAAAGCTTTGACAGCCAGCAAGCCAGGCTTCATACTGTTTTTGTTCAAAGCCAATATGACTACTGCTTGAAAGGGATTTCATTATTCAGATTTACATGCCTATTTATTATTAACTGCTTATAATATGTAAATTCAATTGAAAATAGCTATCAGATAATCAGATAAAGCTGATTATCATTTAGTTTGCGCTCTTACCAAGTGAAACTGCCACAGAGAATGTGCAGTCAGAAATGCAAAATGAAAGTCTTGGACCTAAACAAGCAGCAAACTTTTTGTGTATTGATATGATATAAAAATAAAGTGTGGGTTTTGATACAGTGCTGATTTTTGAATCATCTTCCAAACGAGATTAATCGAGGATGCTTTAATGCACAGCGATGACACCACTATATTTGGAAAGATTCTACTGTTTGTTATCATACGTGTATCGTGTGTTGGGTCATTCTAGGGAGGGTTATAAAACCGAGAATACAAGATGTCAAAATGCCCACACAGTGCAGGCAATGGGTTTTAAGGGTTAAGAAAGCATGATATAGCAGATACACTAGCAGATATAGACCTCTCTTTAAAAAAAAAAAGTGAAGAAATGGGGGAAAGATAGAACTGACAGCCAAATCAAACATATTGGGTTTGCTCAAGGGGCCAATAAATCAAGATCAAGGTTAGATTTTTCTTCTGCTCCCACTATCCTTGTCCAGCAGTGACAGTCCTCTATGGACACAAGATATATCAGCCAATACAAACATTTAACCATGAGTTTTCTACAGAAAAATGTCTTTTTAATAGAAGTATATGAATCATTTATGATATATTAATATACATATGAACTTATAGAGGCCCTGAGCATGTTCATCTTCAATGGTCGATGCGTATTTACAGAAGGACCCTTGTGATTCTTTCCGGTGGACCAGGCCTTATTCTAAATACACTACAATTTCTCAAGTCTAAGATAACAGAAAAGTCACATTTGGTCAGTAACTGCTGCCTTTCCTGGCATGTCTGCCTCTCTCTTATTTAGAATGTCACATCCATAAAGCTATTTTTAATAATGTAAAAACTACATAAAAATGATAATGTTCATTAAGTACTACTTTATTAAATGTCCAGTACCTTCTGCAAAGGTCTCCAAACACACCACTGTGTGATGTGTAATCTATAGCACTCACAACAACTCATAATAAACATCCAAAAGACTGAGTAGTGTCAGATTTTTATTTTCTTGCAAAAATAAAGATCCAGTTTACAAATTCTGTATTTCAAATCAGTCTAAGGCGGCACTTGTAGTACATGATGTGTATTTGTCTTGCAGCTGAAATGAGCACTGTCTATGGGTGTTTGCTCTATTAGGCTTAACTAGATGTAACACTTGCCAAATGCACCTGGCTTTATTATGCTGTAACTCAATTTAGAGTTCCATTTGGGAGGCCCTTAATAACTAAACTTAGTAAGCCCAGGGTCTTTCTTGGAATATATTTGCTATTTACATTTTATTTTCAATTGTATACCTCATTGTTTAAACTGCACTGAATAATGCACAGCATGTTTTTAAAATATTAGATGTTAAAAGTTGGCAGCGCAGATGAATATCTCCCTTTTTATTAGTGTGTGTTCTTTCTT
>JAJAGP010000055.1:0-208091 GCA_025084515.1 Ancistrus triradiatus | reverse complement strand
ATAAGATGGTACTAGTCCCTCAGTAATGGAAAACAATAATCATATTCCTTATATCCACATCCCCATTTCAGCACATATAGGCTATACCCATGGCACCACCACCTGTGATAGCAGGACGGATTTCCTACCATGCACTTTGCCTCAAAAAGCCGCCAACCACCGCTCTCACCCTCACCATTCATGTTACAAATGTCTTGCCTGGTCAGTAGGTGTTACTTTAATCCCACTGACAGGGTGGCCTACACAGATTGCACCATATGATAATACTGGTCACACCCACTTCTCACCTTCCCTGTTCGTTGGAGATGCTTTGGGGCAAAAGATACGATGAAGTGAAAAAAAAAAACTGTACAAGTACATGTTTATGTACATTGTAAATGTGATTGGAGGATCAGTGGGGCTTCTCAGTAACACACATTTTGTCAGCATCAGGTATGAATGTCGTTGGCTTTTTCTATTTTTTTGTAACCTCGCTAAGTCGCCAATGCAATATAATTTCAATTGAGAGGATAGTGAAACTCCTTAACACCTAGCTGACAAGTTTAACTAACATTAGCATTGCTAACGAACCCTGATCGACTGAACGAGAACGAGTGAATTCTGTTAAAACTCACCTCAACATGGCTTTTAGAGTAATTAAACCCAGTTTAACAGAGAAGTCAGCAAACAGTGCAGAGAGCAACAATGTCATTATTTTTTTAAACCTATCAAGCAGGGATACACTTTGGTGTAGCCTGGGGTGAAATATGTTTTATATTTTATTCTTTTTAACACACTGCACAGCGCTGCACAACACTAAACTAATCAGTAAATCAGGAACATGCCTGACTACTCAAACTTCAGTAAATCCACACCAGTAAGCCTAACAATGTAATTACAAGACATTTTATTTTGTAAAACGACTCTGTATTAGGCAACACAACTAACTGTAGCTCCTCTGGAGAAAATGTACAGCCGGCCAAAACAATGACGCAATTGTATTTGGAACAAACATGCTTCCCTTAGTTTAAAACCAACAGCCACCACTGGATTTAGGAGGTGTAACAGCAGCCAACGAGATGGAGGTTTGTCATTTGCATATGCTGAAGGCTTAATGTTCAAGAAGCCTGGGTGTGTTTCCATTAGCCTTATGTGAGATTATGTGAGATTGATGGTCAATGGGTTTCTAATAATAAAACATTGACGATTAAAAGGAAACATTGAAACTATTTGTGCTTGGAGCCTGATGAATCACAATTTTCTCTGTCCTGTAGTGTTAATTCTCATTATCTATCTTCACCCAATGGTCATTTGTCTAGACTTGGTCTTTCTCGAACTCTGTTCCAACAGCTCACAACAAAGAACACATGGCACATTTCCAAATAAATTACGAGCAGCAAATAATTTAGGGTTAGAGTCATTTACTCTATTTTTCTGTCTTATTTTTCGTTCCAATAAGTTTGTAGATCTTAAACTAATCTAGTAGAGAGCCAGCGTTGTTGTGCTGCAAAGAAGGTACAATAAGTGTTTTGAAAAAACTTGCGGTACAACAAGGTCGTGCAGGGTTAGAGTGGACACCTTTTTAAAAAAGATTTTAAAAAAGAACAAAAAGAACTCTCTTATGACAGTTGTATGTGCCTGCCAGTCTCTATGCCCCAGGCATTGCCAGTTCGTCTGCTATTCTATCTAATAAACAATAGGCAGGTTCAAGAGGGGCAACAGCTTCAGTAGCTGCTAGTTCACACAGGGACACAAAATACCTCCAAGCTTAACCACATCCTCCAGCATCAAGGCTGCACTTTGGAGCTGACATTTACGTCAGGATCCTTCTCCTCGTTAAGATGCTCAGCCAAAAGCTCCCTGTATTCAAATAGCTTCTACTGCACAGAGGTGTCATTCAGAGAGCAAACACATCTGCACAAAAATGTTCTTCTTTGCTGCACTCATCTCTTAGCATCAAACAGTCAAAGTGCTTCTTGCTGTTTCTCACTCAAAAGTTCACGTGAGAATCTTTGAAGGCTTATAAATTGTACCAAAGGCTCAGAGCTTATTAATCATTTGGGAGCAGAAAGCGGATTGAATTCAAACTCGGGCTGTGAGATATGACAACAAAAATATTTCAATATTTCTGGGATTTGTTTCAGTGAAACAATTAATTACACAAATTTTGATACTTTTAATTTGGTGCTTATTCATAATTATTGGAAATAACACTGAAACAAAATGTAAATGTAAGGAACCTTTGCCCTCTGTTGTTGTTCTTGTCGTATAAGGCCCTTTTGTTGACAAAATGATTCTGCTAGGTGTTTACTGAGTGTGTTTTGTGCTGGTACCTTGGCTGGTTGAAGTCGTAACGGAAGTTTTATATTAAACACAGTGGTATGTTCAGAGATGGTGAAATAAGAGAGTTCTTGTGCTGTCTTTAACAGCAACAGATTTCTGACAGAGTTTGCAGATTGCCAAATTTTCAGCAACACCAGTCTCTTCAAATCCAAAACACCTCCATGTGAGTGAGGATGAGTCATGTCTAGCAATTCAATTTACCAATGTAGACAAAGGCTGGTGGTGTCCTTATTGTATCTCCAGTTTGACTCATTAACTTCAGTCATGCATTTCTAGGGAGAACTCTAGCTTGATTAGTGGCGCCAATACTAGCATGCTGCTAGTCTATCCTTCCTGGCTACATGATGGGACTATGTTAACTCTTAAGACGTGCCAAACAGTTCTTGGGACTCATTTTGTGAGTTCCTCTGAGAACTACATTCATCCCAGCGCTTTTTTTGCTTTGCAATCACAGTAGGAATGTGATGTGATGCTGAAGTGAAGCAAGTCATGCAAATTTCGCTTATATGACTCAAAATTGCGTTGTACTTCCTCCGTCACATATAGGCTCAGTAAAGCCTGAACTTCACAAGTGTATTGAACTTCACAAGTGTCTTTACAAGTATATTTAAACGGGTAGGGGTAGCCTAGCGGTTAAGGTACTAGACTATGGACCAAAAGGTCCAGGGTTCAAATCCCACCTCTGCCAAGCTGCCGCCATTGGGTCCTTGAGCAAGGTCCTTAACCCACAATTGCTTGGATTGTAAGATTGTACCAATTGTAAGTCGCTAAATGCTGTAGTACCATAGTACCAGTAGGGCGTCTGCTAAATGCTGTAAATGTAAATGTAAACATGGCGGTTGATGCATCACTACATCTGGAGCAACTCTATACAGTACATGCCCTTCTGAAAAATACAGTCAGTCCCCAGTTCCTGCCGTACGAACACGCGACAAAGGGGGCACAGTTCTAAAAACTATGAAAACGCTCCTCCAGTGCCAAAGAGGCTATTGTAGATAATACATATCTCACTCACCTAATTCAAACTACAATGTTTTTCAACATTTTTGCCAACAGCAAAGTCCAATATCACATCAGAAGACATGAAACCATGCCATTACAAAATATACTGCATGCATTTAGTTAGCATAACCCGTAAAACAACATGTTTATTGGGACAATGCCAAAGGTTTGCTGTTGCGATAAAAATCTACTACCCTTCTGTAAATATTTCTGTTTTACCATACATCCCAATTTAAGACAATGTATTTTATCTTGTAATGGCAAATCTTCTACAAAGTAAAACTTTCTCTGACTGAACACCACTTGGCCCCCAAAGTATTTTTTTCAAATACATGTCTGTCTAATGAAATTGACGTACGGAGAACGGAGAAACACATTTCATAAAGTCTTCAGGCATCTCTGAAGAAGTTATGAACATTATTTTCGGCTCAACAGAAGAAGTTCTGAGGTCTAGTTAAACCACTAAAGTAATAAACTGAAGAGGACTGGATGGACCAGATTTGCCTCGTGCAGCACAAACAAACAACTTTCTAATAAAGCCAGACTACTGTAAATGTAAAATACTGTAGGCTTCGCATTTCTGCAGCACTCAGTTCTGATGCCTGGACCACTGGCTCGACATCCTCATTCATTTCCAGTGGCATACTTCTCATGCTCTTACAGCCACAAGCATATACATGCACACATACAGGCATACATATTACACAAGCCTGCTGTAAATCAGCCTCTCTTTAGCCACTGCTGATTTATGTCCACTTTAGATCATGATTCAAAACACAAGGGGGTGAACCATGTTCCTTGCTGGGAAGTGCGACCCACTGGCTGATACATGTGTGGGAGGAACTCATTAGTGGCTAGGCCAGCTGCAAATACATGCAGGTTTTATTCCCGCCGATGTACCTAGCTAGCATTTGTCTGTTGTGCATGCTGCACTGCTCCTGCCTCACTGCTCTAAGTGTCAGTATCAACGTCCAGCTCCAGCCATGCGCATCTCATAAGCAGAGACAGCTAATTGCATTAAAGCTCTACAATGCTGCAGGCAAACCCCGGGTTCCACAGGGAGAGGCAAGAGACACATCCTGATCAAACAAACAGTGCAGTGCTACAGTGCAGTTCAGCTAATGAAAGATGTGCTACAGCTAAAAGCTAAACCATTGTGAGCCAGGACGCAAGCCATTTGTTATTGTAATGTTCCCATTATATGGGTTATACAATATTCATGTTCTGAGGCATTAAAGGTTTAGAGGTCTTGAGGTCTGCCCTCGGACTACATTAGGCTTAACTAAACTCTTTATTCCCTTGGGTGTTTGTAAGGATTGACTGAATACAGCGCATGAAAAGCCCAAGCAGAAAGATTCCCAAGAAAAGGATAACGAAGAGCAAAAACAAGACACAACAACACGTCCCGTTAAAGTCTCCATTAGATGCCTCCCCAGGAAAACCACTTTAGCCCCTGGTCCCAGTCATCTGCAAATGGCCACTGGATCCTTCAATAAATCTTTATTAGCATTTTTAAAGTGAATTAGCACTCAGTAAATTGCTGTGACCCTGGAGTCAGAGGAAATAGAAATTAAATTGCTCCAGTCTATCAGACTTGCACCATCAGTGTGATTACATTTGGCTCATGCGGATTGTTTTAAGCTTTAAACTCAATTAAGGCATTGTTGCTTGGTTTTGTTTTCTCCATCTTTGAAAGGACAAAGATGTGCAATGCAGAACACACTGCTTAATGGTTGGTTGTAAAAACAGGTGATTTTATTATGATCAGTGTTGAATCTGTACAACGCATTACTATAAATGAAGGAAACACTACTCAGTGGCACTGTGTTTTGACAATTGTCATTTTCAGGCCATATTTCCTGCATAAGTAGTGATTCACCAGAAGTAAGTACAGGTTTCCGAACAATGGAGGACAGAATCTGTTATTGGAAGGAAAGGGTTCAGTGCACATCCACAGTCTAAATCAGGCCTACTTTTTTCTTCTTTTTTACTTTTTTTTACTTTTTCCTAGATAGAGAAATCGACTCTTTATCACCCTATACAATCTGTCCATTTTCCCTGTCATTTATCAACCTTTTCTTTGCTCTTTAGTCTGCCTTGGTAATGGCTTTGAACAAGACTACTTGAATCCCTGCCAACTTTAGAGAGCAAAAGAGAGAGCGAGAGAGAGAGGGAGGAAGAGAGAGGGAGGGAGAAAGAGAAAGAGACAGAATGAGGCAGCGTGATAGGGAAACAGAGAGAGATGACTTTTTGATTATTTTTCTAAATGACACTTCAGCCCTCCACAGGCTGTGTAATTGTGATTACTGTGCCTCTATTTTTGGGCGACAGCACTATGAGTAAATAGCTCATGCTCTAGTCAGGCTTAGGAGGACACAAAGCAGTGAAAAGCAAGGTTAAACACTAGCCCTGACTCTACAATGATTCAAGACCTGCTGCAGTCCCACCGGCCAGCACAATATATCCAACTTCTGCTCATCTGGGATCAAACCTCAGCACTTTTTAAATCTGTTACACCACTATAACACCACCCGTATCAGCTGCTGCCTGCCAGATCTTCACAAACCAAATTTCTAAATAAATTCCAACAAAAAATACGTTTGTTTATTAGTTTTATTTAACACCACATCAGCATCGAAGACTACATTAGCAACAGACGTGAGGTTATATCAATACACTACTTATGGGCCACTTTGGAGAGAACAATTAACCATACAAGTCTTTGGAAAGTGGGACGAAACTAGAGCACACAGAGTAAACCCACACGGACACGGGAAGGGCATGCAAAACTCCATACAGGCAGAGTCCGGGATGTGAGGCGACTGTGCTAGCTTCATGCGCCACCGTGCCACCCCCAAAGCACACTGGTTGAAGTAACCAGAACAATATGACACTTCATAATGTGACAAATCGAGTTTGCGGCAGAGCTAGAAAAGTACAGAGGAATGGATGATTGAATTAAAGTGACAAGAGTATCAGAGTCCCTTGTTCCACTCATCCTGGAGGATGCACTGGCACTTTGGCAGGCATTTTAACGTTCCCTTTGGTCAGACTTGTTTACTGGTTGAAGGTCAGACTCACAGCCGACAGCTAAGTGCTAGCGTGAGGTGTAAGCCAAGGAAGCAGACCTGCAGAGGACAATCTGCCAAGCAAAACAGTCCAATGTGTAACCCATTGTAATTAAGAGATCATTACACAGAAGTAATGACTTCTCAGTATAAAACCATACACATAAATAAGCCTGGTTTGGCATTCCTCCCATGCAGGGAGCATGTTGGTAGTGTGTTTTGATCAAGACATACCTTTAAAGCATTTCTAACCAAAAAGCATCCATTCTAATTGGTTAACTGCCTGAACATCAACAGCAAATACCAGGCATCCGTTCAATACAGGGCGACCATAATGCATCACAGGACAAGAACAAGAAGAACGGATCAGTGACATGGTCTTCCCTCCCAGCATTACTAGATTTCACCTAATTCACAGTCACTATGGAAAAAGGTCATGAAAAGAGGAGCGCCAAAGGGAGACCGTGAGCGACAGAGAGAAAGTGAGAGAGAAAGTGATTCAGCAGTGGCTGAGATTATTGTATCACCACCCACAGCTGTCATAAGTGTCATTCTGGATTGGAGGCACTGAAGTGGATTAATAGGCTTATCATCCATTTGACAAAATAACACTTCACCTGACGTTCAACCTCCAGCTGGGTGGGTTAGCTCTTTTTTATTCATTTTAAATGACAGCCTGTTTCTGTGGCATGATTAGTTTTCACATGAAGATGGCAATAAGGTACAGTTGGTGCAAGTGATAGGCTTGACTCAGCAAAACACACTACGCCACGTTACAAGCTATGCGGCTGCACGTTACTTTAGTATCCTTATAAATTTTTGGAAAAGCTTTGCTGTTGACATCAAGCTGCACACCTAACACACATGCATATTTTAACAGCTTCTTTAAAAGGTTGTCTGTGTGTGTGTGTGTGTGTGTGTGTGCGCCTGCTGTTGAGGTCACTGTGTACTCGCTGACTCAGAGTTGAGCACCAAGATGTGACTGGTCTGGGAGATGACTGATAGAGCCTGAGCTTCTCTTTCCCCGAAAAGTCTAATGCTAATTCTTTGGTGAAGGACTTCACTCATTATCCAGATAGATGACAGTCATCCAAGCCTTTGACAATAAGACAGCTCAATGAGTGAGGGTAGCTCATGAGCTACACGAATTACAATGTATTTACAATAAAATAAGCACTAATTAAACAGGACATAGATATTGAACTTGAACTGGCGGGTCCTGTTTAATTTAGAACGAACCAGGACTAATGTTGTCAGAAATATCGATACTGAACATTCTGAAACTGTAAAACACTCATTTCCCACAGCATCGATTGTATTCATATCAAAACACGCTTTTTGTTTGGCTTCCGTAGCGCACAGAACAGTTTGTTATGCTGAAATGGCAGCTGAAGCTGTAGTCTAAAATAATAATTAATGAAATAATAGATTAACAATAGTAGAGGTAATCCGTCAAACACACTGTGACAAGAAACTGTAGTCCAGCAACCTAGGGTTACTCAATACAGATAGTTCTTGTACAATGTGGATACATTCCCAGAAATCCATTGTAAGTTGGAAGTAGAAGATTTTAATTCAAAATTCAAAAGAGTACGGTTTCTGCTGATTGTGTATTTATGTGTACTATCACATTCCCATCATAAAGTCGAAATATTGTTAAGTCGGTCCATCGTAGAACAGGGAGCACCTGTACTAGGTAACCAAAACGTAACTAAGCAACTGACACAGCTCTGAAAGACAAAGGGTAAGTCCAATAGCACTCCATACAGATGCAAGTGCCTATGTTAAAAGCAACTGCTATTTTTATATACAGTGGGGCAAAAAAGTGTTTAGTCAGCCACTGATTGTGCAAGTTCTCCTACTTAGGAAGATGAGAGAGGTCTGTAATTTTCATCATAGCTACACTTCAAAAATGAGAAAAAAAATCGAGAAAATCACATTGTAGAATTTTTAAAAAAACGTTCTGTAAATTATGGTGGAAAATAAGTATTTGGTCAATACATTTGGTTCAACTAAGTACTTTGTAACATAACCTTTGTTCCTGTAAGTCTTCACCAGGTTTGCACACATTGTAGCTGGTATTTTGGCCCATTCCTCCATGCAGATCTCCTCTAGAGCAGTGATGTTTTGGGGCAACATGGACTTTCAACTCCCTCCACAAATTTTCTATGGGGCTGAGGTCTGGAGACTGGCTAGCCCACTCCAGGACCATGAAATGCTTTTTACGGAGCCACACCTTTGTTGCCCGAGCGGTGTGTTTGGGATCATTGTCATGCTGGAAGACCCAGCCACGTTCCATCTTCAATGCTCTCACTGATGGAAGGAGGGTTTGGCTTAAAATCTAACAATGTGACTTCCTGGATTTTTTCTCATTTTGTCTCTCATAGTTGAATTTTAGCTATGATGAAAATTACAGACCTCTCTCATCTTTCTAAGTAGGAGAACTTCCACAATCAGTGACTGACTAAATACTTTTTTGCCTCACTGTATACCTTTGCACCACTAATCATATAAACAACAGATCTAAGTGTCCAAAATGGAAGAAGAAAAAAACACAGACAACTGGTCCGACAGTGAAGTCTAGGCTTTACTGAGCCTATATGCTACAGAGGCGGTACCACACAATTTTGAGTCATTTCACCAACCACCTCACAGCTCGTGTCACTTCAGGTTTCCTACTGGCAGTACGAATGCAAACAAAAAAAGGTCCTGGAACAAATGTACTTCTTACGAGAGCTCAGCAGGGGTAGTTCCTCCCTAGATTATACCCTAGAACTGTTTGGTATGAAAATACCTATAGTCCTATAGGCACTTACACTGTTGGGGGGTATATTTGCTAATATATTTATCAGATTACTCCTTCATAGCTCCCAGTTCTAATACTTAGGAAGTTTGAACACAAACATATCCACTGTAGTATACTGAGAACACATGTATAGGTGTCTTAGATTGGGTGCACTATCAGTTGGGTTTTAAGATAAGGAGAACTGGGTGTATAAGAAGGAACGTGTGAGTGTGTGAGCCTAGTGAGTGTGCATCAGCGAGTGTGTGGGGAGAGATGTTTGACAGAATCTAATAAAGCCAGCCAGCAGAACAGTTCAACTCTACAGCTGCAGTAATTACAAAACACTTCACCTGACAGTCAGACTGAATCTTTGAACCATAGCTCCTACTTTCTCAGACTCACACACACACACACACCCACACACACACACACACACACACACACCCCAATTTTGCCAAGTTGGCATAAAATCCTGAGTAAAGAGAAAATGCCACAGAGGTCAAGGTGTGTAATGAGGCATTCTAGGGGTGTGAATGGTTATTAACTGCTGCAAGAACACACTCGTTTTCCACAGGGTGGCTTCTTGGAGAGTTGGAACGAAAAGAATCCCTTGCACAATAGTGTCACTAGACTCAGGGGATTACAAGGGGTGAGGGAGATGTTCTAACTGTGGCACACAATCTGAAAATAGAGTTCGGTCTAGTCATTATTTTCAGTATGCTTGCTATTTGTATGAAAATAAGATGTGAATAGGAACTGATTGCATCACTTCATGTGTTAATATGGATGTATATGTATACTTAGAATTTCGATTTCTTGCAATAATCCAGGCATGGAGGTTGTGTCCAATGCGGTCATTTCAAAATCACAGACTCAGTGTACAAGAGTCAGTCAGTAATCAGATTTCTTCTAGTAGTAGGTTTTTGTAGTGAAGCTGCTAGTGTACTTTCAAGTGTAGGAAAAATGAGCCCTCTAATTCACACAAGGCCAGCATTAATTTCAGCAGAGATCAAAACTTCAATATAGATCTCTCACCTCTGCCTGTTTGTGACCTAGTGGTTTATCTGTCAGATACCCAGGAGCAAACTCCTAGCATCAAGCTTTGTTGCGTCAAGTGCCATAAAAGATAATCCAACACCAAAAAATCTGGATTGTTACATAGGACAAGGACAACTACGGATTATAAAATGACACCCAAAGGAAACTATTCCTTTAAACGATCAGATCTGAAAACTTCACAGGGCATTCCTAGCATGCATTTAATATACTATGCAGTTTTTACTGACATATGGTGATTGCATTTTCCATGAATTTGTATTCTCTTGTTTTGTTTCTGAAACGTACAGTGAAATTATCAAATAGTTCAGGTTTGTTCTTAGATGTCTGCTGAAATCATGCTTTGAACTCCTTTGAAATCATTCCATGAACAAACAACTGTTTGGTTTTATGATACGGACATCATGTTAATATTCAAAGTTGCCTCCAGGTAACAATTCCTAAGGTTGCAGTAACTGAAATTGCCTAATCAGGAGCTTGTAAAAGAAGAGGTAAGGTTACTGGCTCTCCTCATCATTGAAACCCAAGCATCTTGCCACCATCTGTGAGCTGTGCAATAAACATCCATCCACCTGCTAAATCCTTGTGGCAAGTTGTTTTTGGAGGGATTCTCCACAATCTCTGGACAAACTGTGACTCAGCTCAATCCACTGGCCCTGACATATACCACAGCTCACATTTAATGTGACCTCCACTTAAAACGTACGGTATTTACACTGCATCAAAAGTAGTGTTCTCAGTTTTAGGGGTGAGAACTGAACTGTGTAAGCCTGGTTGGGTTTAGACGAGCTACTTTACAGTGGATCTGCAAATAGTCCCTAAATGCAGAATACGTAAACAAATTCATTGTACTGATTTGAAAAAAAAAAAAAAAAAAGAGTCTCCAACCAGAAACACAAAAATTGTGTGCTATACTGCTAAATATCAGTACTATTCTGATATTTGAATCATAACATAGGTATACTTCTTACAAGCTAATTAATTTGAGAGGAAACAGCAGTGGGAAATGTATTCTACTGGAAAATGAGTTAAGCTTCGCCTCCTCAAAACAGTGCCTGTGTCCTAAATTCTGCTCAATACTAAATAGCATAAAAACAGTACCACCACCACTGGTGATGTACAAATTCCATACTATTTATGATGTTTAGCCGCCTCAAATGTTGTCATCTCTCAGCAGGACAGCTGAAGGCCTCAGCTCCACCTAGGATTTACAGGGTTTTACAGGTTTTACACTGTGAATGTTGAAGGCATGTATTTTACCAATCTTCCTCATCCCTTGGATGGAAGCATAAACCAGGCATAAGACCGGAGAGTGAGTCACAGGGCAGCAGGAGGAACAGATGGAGTTGAGAAAAGTCACTCCACACGCTCCCAGCCACAAGGAAACAGTCAGCCGCTGGATCGAAGAAGGTGAAACTGAGTAACTAGCAACTAAAGCTCAGCTCCTGAACCATGAGAACCAGCTTACTGAAGAAAAAGTGCTCTGATATCCCTCTCTCTAAACAAGTCCCACTTTTATGCAGGCCATTGTGTTTAATGTTCCAAATGCCAAATCTGAGAGGCTTCAGTGACAGTGCTCTCCCATGGCATGCATAAATTGCCAGTAAATTAGAATATAAAAGATGTGCAGAATGAAATCTATCTGCCACAGTGCATGTATATGTATTCCAAGCCTGAGAAAGGTCACATTCAGGCCCAGCGCGCTCTGGCAACATGCGATTATTCAGCCACTAATAGGATGGAAATACCAGCATTCTCACTGAATGCACACATCACATAGCCACTTTGCTACCTGCCCAGCATCTTTGCTTTTCAGCTTTCATGCCTTTATTAAGTAGCTCCTTTTCATGCATTTGTCTCTTTTCAGAAGTGAGGTATGGACCTAAACAATATGAATTGTAAATTACATCTATAAATACACATATCCATGAAAGCAAATTCATCGTGGCCATTCGGTATAAACAGTAGGATTTCAAAACCATTTGTGCCATGTTGTAGCATTTTAAATTCTAAGTCTCTTTGTCCCATTTGTGCAGAAACCAGTTTTAGTAACTAGATTCTGGGTAGTTTTGGAGTTTCAGTAGCTGCAAATCCAATAAAGACTTCACTTTCATACTGTGTCAGTATTATGGTGAGTTGGAAACAATAACTTGATTGGAAGCTAACAAACATAAGTTGAAGCATTTTCATTACTTTCAACAAAATGTTCGCTTAACTAAGGAAGCTATTAAGTTTATTAAGTACACCGTAATGTGTCTCTGTTTCCCTGTCCCATTCCATCAGTCTTCTTATCTTGTATTAAAAACCTTAAATGGAATACTTGTCTGAAAATTATAATCTCTCACAAGATCACCCGCTCAGTAGAAGACTCCCTCCTCACTGGCCTCCCCTCTCTCATTGTCAAACATGCCTGCATGTGATGCCCTATCCAGACTGAAGGCACAGTCAGAACACAGGTCACCGCAGTGTTGGGCAAGTATATTAGAATGCTGTGCCACCCAAACACCGTCAATACGTTTATATTAAATGGAACCTTGTGATGGACTGGCACATGTGCCCAGTGAATTCCAGGTTAAGTTCCAGACCCTCCCCGTGACAATGGTCAGGATAACAGCAGGATCAAAATGCATGCTTATTAATATAAATGAGGTCTAAATATGGGTCTAAAACTACCCCACCAATAATTAGGCCAAGGAAGGAATTTCACTCATTCACACTTCACTCACACCTATTACAGTAACCAGTTCACCCACTGGCATGTGTTTGGAAGGAGTACACAGAGGAAACCCATACACCCAGTAACACACACTGCTCATTCACTGCTTTCCATTGATAAATGGTCACTTAAAAATATTGTGCTCAGCAAAAGACAATGGGTAGGCAATTGTATACCTACAAAGTACACATTAGATGCACCTGATAAAACTGAAATGAAACACTCCATGAGAAAGTGTGTTTTACTTGGTTCTAACACAAAAAGCCAGGACTCGAACAGACATTTTAGCACCTCTATTCAAACCAAGAAGGATGGAGTGATAAAATATGGGCTTAGAATGAACTGAGAGTTGTAAAATAGTTAGCACTTTACCTCAGAAGCTGGGAAGTCCTTTTGGAATCAATTTGAAGGACATTTTCTTATACTTTCTAGAAATCTGAGTCAGCTTAGTTCAATTTTCTATCATCATACATGTCCAGGTAATGCAAGAAAATACTTATTTCTTATAGACTTATACCAAAGCACTAGATATTTTAGTGTTAATAACAATGCACATATGCATATTAGCAATACAATAGATGCATGTATTATGTGAATGTATGTTTCATACGTCAACAAAACAGCATATACAATGCATACACTGGAAATTACACTTGATGAGTAGCAAGAAGAGATTTGGAGCACAAAGCTACTAAAATCCCTTCCCACGCTCTCTCAGCAGGCAGCCACTGGCACATGCCTCTGCTCATTATAAACATAAACAGTGGGCCTGGCAGGACGCAGCAGTGCTGGCCATTGAAGCACCCACCTGAACGAAATACATGGCAGTCCTGGAGCAAGAATCTACAAGGTTGACGTGGAACAATTTGCACATTCTGTCCGATTGCAGCACTCGCAACAATGCAATTTCTAATCCTGATTCCTGGTGCCAAATAATTAGGCAAGATGGCACCACTAACCAAAAGTCTTGGATTATAAAGTCACCATTCTGCAGTCGGATGGATAAGGGCTAACTTCATCACAGCTATGATCCTGTAATCAATGCATTACTGTTCAGTCGGTGATCAAACCCATCTGAGGAGTGAAGACGTTTGTTCATCCAGTTTCTTCACCAGAACACACACACACACACACACACACACACACACACACACAGCCCAGCTCCTTTATTGTCTTTTCTGGTTACTGTTGTTAGTGATTTATCTGTTGTTTGGACAATCTTCGCTTCAGATATATACAGAGCAGTTCCCCAGCTTTTCCCAGTTGGAAGTTCTGTTCATTTGCTAGGGGTGCTGGATTATTGCGGCTAAGAAGAGACATGAAAACTAATTAGGCTTGACAGAACTACAGCAGGAAAGCATTCAGAACTATCAGAAATTACAGCACCCAAAAGAGTTCTCCATAATCACCCATGCAGTGCTCACATGATTACTTCTTATTTGCCATGATTTATTGTTTTCCTTACAAAATCAGCACTAGGCCACAATGTTCTGTCAATTTTAAAATGATTGTAGTTCATCACAAACCTTGTTCATCAGAAAAGATCTATGTTGACAAGATCTACGAAAAACCAACACTAATCTGTGAACACTTCCAGTTCAAGGGCGGAAAACAGGCTTGGTGAATGAGCTCGTTTCCAGAGAACAAAGATGTACCTACTCATCCTGTCTCCCTTCTGTCCTACCTAAGGCACAGTAACAGCAGGCTGATCCAAAACCTGTGAGATCAATCTGTTAGAAAGATCACACTTTGTCTCAATATATTAACAACAATTGTCTCTAATTACTTGCTTTTTTTATTCAGCGAGACCAATATGGAGGTCGGCACTTCAGGGTAATGCTCTGAACATCTGTGAGTGATGGTGTGGTTTGGAGGACAGAATGTTTAATGCTGTCATTAAGAAGGCTGATGGGGGACACTGGGCCTCGTGCCTCTCTCACCCGCCTCCAGCCAGCTGTTTGGAACGACAGATGACAACCACCTGCTGCGAAGGGAAATTAGAACGCATGTCCGCTTTGTTCTGCTTCTTTTCAACGAGTTTCATCGTTCACTCCCTCATTGTGGAATTGTACTCTCGAGGCTACAGCACAGACAGATTGGTCAGCTCTTCAATCGCGTCAAGCAAATTGACAATCTGTCTTTCCTCCAAGTCAGAAGGAGGGCAACTCCGGCATTTCAGATCTCCAATACCTCTCTAAAGCCTCGATAATGCTTACAAGAATGGCCAAAAATATAAGACTGACTCACCGTCAGTGGGAAACAGGCACAATCTTTCAGGGTCCAATGTTTTTCGTTTAATCTGTTCAGGGTGACATTTACTGGGGCCAAGTTTCTCTTGTTGGAAACCCTCTGAGAAAGATAAATCAGTCTGTAAAATGCAATTTATTTTAATGATTCATGAATGTTTTCATTTTCAAAAATCTCGCTGGTTCTGGGAGTGAAGGCCAAAATAAGTGTGTGCTCTGTCTCCAAAAACTTGAGTCACTAGGAAGTTTAATTTCCTGAAATTCTGTAATATACAACATATTAGCTTCTTTAAATAATTATGTCATTAATGTGAGATGTGCATAAACGTCATCTTTGAAAGGTGTGTTTTAACAGAATATTACGCATATGAGATTTGTTGGTTTAGCAATGATACCAACGACCATATACGTCATATTGCCGATTGGAACTTTTTTCTAATTTGTCACTGTTCATCACTTCATAATACTCTTTTCCACTGAGATTTAGCATCTTAGGCTTTTCACCCTGTTCCCCAATCAAAAAGTGGTTTCTTGACTGCTATCTTTCCAAAAAAGACCATTCCCTGATCAAGCTTCCTCAGACTGTAGAAGGGTCAACTTGGCATCCAAATGAAGCCCCCCAGATGCTGCTATTGCTCAAGTGTAAGGGGAGGTCACACTAAATACTTTTCCACTGTAACCCAACAGAAGCTGTTTTTAATTTTTTTTTTTTTGTAATACTGCATACAAACTTCAGGTATTTTCTGGTACATTTATAATAAAGAGCTTGATTATTTATTATTATTATTATTATTATTATTATTATTATTATTATTATTATTATTTTATTGCTAAAACAATGGTATTATCCAGATCTAATGCAATTGGCTGAGACTTTTTGGACAGTACTGTATCCCAAATTTGTAATTGAATATACGCTAAAACAATGGTTATCTAATCTAATGGTGGGCTGAGACTTTTGGACAGTACTGTTATCCCCAAATTCGTAATTGAAGATACCTTCACCTGAACTTATAGTATTATTTTGTTGACAATTTTATAGAGATTAGAAAAAATACACAGTGTACATGTACACATAACATTAATGACGTTACCAACACAGAGAGTTTATTGTATCATCAGAAAATTGTGTCTTCAACACACAATGTTACAGCCATCCATGGCAGGCAGTAGAAAGGATCACATATGAAAGTGGGAAGGGTGACAGTCCCCACTCCTTCATCAATCCAGGGGACACAAACCAATTTTGGTATCTGTAAAAATCAAGTGCACAGAAGAAGACAGTGCCATCGTTCAGGCTTCATGATCTGGCCAAAAGATTGTCCCATGCTCTGCAGTTTGAAAAGATTATGAGCCTGGCTTCACATGTCCAGGAGGAAGTATGTGCAAGTCTACGGCGTTCTAGGTGTGTACTTATTATTGGGTGACACTGGAGACCCAGTTAGTATATGGGAGCTGCAATGATTAAAACTAGTAAACAACTACAGTGGTGCTTGAAAGTTTGTGAACTTTCTATATATTTAGATATTTTTTTCTATATTTCTGCATAAAAATATGATGTACTAAACATCATCAGATTTTAACACAAGTCCTAAAATAAGATAAAGAGAAACCCAGTTAAACAAAAATATTTATACTTGGTCATTTATTTATTTAGGGAAATGATCCAATGTTACATATTGGTGAGTGTCAAAAGTATGTGGACCTTTGCTTTCAGTATCTGGTGTGACCCCCCCCTGCAGCAATAACTGCAACTAAAACGTTTCCTCTAACTGTTGATCAGTCCTGCACACCGGCTTGGAGGAATTTTTAGCCCATTCCTCCATACAGAACAGCTTCAGCTCTGGGATGGTTGGTGGGTTTCCTCACATTAAAACTTGCTCACTTCAGGTCATTCCACAACATTTTGATTGGATTAAGGTGGACTTTTGACTTGGCCATTCCAAAACATGAACTTTATTCTTCTTTAACCATTCTTTGGTAGGGACGACTTGTGTGCTTAGGGTCGTTGTCTTGCTGCATGACCCACCTTCCTTGAGATTCAGTTCATGGACAGATGTCCTGACATTTTCCTTTAGAATTCTCTGATATCATTCAGAATTCATTTGTTCCATCAATGAGGGCAAGCCGTCCTGGCCCAGATGCAGCAAAACAGGCCCAAACCATGATACTAACCACCACCATGTTTCACAGATGGGATAAGGTTCTTACGCTGGAATGAGCAGTGTTTTCCTTTCTCCAAACATAACGCTTCACACGCAAACCAAAAAGTTCCATTTTGGTCTCACCCGTCCACAAAACATTCTTCCAATATTCTTCTGGCTTGTCCACGTGATCTTTAGCAAACTGCAGACGAGGGCAGCAAATGTTCTTTTTGGAGAGACAGTGGCTTTCTCCTTGCAAACCCTGCCATGCACGTTGTTCAGTGTTCTTCTGATTGTGAAACTCATGAACATTAACATTAGCCAATGTGAGAGAGGCCTTCAGTTGCTTAGAAGTTACCCTGGGGTCCCCTTGGTGACCTCACCAACTATTACACGCCTTTGCTCTTGGAGTGATCTTTGTTGGTCGACCACTCCTGGAGGGTAAACAATGGTCTTGAATTTCCTCCATTTGTACACAATCTTGTCTGACTGTGGATTGGAGGAGTCCAAACTCTTTAGAGATGGTTTTGAAACCTTTTATAGTCTGATGAGCATCAACAACTCTTTTTCCCTGAGGTCCTCAGAAATCTCATTTGTTCACATACTTTTCGTGCCAACTCACTAATTTGTAATATTGGATAATTTTCCTCAATAAATAAATGACCAAGTATAATATTTGTCCCATTTGTTTAACTGGGTTCTCTTTATCTACTTTTAGGACTTGTGTGAAAATCTGATGATGTTTTAGGTCATATTTATGCAGAAATATAGAACATTCTAAAGAATTGACAAACTTTCAAGCACCACTGTATGCTAGGAGAAACTAGAGAAAAACAACAATAAAAAAAATAACATTTTTGAAATCACTGAAAGAGAACCATTCCTATGTAATACGTAGGCTGCAGGAAGAGATTAGCAACCTTGCTGCCTGAGCTGTCCACTGTAAGCAGGAATATGATAATAAAAAAGCTGGTTGACCTTGCCTTCCTGCTAGTCTACACTACAGGAGCCATCTCTTCTGAGTATGAGCACATCCCTCTGACTGTGTACGCTGAACTTTAGAAGTATCCCTCAGCGGTCACTACTGTAGCGTCTTCATTGGTGGACCTAATTCCTGGTGATGGAGTGGAAATGTGTTGGGGGGAAATGTGGATAATCTATTGCTATTTTATTTCTTTTACACTGTCACTTAGAAATGCCTTCTTTGTTTCTTTGTATGTTTGACACATAACATACAGATAGCTTATTGTCTCACCCTCTCACGCACATGCACACACACACACACACACACGCACATATACTCTCACACAGAATTAGAAACACCGCTGCATTTGATGGACCTATTTATCCGATCTGACTCATCCATTTATCTATCTCTCCTCCCCGACATTTATCACTCCATCTAGCAATCCAAAATAACAGAACTCCTCCATTGTTCACATTCATTTAAAAGGACATGCCCTTCTGGAAGTCACAGTGAAGTCAGTCTAGTTGTGTATTGGGCATACGAGGTCTTAAGCTGGCAAACTTTCACTAGAACCACCTGCATCGCTCTGGGCTCAAGGAATTGTGCCTTACTCATTCTCCACCATGTACCTACAGTATTTGTGTACGATGCTCATTACCTTTGAGGTTTCATTAAAGCTGCAGATAGCAAAAACAACAAGCACTGTCTTCCACACATTCTGAGCACAGAAGTAGAGAGCCCAGTGGGACATTCTTTTTTGTTAGGCTAGCACATTATGTGACAGTATGATAACGAACAGGCAGCCTGCCACAAAATCAGTACCCATACTGTTGAAAGATGTAGGAGACTGCTTTCTCTTATCTTTCTGTCATTTACCCAACTCATTGTCTGTTTTCATACCATAGGTCTTTTTTCAGTGCATAGGCATCCTGAGTGACGCAAGTATGCAGTGATTGGTGACGCAAGTGTATAGTGAGGCACAAGTGCCTATGTTATCGCCTTTTTTAAATACACTTCTACATCCATAGCCGTATGAACAACAGATCTGTGTGCTAAAATTGGAAACAAAAACACAGACACATGAACAGACAGTGAAGTTCAGGCTTCACTGGCCTTTATGCAACAGAGGAGGTCTCTTCAGCATTACGTCACTTCAGCATTCCTACTGGCAGTGTGAATGCAAACCAAATGAAACAAATGTACTTCTCACGAGATCCTCTGGAGATAGTTCCTCGGCAATAGAACTGTTTGGTGAGAAAGCAGGTAATTCTTTTATCTATCCAGTGCTTAATCTGTAAAACATGAGGTAAGGGAACAACGAGCATGCTGTGATCCCGCAAGTGGGCATTGAGTGAAAAGGTGCCGGAACGCAAAATTGCTCATAGTACAACATGTAAAACAATATCCTTCAAAACAGAATATTTATAGCAATGAAAAAGACTTACATTGTCTCAGCTATCAGTTATCTTTTTTTTTCTCCATTTCCAAACCTCGCCATCAACAAACTCTCTTGACGCGTGAGCACACAGTACGTGACTGATGATCTAATTACATCAGGTCCCATCAAACAAATGGGCCATTTGGGTTTTTGGAAAGGAGGTTACACATAAATAAGTACTGTTTAATTCAAATTTGTTTATTAATATTGGTCATTTTCATTTTATTTTAAATGTAAAAACACAGAGGTGCTGGATCTACACAAATATGAGTGGTAACGGATCTTGTTCCGGCAGGAAGCGGCTCAAATTAAGCATTGTATCCACCACTTCTGGCTGTTGAGACATGAGATTATCAGTCTTCCCCAAAGGAGAAATATAAAACCAAGATGATTATAACAAACATCAGTTTGAAATACAAACCACAAATTCGAATGTAAATACAAAACCACTCCCAGGTTTTCATCCAACATAGACTGAAGAGATAGCCAGCCAGAAAGGATGCTGTCAATCAAACGCTGCCTTTTCTAGAGGTCTCTGAATGGCTTTGTGGAATAGAAGTCACCTACAGGCTTCTTCCCAAGTCACAGAAACCTTAGACACAGCAGAGGCCCTCTGACTGAGACTTGGCCTGGCAGGTGAACACTTATGTCAAACCACATCTCAGAAGCTGCCCCTCTAGCTTGAAGATCACAGGAGCCCCCTGAGTCCAAAGTTATTACCACTCCAAGGGCAACACCACAGGTAAGCAGCTGTGAATGAGATGGGGATTGGAAAGGCTATGGTCTCCCTGCACATTATTTCCATCGTTAAATCCTAATAGTTCTGTGGGCCGATTTAATTGGTGCACTATGCCACAAAAGTGCTGTAGAAGATCGTAATCTACGCTGCTTCAGGCACAGTGGGTCCAGCCAAAGCAAATCTGATAGCATCCCTCTTTGCAGTCAATGGGTCTGAGCCAAAAAGCTCTGGAAGACCTTTGACAAAGATCTTCAAAATGTGAGCAGTGGCAAAGAGGCATTTTACCTCTAAGCTTCATTCCATCAGCTTACATCTATAGATTCCACTCACACCAAATAGAGCTGAGATTAAGGCATGCTATCGCTCTGAGATTTGCTCATGTTAGGAGGACCTGTAAATCCTCTTCAATCATGGTCAGTCTTTTTAAAATAGCTGGTGCTTTAAGCAGAAGTGCCTGGCCAGGGATGTGTATCTAAACACGACCCAGTAACTCAAGCCAATCCATGCTTTCCAGAGGGACCACCTTTAGTAGATTTTGCTGGATAAAACAGGACCAGATGGACCCAGAACAAGCATCATTGACAGCATGGCCTGCTCAAAGTGTATATTAATACACAAATGCATATATTATATTATTCTTAAGCAATGAAAATGTTACAACAGCTGATTCAAATAAAAGGCAAGATGGAAAAAATGTGTGTACAGGTGCAATGCTTTTTCCAATTCATTTTTTATAGAATAAAAGTCTAAGCATTTGCTACACTGCAATGTCACAAAGTAGATAGATAAATCACTGGGAATTTATGGTGAGATCTTCCACTTCCATCAGATAAATGTTTGCATTAAAAATATTGTTAGATTACATTAAGTACTTTGCTAGAACCAAATAAGTTCAAGAGTGAAGGGGGCATGTACAAGTCTAGCTCTGTTATACATGGTAGTAGTAGTAATAGTAGGAGGTGGACTTCCAAGGTTCATGACTAAGTGTTCATGACTAGAACTACTGTTTTAGAAGTACTGAGGCTTTTTCGCATCCTAGTAGGAGAAATCCATTTAAACAGCTCTCCTGCTAACCAAGATCATTTAAAAAGTCTGAGTTCCTTAAGCACTCTGACTTCTCGGAGCTGAAATTCTGTGATCTCATTTCAATATGGCAGCACCCGTTGTGCAAAAATCTAGCAGATTTAAGGCCATTTTGGGTCTTTTTACCTTTTATGGCCACTGTAAGTCTAACTTAACAAATTTTCAGTCATGCAACCATACACATTAAGTGTAATAAGTACATACTATTTTGAATTGTTATTATTCAGAAGTTGAAAAAAATTATGTTTTCACTTGGATACATCTGTTTCTAGTCATTTCTTTTAATTGCAAAATTTTGAAAAACTTATTAAAGAAAATCTGCTTTGTTTTGCATGGTTAAAATCATAAGAAAATCAAATTGTGAATCAAATCGAATCGTGAACAGACTGTATCGCTACACCAAGTGCTTGTTTGGCTTCTGTGTACTTATAAATCTTAAATAAGGACAACTGTTTGATTAGTGGTTCATTCATTTTAAAAGTGGAGAATATGTGGCTATAATTCACCAATAAAAGCACTAGAAACATTTTATAAAATGCACAGTTGGACCTTTACCCTTTTATTTATTAAACTATTTTAGTGAGCTTAAGAAAATAAAACAACTTTGACGTCTTCTTAAAAGGCTTAAAACAAACCACTTGATCCTCATCCACCACTAAAAGCTACTAAAAGCTCCATCACTTATCACTGATTGAACTGCATTAGTTAAAGAAGGAGTAAAGTATTTGGATTGTGTCTGTGGGTGTATATGCATCTATAGCTACATTTTGATTTTTGAATTATAAGGTTATATTGATTTATCAGTAGTTTGGTGAAAATGTGTCCCATCAATAATGTTGTTCACTAAGATTTGAAAGTCTAAAAGAGGAGTGGGAAAAATGGCCCAGTATCAAAACCATAAAATTCAAGCTAAATGACTTTTTGAGTTGAGTAATTGAGATGTCAAGTCAGATTTATTTATATAGGGCTTTTTACAATGGAGCATTGTCTCAAAGCAACTTTACAAATGTTAGATTATCTCCTGATATCTACATCCAATCCCAAATTGAGCAAGCCTAGGGCGACAGTGGTAAGGAAAAACTCCCTAAGTGTTATGAGGAAGAAACCTTGGGAGGACCAAGACTCAAAAAGGGACCCAACCTCATTGGGTGGCGTAGATGATAAATCTAAGAATTAAACTAATTTAGCTAAACTAATAAGTCTTGAAGTCATAGTTCAAATAAAATGTAAAATATGCACATGGGTAGCATCATTGCCATCACTGTAGGTTGCAGTTCAAACACATTATGTTAATGAGTGTGGCATGGATAGCTAGTAACGTGCTACATTTTTGCTGTTACATTTACTTAAGCAAATGTGTTGAGGGAAATGTTATTTTCTAGAGTAATTTCACTTTTACTTGAGTGCATTCAGAAAGAAAACAAAAACTCATTTAAAGAACTCATTTATATTGTGGTCTCAGTCACTTTTGAAACACAGATACAGTGGTACCTTGATTCTCAACCACCTCGTCGAATTTGTTTCTGGACACATTTTTGACTACAAAAATGTGTCTCGGTTCTCGTCATTTGTTCAGTACTCGGCATACTTGCATAAATTTGTGCGAGTCAAGCCTCATGACTTGTTTCAGCCGAAACCTGATTCACGATTCAGTTCACAGTGATTCTGTGATTCAGATTCACCATAGCCCTTGCTCAGTGAAGATTTTGTGTTTATCATGTTTTTCTTTATTTTTACATCTACAGTACTGTATTCTTAGTGCAAACAATTCCCCATGGGTCATAAAAAGGTTAGTAATGCCAGGCCAACCATAAGGAAAACTTCTGAAAAGGAAAGGAAATGACAGCCAACTGAAAGGAAAGCTGGCTTTCAGGCTGAGCAGTTATCATTAGCAGCTAGTGCCACCGGCACACCAATCGGGTAATTGTTTTGCTTTTACTTTTCACTTTACACACTAAATTACAGAAGACTTTACAACACTTTATTATAAAATCATCGTTTTACGTACTCAACAACACTTCTGGAACAAAATAACAACAAGAACCAAGGTACCACTGAGGTTAAAAAAATAATAATAATAAAGAGCATTTGTTTTGTTGTGTTCATCCTACTGAAACTACCCAAGCCAAAAATTGAGGTTATACTGTCTCACTCTGAGGTGTTATACGTGTTTACCAGGAAGTATGATACACCGATCAGCCATGCCATTAAAACTACCGGTCTAACAAAGTCCACTTCATTCTGAAATGGCTCTGACCCTTTGAGGCATGGACTCCATAAGACCTGTTTGACCAGCACATCTCACAGACGCTTGATGGGATTGAGAGCTGGGGAATTTGGAGCTGGTGTCAATGGTGTGAACATTTTGGCATTTTCCTCAAACCATTCCTGAACAATTTTTGCAGTGTGGCAGGGCACATTATACTGCTGAAAGAGGCCACTATCGTCGGGAAAATCATTGCCATAAAGGGCTGTATTGGTCTGCAAAAACATGAATGGCAGGATCCAAGGTTTCCCAGGAGAACATTGCCCAGAGCATTATACTGTTAGTGATATTCACATTTCCTGCCAGTGGTTTTAATGTTAAGGCTGATTGGTGTACGCCTTGATCCTGCACAGATGTTGCACAGAGGAGAAGGGTGTTCGTTTTTGTCTGAAATTATGTGACAAGTATTTACTGACTATTTTTCTCTATGGGTAGACACCCTTGGAACTCTACAGGCCAGTTCACAGTCCCAGAAGTTTTCAGATCCAATGCCTTGGTTCACAAAAGCATGATAGGGCTCATGGACTTTCAAAGAAAAGCAATTAGGAAAAAGAGCAATTAGCAGGTTAGATTAACTTACAAGAATGTTGAAAAGCTCTTTAATCAAGAGCAGATAAGTATGAAAGAAGCAGATTCTTCCTTTGAAGAGCACTTGGATTTTTACCTTACATGCTTTTGGCTTGGGGAGAACAAAGGACAAAGGCATCAAAGCACAGAAATGCACCATCTAAAATAATACACCTGCAGGAAATGTACTCTTTCATAATGACATAAAAACAGCATCTGTGAAAATAATTGGTGTTTGCATGCAATATATTACTGGCCTTCAGCCTTCACCTTAATAACATTTTGCACTCTAATAAATAAAGAGCTCTTAACTACAAAACAGGACTATGAACTAAAGCGTTATAAATGGACAGTATTAGTGAGGGTTTGCATTACAGTTTTTAGAATTAGGCCAGTATAGGAGGGAAAGCGACAGGAAAAAAAGCAGAGCAGATAGAATTAAAATGGAAATCGCTGCCAAGAAGCTGTTTAACTTGCTATCCTCAAGTGGGTGTTTTAAAAATTGTACCCCCTTGACTCTCGAAAACATTGCCAATACTCAGAGCAAACAAAGGTCAGGGAGAATATTAAATCATTTGTCTCTTTTCCCCCCCAAACAGCATGCTCGGCTCACTTTTATTCCTAGCATTTTAGAGCCCATAACCGCGAGTGATTTTGCTGGCTTTAAAGCTTTGCGGCAGGCCTTACAGCCGAGGAGAAATCTTCTGGGTGCTTGGTTGGCTCCATTTTCTCCCAGCAACACTGCTTCAAAGAACACACACACCAACTGTTAGATGACAGTCTGGGCTGCTCCCTTGTGCTTAAGACTATTAAAATGAAAATATTATCCTTCTGTGCATAAAAAACAGCTTTCAAAAGCAATTAGTTTTTTAAAAAAAAGCTCATCAGAACAACAGAAGGAAAGGTTGGGAAACAGAGCATACAGGAAGCAGCTATGAGTTGGATAGGTTAAAACAAAAAGGTGTGTGGAGATAAGAAATGAATTCCAAGTCTAACTCAGAAGAAAGGGAGTGAAGGAGGGATACATATAGATCAATCTTGAGCTCTGGAAGATCAGTGACACTGCTCATGGAGGGGGCAAGCGAGTAAGGGAGTTCTGGGCCAGTGGCCTGAGCGCGCACCAAAATCAATTGTGTTTTCAATCTTCACAAGAAGATTTGGTTTCAGTGGCACTATGAAAACCATTTCGAGAGCTTGTTAAAGAGTCTGTCGTGAAACAAACACAGCCATGGACCTGAAGCAACTCAACAGGAGAGGGGGGGGTTGGGGGGTGGTGGTGTTGGAGAGGAAGTGGAAGAGCGAGAATCACCTCAGAACTAATCCACAAGCTGAGGCAGGTGGTGGGGAGCCAGATCTTTTTCCACTTTCGCTCTTTTCATCCCTGGCTAACTCCTCATTTGTTACCCTCCTTCTCTCCAGAGGGCACTGGAGAGCACTGAGTCTGTGATTGAGTATTTCCGCTGTCTTAAAGATTTTCTACCTTTTGTTAGCCACTTCCCACTTGTGTGAAGCCACTCATGTGTGGAGAACATTTAAGGGTTACGGCCTCCACAAAAAACCTCTTCTGGGAACTACTGCTAACCTCTCACTGTGAACAGAACACACCAACACCCGGTCTGCAGGGTTCAGAGATAAGACTGCTGATCCAAGCACACAATAGAACTCATCACAGGTTTAAAAAAAATAAATAAATAAAAAAAGGAGCAACAAAAACCCCCAGTTGGTAGGACATATATGGTACAGCACAGGGAACAGAAGATGTTTTATCGATATTTAAGTACATCTAATTCAGTAATTAGCAATGAATGGCCAACATAATTATGATAGATTATGTAAGCAATTACATTGCACTGTTTGCAAACCACTGCCAGACACTTTTAGAATTGTTTATATTATGCTGGAGGCCGGCTGATTCATCTTAAGGATGGTGTTGGCTGATCACCAGCTCAATCCTGGCCACTGAAGCAATACCATGTTTTCACTCATTGCCTCGGTGCATACAGTGTGACAAAGCCTCAGAGGTACACTCCAAACAGCAAATCCATAAACACATCCATTAAATGAGCTTAACAAATGAGACTTTAAGTGCCCACTGATGCAAGAAGCCTCTCGCTATGTGCTAACAGAGCGGAGCGTGGTTTATATTACCTGTGCCGGAGGTGAATAGAAACATTGTTACTAAATGTTAATAGGCTGTTGTTCACCAAGTATGTTAAATTAACACCGACGCTTTGAATGTTGTCATTATGGAAAGCCCACACTCGCACCCTTTTTACAGTGTTGCACACCCCTTCCCTGCACATTTTCACCGACAAAGACAGAAACATCTGACACCTCATTAAAGTAACATCAGCATACATCCTGCCAGCAGACTAATCATCAAGCGTTTCCGTTCCCCCACTTTACTGCATGGCTTTGGAAATAAATAAACACTCATTTAACAGAAAAACTGATCGGTGACTGAGGCAATAAGCAGTACTTCGATATTACTTGACTTGCTTAAATGTAATCATTTATTCAACCTTTCACTGAACTTTGCAATGTACATTAAAAACTTTTACCATGGCCATGGACTGCTGATCAAATATGAAGCAGCCTTAAGTAAACCCATAATCCAACAAAAAAAAACTTGAGCTGTATATACACCTTTCAGTTTCTAGTGATATCCTATAACGGTCTGTAATCTAACCTCAGCCCAGTGTGCATACTAATTCTCAGATTAACACACTCCAGGCCAGAGGAGGTTAAAAGTTCCTCTGGAACAGCAGCAGCTCTTACTCTCTCCCAGACCAATATGAGAGCGGGGGAACAAGTAGCATAAAGGCTTGATTGTAGCTGGGCACCAGCTTGGAAACAACTCCCAGGCCTGATGAAACCAAAGACAAGCTACAACAGAACAGAAAAGTCCAGTGCAAACAAAATGAAAACAGGACAGAGAGGATGCTGGTCTGAGGAGGCAATGAAAAGTGGGTTGTGGTTTCAGCTTAGCCAAATAAGTGCACTTTGTTTGCATGTGAGGTCCAAGCTGATTACGATAAACCTCTGAGTAAGTATAAGCCATCCCATCTAATTAAGCCAGTCGAGTTGGACAAGGTGGAATAAGAGGGGAGGCAAAACATTTACGCAAATTCATCATGACACAATCAGGATAGCAACGTCATTAACAAATATTCCTGCTTAAACAACCACATTTGATGACGGCTAAATATGATGAATCTAATCATGGTGTGCTATCACTAGGGGCGTAGCAATGCATCATGATGCAAAAATGGAACGACGTGCATCGTTGAGTCGGATTATGAGTCATTGTTTGTTATGCCATATAATGCAATTGCATTTTTTGAACAGCAGAGGGTGCAATTATAAATCTGCTCACAGGCGCATGTCCCGTTCACAATGAGACTCCTAATTTCTTTTAATTAATTATAGGTGACTAAAGTGTCTTTTTGTTTCATTTTTATACATGAAAAGTAAACATTATTTTAAATCGTTATTCTTCAGAAATCAAAAGAGAATGTTTTCACTTGCTTACAAAAGATATGGAAAAGCTACAATAGAGCATTTTGTTTATACCTCTGTTTTTAGTCATTTCTTTTAATTGTTTGGAACTAATTTTTTTTATTTTAAAACATGTACAAGAAATTGTGCATAAATTTGCATTGTTTTCATTTCAGAAATAAAAAAGGAATGTCTTTTCTTGAATGTAAAATTCTGAAAACATCAAACTGAGAACTCAGTATCTGGAATCAAATCGAATCATGAGCACCCCTACTACACACTGGTACAGTTTCAGGGCTGGGGTGGGCACACATGCTTTTACATGGGTAAAAACAATCCATAGATAAGTATTTTAAATGCCCTCAATGCCAACTACAATAGGAAGTGTGAATGCAAACCGAGACATGGCTATAGTTCATCAGTCTTTTGCTGGGTTGTACTGCAATCACTCTTTTCTCATGATGGCACCAGGCAGCCCAAAGCGATGTGTGTGTCAAATATTATGCAAGTTAAATGCAAGTATAGCTCCTTACTAACGGTCAGAGAAGTGTGCATGTGCGGTCTCTCTCTCTCTCGAAGTGTCAGGGACCAGAAAAAGGGTTCAGGAAGAGCACAGCATCCAAAGAGACAGATTCTGTGACCCCACTGCCCCATGCCACCTGCTATCCTCCCAGGTAGCTGCCCGCAAAGGCACTACTAATTGGTCAACACATGTGAGATCGCGCACACACACACACACACACACACACACACAAACTTGGCTTATTTTACACCAGTGTGCAGACATGCAACGTCATCAAGGAATTGTGATAAATTATTATACAGCCTGAGACCCCAGACCTCATACACACATACACAAACACATAGTATTGTGCAAAAGTCTTAGGCCACCATTAAATGTTGTTTTATTACTGTGGTAGCCTAGTGGTTAAGATACTGGACTCTGGATCAGAAGGTCCAGGGTTCAAATCCCACCTCTGCCAAGCTGCCACTGGTGGGTCCTTGAGCAAGACCCTTAACCCACAATTGCTTGTATTGTAAGATTGTACTAATTGTAAGTCGCTCTGGATAAGGGTATCTGCTAAATGCTGTAAATGTAAATATATAATATATTGCCAACGTTTGGACCCAATCATTTCTAACTTGGATCCCAACCTTTGTGAGCTTTAGCATATCTTTGGCATTTCACCCTGTTCTTCTTCCAAAAAAGTGGTTTCTTGGCTGCTATTCTTACAAAAAGATCATTCCTGATCAAGCTTCTTCTGTAGAAGGGTCAACTTGGCATCCTGATGAAGCTATGAAGCTAAGGGGAGGTCACACTAAATACTCTGTTTTGTCTGGGTGGGGGGCAGTTTTTTTAATCCTACATACAAATTTCCTGTATTTAATGGTTCTATTCTAATAAAGAGACTGAGAAATAATTATATATGGTCATTATACCATCCCTAAGACAATGGTATATCTAATCTAATGGTGGCCTAAGACTTTTGAAAAGTACCGTATGCACACATTACAACATATTTCTAACTCTTCACTCCAACCTCGAACAGCTCACTTCACAAGAATTACTTTGCTCCCTAACTCGGCAGCAAACACCAAAACTATAATTCAACTCATTTACCCAGGAATCATAGCACACGTTCCAGTAAGATACAGACTGATCGTGACAGGCAGTGAGACAGATTTCACAGTACAAGACACAGATCACCTTAAGACTACAAATGTATCTTTGTGACCTGAGGCTATAAAAAGCAGCTTTTTTGGGGTTGTTTGACAGCTTTAGTGCCCTCACATCCTCTCCATGTGCCAGTTACAAGTACACACAGAACATCAGCTTGATCTAAACAGACTTGACAGAAAAATGAAAGAACCATCTCCTTCTTTAACTTAGATGTTTGAAGGCCAAAGGAAAGTACTAAAAAGAATTCGAACACAGTGAAGACAAATACCCAACTTATTAAGCAAATAACAGAGCACATATAGGCCAATGTTTGGAATGCTAAAGACGACTTTCATGTAATCTTCTACATCTAGATCAACTACTCTGGCATTTCATCTAGATTCTTTATGGCCAACTAAAGTTGCCATTTGAATTGAATCAAATAGCACTGGGACTACAAAAGCTATCACATTTAAAAGCCCAAGTGTGTAACAGTCTTCCAATCCCACGCGGAAGCACGCTGTAAAGACGTAAGTGATCTTACCTTGCCAAACTGTTCGAAATACTGCTTGACGTCTTCAACTACTGTGTTAGCTGATAATCCACCTACAAATATTTTCTTTGTTCTTGTGACCATCTGAAAGAGAGGAGAGAAGGGATTAAGTCCATATGAAACCAGTTTAGAGCAGACTTCAAAAACACACAACAAAAGTCATTACACTTGGAGCCAAACAGAGCTAGGAAAAGAATCAGTTTTGTTGTTTCCCACTGGGACTATGTAGAGGTGGCACAGTGTGTGATTAGCTGAAAGTGAGATGTGCATGGGGAATGGGTAACACCTAGCCTGCTATACCCATTGCTGAAGTCACTACCTGTTTCTTCCCTACTATTACACGCAGATTTCACACGTTTTGTTGTGCACCAAAAGAAAACACCTGAGCTGTGAATTTCACTGCAGTGAAAAGAACCTCTCAGGTCTCATAAGTCCACTGCGGAGAAAATGGGATACAAACTTTTTAGAACCAGAAAACCGGCGCATGCAGACAATGCTGTGAAGTGATTTTATTACCCTTTAAAGGTGTTAATGGGGATGCAAACAAAGGTGATGAAAACAAAGGTGATTCAGTTTTCAGATGTACAAATTGATCTGTTCGGATGAACAAGACCTTAACAAGACAGACAGCATCAGAGGTTACGTGCACAATTTTTTTGAAACACAATTAACTCTCATTACTGTGGAGACATATGGTGCAGGGAGCACCAACTTCCCCTGCAACTTAATTATATTTGACTACAGTACTGAGACATTGTTAACCTCTCACAGAGGATGCCGGTAACACCTAACAAGGAAGCTTCTTAGGTGATCGTTTCAACAAGGTCTCCAACATGGTGACATACAGTCACTGATCACATCATTAGGTACAACTCCTTGTTTCTACAATCATTGTTCATTATAATCCAGCTCCACCTACCATATAAATGCACTTTGTAGTTCTACATTACAGACTGTAGTCCATCTGTTTCACTACATACGTTGTTAGTCCCCGTTACCCGGTACTGTAATGGTCAGGAACTCCACAGATCAGGTACTCCCTCAGTGTCACTGCTGGACTGAAAATATCCATTTACCCACAATGTCCAGCCACCAGCATCCTGTAGGCAGTGTCCTGTGGGCACTGATGAAGGATTAGAGGACGACTAACACAAACTGTGCAACAACAAATGAGCTGCTGTCTCTGATTTTCCATCTACAAGGTGGAGCAACATGGTAGATGTGTCTAACAGAGTGCACAGTGAACACAGTGTATAAACACTCCAGCATAAAAGGGAGAGTAAAGGTGAGTAACATAGCATGAAGGCAAACAGATGGACTACAGTCTGTAAGTGTATAACATCAAAATGCATCCATATGGTAAGTGGAACCGAACAAGAAGCTGTACCTAATAAAGTGATCAGAGTGTATATGACTTAAAGACCATCCAGTGAGACACTGTTTTCCATAATCCACACTTCTTTTATGAAGTAATATAAGGACCTCTCAGCCAGTGGTGGCAGTGTTTGGAAAAATAATGCTACTTGCACAGTAAAAACCTTTTCACATGTGCAGATATCACTACTGTTGACTACCAAGCTTATGAAGATTACAGGGGACGGTGCTCACTAATAATCTGTGTTGCTACTTCTGCAGTTTCCTAGACCACAAGGACCAGGGTTCAAATCCCACCTCTGCCAAACTGCCACTGTTGGGTCCTTGAGCAAGGCCCCTGACCCACATTGTGTGGACAGGGAGACATTGTTGCAAGTCGCTGTAGATAAGGGCATCTGCTAAATGACTAAATGCCCTTACATCATTTGTGTTTCTAATATAAATTTTGTTAAGATGTTGGTCACGGAAGCACTGTCGCCTCACAGCAAGAAGGTCCTGTGTTCGATCCCAGGTGGAGTGATCCGTGTCCTTTCTGTGTGGAGTCTGCATATCCTCCCCGTACCATTGTGGGTTTACTCTGGGTGCTCCGGTTCCCTCCCACAGTCCAGAGACACATTTGAGGTTAACTGATTATGCTAAAGTGGCCTTAGTGTGTGTGTCCGACGATGAATTGTCGCCCCATTTGGGGTTGTTGCTGCCTTGCGCCCTATGCCACCAGCTTGGCAACGGTTCTCCCGCGACCCTGTCCAGGATTAAGAGCCTAAGAATGTGAATGAATGAATGTTCGTCAAGGTTAAGGGTTATGGCTAGCATAGAGTTATATATGATGCAGTGAAGAAGCTTACATTTCTTTCAACTTTAAATACAAGTTAATCTGTCATAGTCTTTCAGTCAAATAAGTTTTTGAAGACCGGCTGATCATATAACCCTTTGTCAAATGATTTCCTGTTTTTTCCCCCCTTTCGTTCTACAAGGCCCTCTTAAGGTGTAAGGGAAGAACTGCATTTTTAGTGGTGCTTTTACATCCTGTGACTGCACTGGCTGATGGGATTCCTCGGGTCCAGGAACAACACAATTACTCTGTCCATTTCTCTTCACGGTGACAACAGAAAATAGCAGGCATCTGCTCTTTCGTTCATCGCTGGCTCCTGCCATGCTCTCTGGAGACCAGGCTGTAGCTCTGGCTCACAAGTAAGCATACTACCCTGCTGCAAACGCTGCTCGCACATTTCTGTTCCGACTACTCGACTTGGACATGATTATGAGCATCACAATGAATGCAAACCAGTCGGCACTGTAGGCTTTCTGACATGACATGCTGAAATAGCGAGGCTTGCTGACTCATCAGGTCAGGGCAGCAAACCCTCTCAGCCAGCTGCTCTCAAGGTCATGATAAGTCAGGTCTGAACTTGGATGCTGATGTCCATAATGCAATAAGCTAAACTGCCTTGAAATGCCCTTGTTTCCTCAGACAAAGTAGCCGCATGCAAGTGAACACAGCTGAGTGTGAATAATCAGCCTGAGATGCAGAGCTCTGTCCAGAGGGCTGTGATACAGTGAGAGCTGGTGGGTACAGGTGGAACAGTCGCCTCCCATGTCGACATGCCCAAACAAGACTCAAAGTACTTGCACTTACACACCTCCAGTGGTTCGATTTTCAATTGTGCCCTCTTGTTATTTTCAAATTTGATGCTTTCTGCCAGGAAATGCCACCACGCTCTCAGCAGTGATTGACAAAAGGTGCAAACAAAGCTGGTTACCCAGGTCTCACTTCAAATTGTCGAATGGTAGACCTGGTGTTTGAGCAAGTGGAAGGACAGGGAGTGTCAGTGTGGAGGTGAAAGGAAATTCTTGAAACTGGCACTGTCTTGAGGCCATAAAGATTCAGTAAGAAAGATCTATGAATATGAATAAAGTGTATGCCTGACACAAGGCTGATATATTACAATGGTGCCTCACTTGTGGTGATAGTGAATAAGCACTGCTCAGATTTATCTATAGATTTATGTAAAAAGAGAGTGTGTTGCTGAGTGTAGTGCTGCTGATGCTGGTTCAGCCCTGTCATCTTTCCCAAGTGATGGCTGATGTGCCTCAGCATGCCTCAAAAACATTCTGTGCCTCTTCTCCAGTCAGACTGGCAGCTGCCAGAGAGCCTGTGAGAGGAGAACGTTTCACTGCAGGTTCCTGAACTCGTAAGGTGTGCTCACAAATTTAGTGGGTTCTGCTGAAGTTTCATTCATCGAATTAGTTCACTTCAACACAACTATTGATACTGATATCTGAAAACATATATGCATCACCTCTAGAAATACAACCCCAAATCAGAAAAAGTTGGGATGGTATGGGAAAATGCAATCAAAAATATATGTATTTTTTAGGCCATTTAGATCTAGTAATGAATAAAAAAAAACTAAATAATGATTTCAAACAGGTAATATCAACAGGGGATTATAATCATGATTTACAAAACAGTACAACAACAGTAACCACAGCAGACAGAGCCTTTGAAGAATAAAGATGGGCAGAGGATCTCCAGTTTGTCAACAAATGTGTAAGAAAATTACTGAAATGTTTTAAAACACTGTTCCTCAAAGAAAGACTGGAAGGGATTTACTTATTTCTCCCTCTATGGTGCATAATATCATTAAACAATTCAAAGAATCTGGAGGAATTTCAGTGTGTAAAGGGTCCCTCAGATGGCACTGCATCAAGAACAGTCATTCATCAATAGCTGATTAAACCACATGGGCAAAGGATTATTTTACCAAACCTTTGTCAAGCACTACAAAACAAAGTTATATTCACAAATGCCACTTAAAACATTACTGTGACAAAAAAATGCCTTATGTTAGCCATGTCCAGAAGTGGCTTTGACTTCTCTAGGCTCAGAGGCATCTGGAATAAACCATCGCAGCGGAAACGTGTATTGTGGTCAGACGAATCAGTATTCCAGATCTTTTTTGGAAGAAATGTACATCGTGTGCTCGCACCAAAGACAAAAAGGACCATCCAGACTGTTATAAGCAACAAGTCCAAAAGCCAGGCTCTGTTATGGTAGCATGGTCATATGGTATGCAAAGGTCATTTACACTTCTGTCAGAATTAATGAAGAAAAGTCAGAGATTTTAGAGCAACATGACATCTTTTACAGGGACATCAGTGCGTTTTTCAACAATACAATGCAAAACAAGCCAAATCAGAAAAAGTTAGGGCGGAAATATGTAAATCCCTTCCACTCTTTCTTTGAGGAACATTTGTTTAAAACATTTCAATAATTTTCTTACACATTTGTTGATAAACTGGAGATCATCTGCCCATCTTTACTCAAAGACTCAGCCTTTCGTGGATCACCTGTTGACATCACCTGTTTGAAATCATATCATTATTTACTTTTCTCCTCATTACTAGCTCTAAATTTCCCTGTCACAAATTGTTTTGGAATGTGTTGCAGGCCTGAAATGTAGGAATGGACGTTTATTAACAAATGAAATGAAGTTGACCAGAAAAAACCATGAAATATCTTTGATTCATACTGTCTGCAAGGAAATAAAAGTCAAAGGAAATGTAAGAAACACTGCATATATTTTTTTTTATTTGTACATCAACAAAAGTGCAAAATAACACTACGAAAGGAAGGTACCACCTTCTGCCTGGCACTGCTGAGGTGGGCCTTACCACTGAGGGTGAGGTTCAAATGCCAGCTGTGTTAAGAGTTACTCGAGACAAGTGCTCCTTGAAGAGGCAACTGACCAGTTGGCTGCATTCTCATTAGAAGGAGAGAACAGCAGGGGTTTTTTTTATACATCCACATTATTCAATGTGCCAAACAGTTGGGTTTTCATGTAGTCATGAGGTATAATCAGGTAATTAGCATTTGCCTCTAAGCATTTTCTTCAGAATGCCATTCGCATCAGGATGCTTGCATCTGCCTTGTTCCCCTATCATACAAAAGAGGGATATCTACTAGCAATGACTATATTTGGCATATAATTGGGAAAAAGGCTTTTTTTTTTACAAAGCTTTTGTGCAACCCAGCAGGAAGCACATTTGTGGCTTTGAATTTCGTGCTTTTTAAACCCCAAGCGGGCCATGACCTATGTTCCACTGGGATTTTCTCTGGCCAAGAGAGGAACATTTTCTCTTTCACATAACAGAAGTAGAGAGGTATATGGCACAAGTGACAGCAAAGTTTATTTATTTGAGCCACCATCAAATGAATCGAGACGTATCCTGCAGCCCAAATTGACGGAATGTGATAGAAGTGACAATTTAATATTGCATCTCCTCTCCTTTGGGCACAAATAGATCTAATTAAGATCTTTCATTAGATGTGCCACCGCCAAACCCGCCCTGAGAACATGGATCCTTATCAGAGCACAGGACAATCGCTGAGATTCAGACACACCAAATCAAGTTATAGCAGACAGAGAAAAAAATGAGCGTGAGGGAGAGACCGAGAGGAAAGGGAAGAGTGGTTTGACAGTTGACAGCATGCGGGCTGTTGAGCAAAAAACAGAAGTTAGCTTCTCCTACAAACACCTAATAAGCTTCTTGTGGAGTGCTCACTCTTGATCTTCTCTCTTAGAGTAGAGAAGCATGTGTTACACTGTATTTATGTTTACTCTGTCCTCCTGACTAACTACATTGCGGCCTCTTAGTACTGATTGCGGTTGACTAACATTGGTCCTCTACCTAAAATAGGCCCATAAGCCTTAGACAAGAGATGCTCTTGTGATCTGTCAAGGAGTCTTTCTTTTAATCAGAGTCCTCTCTACATGCCATTTTCCTGGCTGGATATCCCCTGATTAGAGAGAGATAATGAGCCACCACCCCCAACACACACACACACACACACACAGGCCTCTTCATCATCTCAAATCACGCATTCATTGTTGATTGCCGGCTTCTGGTACCTTCCCTTGAATCACACTACAGGCGACGAGGCTAAGAGAAGACAAACCAGTCAGGAACAGTGGCCACCCTGCTGAGAAGGCTGATCATTTTTTTGTCTTTGTCTAGTGCCAACTTATGTCACTTGCTTGAGTGACAGAACCCACTTTACTTGTCACATTGCATTTTGCACCATCTAAATTTAGCCCTCCAAGCTCCAATTTGTACATATTTTTCCGATGTGGAATTTTAATGCTGACATTCGAATGTGCTGGGCCAAATAGGCCTGAGCCTCTTCGGCTGGAGCTAACCCTGATTGACAGGCCGAGGTGGTGGTCTAACCAAGAGCTCAGATTAACTGATTAAGTGACAATGACCAAACCGCTGGATTTGCATGCTACTCTGCTTGCCTTCCTCTGATTCCCCCCCTCTATCAGCGTTTTATCTGGGTCATTCCTGCAACTATGCAGCTTTATTTGTTGCACCACAATTGTGTTTTATCTAGCCCTGCTGCGTATTCAAATACGTCTCATTCATAACCGCAATACTGTCACACTGAAAAGGTGACTGAAGAAGTGATTCTTAGTAAAAAATGACTGGTGACAGACCACACAGGTATAAATACAACCATAAGAGAAACAGACTGCCAGGAACTAGGTAAAAAGAGCTTTTGCTGGACCCCTCATACACATAAATGAGTCTCTGCCTCCTTCAATGGAAGGTTCTTCAGAAGCCACTTCGTTTAGCCCCAGGCAGTTCAAACTCAAGTGTCAGACAGGTGTCCAATTATCCCCATTCATTCTGGCTAAGGATGTAAATGTTAGCCTTTTTAAAATCTCATCCTAGAGTTATTTTAACATAGAGCTAACGTGGATAAAGTGAGACATCTTGCCCTTTTTTGACAGCTCCCATAAGCACTATTACGGTGATACATGACACGTACTAGTACTTCCAGTATGATAATAGGGATGTGTGATATTTATCATTTACAATATCACCTTAATTGTTGATTTAACAATACGTGAGCTGACATCAAGGACAGTGGGGCAAAAAAGTATTTAGTCAGCCACTGATCTGTCAGCCACTGACTGTGCAAATTGTAAATCATGGTGGAAAATAAGTATTTGGTCACCCACAAACAAGCAAAATTTCTGGCTCTCACAGACTTGTAACTTCTTCTTCTTCTTCTTCTGTCCTCCACTCGTTACCTGTATTAATGGCACCTGTCTGACCTCGTTATCTGTATAAAAGACACCTGTCCACAGCCTCAAACAGTCAGACTCCAAACTCAACAACCATGGCCAAGACCAAAGAGCTGTCGAAGGACACCAGGAAAAAAATTGCAGACCTGCAACCAGGCTGGGAAGAGTGAATCTAACAATAGGCCAAGCAGGTTTGTTGTGAATAAATCAACTGTGGGGATTGCAATTTGTAAGAAAATGGAAAACATACAAGACCATTGATAATCTCCCTCAATCTAGGGGCTCCACGCAAGATCTCATCCCGTGGGGCCAGATTGATCATGAGAACGGTGAGCAAAAAATCCCCAGAACTACACGGAGGACCCTGATGAATGACCTGCAGAGAGCTGGGACCAAAGTAACAAAGGCTAACCATCAGCAACATACTACGCTGAGAGGGACTCAGATCCTGCAGTGCCCAGTGTGTGTCCCCCCCTGCTTAAGCTAGTACATGTCCAGGGCCTGTCTGAAGTTTGCCAGAGAGCATATGGATGATCCAGAAGAGGATTGGGAGAATATCATGTGGTCAGATGAAACCAAAATAGAACTTTTTGGGTAAAAACTCAACTCGTCATGTTTGGAGGAAGAAGAATGCTGAGTTGCATCCCAAGAACACCATACCTACTGTGAAACATGGGGGTGGAAACATCATGCTTTGGGGCTGTGTTTCTGCAAAGGGGACAGGACGACTGATTTAAGGGGTTAATATCTGTAAACTAACCACTGTGCAGAATATGAATATTAGGACAAACTAAAAGGAGATTTTCTTGTCCACGACAGGCTTAAACCAGCCAAAGTACCAGCACAAAGATACACTCAGCAAACCTTTGCGGAATCATTCTGCAGAAAAAGTGCCTTACAGGAAGGAAAGCAACAGATGGCAAGACCTAACACATGCTGTCACCAATTACACTGCGAGAGACACGGTGCCAATTCAGGCAGTTGAGGGAGATGAGTCGAAACAACTTTTGAATACTTACTAAGATATACACTGCCAAAGTATCGTCTAATTATCGTTATCGACAAAATCCCAGACAATATCTAGATATCATTTTTATTACAACTGCACATTCCTAGCTGATAACACCTGATACTTGAGCATCCACTCCAGCTGGTAATCTCCACTCCAACACAAACTTTGGATCATCTGACGAGTTAATGCACTATACTCTGATAACACTGATTTACAAAGATTTTGTCTCTGCCCTGCTCCCTGTGTATTTTTGCATTCTGAATCCTACAGATTTTATTCTGTATACTTTTTGGTTCCAGCATACTCGCTTATTATTACACATAGCATGTGTTCTCTAGATAAAGTCTAGATACATGAATCACTATCAGCCTACAGAAACATGACTGGACATGGTGGAAGATGTGAACAGTGACCACTGTTGAGTAGCAGTTCTCTGTCAGTTGCAGGCTAGAACATAACGTCCAAAACAGTAGTTACTTCCATTCTGTTGAAAATTTCTGTTTTTGTATATTTAAGTGCTGACACCCCACTCAGCATTACAATGCCAAGAAACTGCATAAATAGCCCAAATTCGTTCTGCTATATCTGCATTATGTTAACATTCAAATCCCGAAAATGTTCTTTCACACCCTTATCATAAAATGCTATGAGAATTACTTTAGTTGTAAAGTGGATTAGCAGGTTAAAAGTTGGGCCCCTTATTTGTTGTTTAAGGTGTCAGGCTTCTCAAAGTATGGGCAAAACGTTCATATGCCATATGCCTTTTGCCATTTCCATGGTTTGAAGAGAACCCAAATTGATACTACTGCCTGATAAATATAAATGGTACAAGATTAAATTCCAAACATCCTAATTTACCATCTCCTATCAGGCCACTACCTCACCCTCAGGAATTACCTGTGCCTCCAAAAACCATGACATTGAATGACTTGGAGTCTGGTGATGGACCAAGTCTACACTTTGTACAATTTAGAAGCAAGTCTGTATATTCTTTAAGTGTAATAACAGCCTTATTTATGAATTAGTAATATACAATTGTGGTAAAATTGAAACCCATGCAGGAGAAATTCTAAAAACAGATTTGAATTAAGCAAAAAAACTACTATAAGGGCCACCAATTTGAGTTTGTGGGACAAAAAAAGTTTATTTCCCAGTGTAATTTACGTAATGTCGAGGACTTGTAGTTCCCTGTTTTCTCAGGGTATCATCACCATCCCCACTTCCTGGCATCCCTGTCCAGTCCTTCTGGTCAGTGAGCTTGTGGTGTAAGAATATTCACAAAAAATTGGCCAAGCTCAACATGGCCTCTGAAAACATGACTCTTTCAAGAAAAACAATTACAAGAATGTTGTGTCATGTAGCTTGTGTGTCTAGAAGATGTGTTAGTAAGCAACTGTTGTCTCAGAAAAACATCAAAAGAGAATGTTTTAGCAGACTACGAAAACTATGATTCAGAGTGATTCAGCAGAGCTGTGTGGAGTGATAATTTAAGTTGTATGGTGATGCTCCCAAGAGGTCTTTTAGAAAACCAGCTAAGATGTAACTGCATATCTACCACAGTTGAGCACGGACGTAGAGGTGTCACGTTGTGGGGAGCTTTTAGCTGCTTTACTGTGAAAACTCAGTTAATGACTGAGTACAAGAGAATGTTGTCGGCCTGCTTCCCATAACTGAGAAGTTGTTATTTTTCATAAATTTTCAGACAGTGCTCTTTTCCTATATTGCAGAGAAGTGGGTTGAGAGCAAGTACATTTGGCTTTTGTTTTGGCTTGGTCAGAGTTCAGATTTAAATATTACAGGGTTTATACACATTGCAGGGTTCTGGTGCCTAAAATTCAGTATACAGTAAGTGTTGTGCTTTTGAGTGGATCAGATACAGCAGTGCTGCTGGACTTTTTAAACGTTGTGTTTGGTCACTATGCACTCTATTAGACACATCTCCTGTATTGCTCCACCTTGTAGATGTAAAGTCAGAGACCGTAGCTCATCTTGTTGCACAGCTTGTGTTCATCCTCTAATCCTTCTTCAGTGCTCACAGGATGCTGGTGGCTGGACATTTTTGGTTGGCGGAATATTTTCAGTCCTGCAGTGACTGAGGTGTTTAAATCTCTAGCAGCACTGCTGTATCTGATCCACTCATACCAGCACAACACACACTAACACACTACCACCACATCAGTGTCACTGCAGTGCTGAGAATGATCCTCCACCCAAATAGTACCTGATCTGTGAGGGTCCTGTGGAGGTCCTGACCATTAGAGAACAGAGTGAAAGGGACTAAATGTATGTAGAGAAACAGATGGACTACAGTCTGTAATTGTAGAACTACAAAGTCCATCTATATGGAAAGTAGAACTAGTAAAATGGAGAACGAGTGCAGAAATAAGGAGGTGTACCTAATGAAGTGATCAGAAATGTTTAAGTACACTTCAGCTGTGTCAAGATCTCAACATTGAGTTTCACAGTGATTTCTTTCAGCAAAAAGCTGTCTGCAAGTTTACCAACATGGTTCCATGTGTGTAAATATTTAAAGAAGTCAAACTGAAAAGCCATCTCATGCTAAGTCGCTGGATCATGGGTGGTTGTCAGAGGTTACTAAGGCTAATTTTGTAGAGGTGGTTAGCGTGGCGAAGGCGATGTCCGATGCTGTAGTGTGCTCTGGCCCCATCCCAATGCGGCGAGGTGACCAAGCCTACAGCAGGTTATGGTCGCTGAACTGCTGGCTGTCCAAGTGGTGCTCTGAAAACAACGTGGGCTTTATAGACAACTGGACAGCCTTTGAGGGTAAGCCTGGCCTTTTAGGATGGGACGGTGTCCATCCCACTCGGGAGGGTGCTGCTCTCATCTCCTGCAACATTTGCCCATAGTCTTATGGCCCGATTGGTTAGGGGCTGACTATCCAGAGCAGGGGTCAAGCAGCAGACAGACCGGCTTAACCAACTGTCTGCTGGTAGCCATGCACCGTCACCCAGAACCCACATTATTGAAACTGTGTCTGTTACCCGCATCTGCGCTAAACGTAAACGCTCTCAAAAAGTCTGTTTTAATAACCTCATTAGTATAAAACACAGATAGCTGCAAAAGAAATAACAACATTAGACTAAAGCTAGGACTACTTAACATTAGATCACTTACAAACAAAGCAGTGATTGTAAATGAAATGATCACTGATAAACGCTTACACGCTCTCTGTCTCACTGAAACTTGGATTAGACCTGATGAATATTTAGCCTTAAATGAAGCCTCACCTCCTGGATACAGTCATGCTAGTCGCTCTCGTCCTAATGGGTCGGGGGGGGAGGCATAGCCACAATTTTTGACAAAGAGTTAGGTGTTACAGCTAAATCCCATTACAAGGCTAATTCTTTTGAAATACTGATTCTTAATGTGACTATCCATCGTTATGGAAGTCAAAACCACCACACTCTTTTCAGCTTATCACTATTTACGCCCGCCCGCCTGGTCCCTATTCAGAATTTCTTCAGGAATTTGCTAACTTTCTTTCCTGCTTACTACTGTCAACAGATAAGGCTTTAATTGTAGGTGATTTCAATATTCACTTTGACAATGAGCAGGATCCACTTAAATTGCTTTCGAGTCCATCTTAGAATCCATGGGTATCACTCAGACTTGTGATGGGACCAACCCACCGCTGTAATCATACTTTAGATCTAATATTAACATTTGGTATCAATATAGATAACCTTGATGTTTTCCCGCAAAGTGATTCGATTTCAGATCACTATCTTTTAGTATTTGAGCTATCTCTAATAAATAAAATCCTTCTGCCCTCGTTATCACACCAAGCGCACTATCACATCTGCTACTCCAGCTGCGTTTATTAAAAACCTACCAGACTTAAAATTTAATACACCTACGGAGATAAATCATCTTGAGTGTGTAAATGAGCAATTAGAATGTGTGCTTCGCTCAACCCTGGACACGACTGCCCCTGCTAGGGTCAAACGTATTAGGGAAAAAAGGCTAGCACCATGGTATAATGACCACACCCATACCTTAAAGCAAAGAACACGGCATTTAGAGCGCAAGTGGAGACATAGTAAATTGGAGGTGTTTAAGATTGCTTGGAGGGACAGCATGGCAGAGTACAAGCATGCCCTCACTAAAGCTAAAGCTGCATACTTCTCTTCAATCATAGAGAAAAATAAGAATAATCCAAGATTTCTCTTTAATACAGTCTCCAAATTAACAAAAAACCCCACAGAAAGTGACTCTCCCATTCTGTGTAATTTTTAACAGTAATGATTCCATGACTTTCTTTAATGATAAGATAGAAAACATTAGGCATAAAACTCAATGCTCATCACATCACCAAACTGTTCAGCAACCTTCCAGATGCAGCACTAGTGAAGACATCTGTTCAATTAGCCGTAAATCAAGATTAGAATCTTTTACCCCAATTACTAATACTGAACTATCCGCACTGATCAGCTCGTCTAAGTCATCAACATGTTTGTTAGAATCCAATTCCTACACGTCTACTCAAACAAGTATTACCTAGTGTTATAGAGCCAGTGTTAGTTATTTTAAATTCATCCCTTACCTTAGGTTATGTGCCCGAATCCTTTAAGTCTGCCGTTATCAAACCACTGATTAAAAAAAGCCAATCTTGACCCTTGTGTGATATCTAATTATAGACCAATTTCAAATCTACCGTTTTCTGTCCAAAATCTTAGAAAAAGCTGTCTATCAGCAGCTCTGTAGTCACCTCCAAAGGAATGAAATTTATGAAACATTTCAGTCTGGCTTCAGGCCCCATCATAGTACTGAAACAGCATTAATTAGGGTACTAAATGACTTGTTAATGTCCTCAGATAAGGGATGTGTTTTCTTTTCTTGTTCTGTTAGATTTAAGTGCAGCATTTGACACTATAGATCATGATGTTTTTACTAAACAGACTAGAACATACTGTAGGTATTAAGGGATCAGCACTTTCTTGGTTTAAATCCTACTTAACTGACCGGTACCAGTTTGTTCATATAAATAATCTAAGATCTAAGCTCTCAAAAGTGAAGTATGGCGTCAGTGCTTGGCCCGCTTTTATCTCTCTGTACATGCTGCCACTAGGCTCAGTTATTCGTAAACATGGCATTAATTTCCACTGCTATGCAAATGATACACAGCTGTACATATCAGCCAAAACTAATGACAGCCTTACAATCAACAAAATCGAGGACTGTGTAAAGGAAATAAAAGATTGGATGTTATTTAATTTTCTCCTACTTAACTCAGATAAAACTGAGGTGCTATTAGTGGGACCCAAGGCTGTGAGAGACAGGTTAGCTACATCTATCCTAAAGCTAGATGGCTGTCCAGTATTGCCCCGTCCGTCTGTAAAAAACTTAGGGGTCACATTTGACTCAGATCTCTCCTTTGATGCGCACATTAGCAGCATCACTCGAATTGCTTTCTTTCAATTACGTAATATCGCTAAACTTAGAAATATCCTCTCTCTTTAATGATGCGGAAAAAAACTTGTTCATGCGTTTATAACCTCAAGGTTGGATTACTGTAATGCCTTACTTACTGGATGCTCTAGTAAATCTATAAATAAACTTCAGTTAGTTCAGAATGCAGCTGCCCGAGTGCTAACTCGAAACTAGAAAATTTGATCATATCACTCCTGTTCTATCATCACTGCACTGGTTGCCAGTCAAATTCCGCATTGATTACAAAATACTTCTTATAACTTATAAAGCTCTACATGGCCTGGCCCCACATTATCTGAGTGACCTCTTTAGAGTTTTACAATCCAACTCGTCTACTTCGTTCGCAGGGTGCAGGACTTCTTTTAGTTCCTAGAATTAAAAAAGTCACAGCAGGGGGAAAGGCTTTCTCATACATGGCCCCCCAAACTATGGAAGTTCGAAATTCAGACACCCTCCAAAGTTTTTAAGTCTAGGCTAAAGACATACCTATTTACGCAGGCTTTTGGACTAGATTTAGACCAGGTTGCATGGTTTGGGTTGCTGGGGCCGGAGTCTGGAGTCATGTCTGGCCTGCCTGCCTTGTCCGCTAGCCGGGAGTGTCGAGTGGGCGGTCTGGCTGAACTAGGCTTCGTCCTCGTGATCTTGACTCATGCATCCTGCCTTAGAATAAGGGCAGAGCTGGGGGTTCATAGTCAAAGAGTCTTATGGTGATCAGAGACGTTGGGTTGCTGTCTTCTGCCGCTCCTGGGGTTGCCAATGTCTCATGTGATCCCTCTTGGCTGTGTTTCCTACCAGTTCTCCTCTTTCTAGCTTTCTAGCTATGCTGCTATAGCTAATGCTGCCGGGGTCTCATGCTACACTTGGCATCAGTGATTGACATAGCATCAGTGATTGTTATTAAACACTGTGCTCTTAAATCAACACTAATTGCATTTCTGTTTTTCTCTCCGAGCTGTGTTCCGGCAGTTCCGGCCCTACACATGATTGTACATCTGATGGAGCTCCACTGTGCATAATTCACATTTTATTCGACATGACTCCATGACTTTAGTTTCGCTCTTAGATTTATCATCATACCCCGGCCACTTAATGTCGATGTGCATACTTCACATTCTATTCAAACTTTGACTCCATGACTTTAGTTCGCTCTTAGATTTATCATCTACGCCCGCCCAAGGAGGTTGGGTCCCTTTTTGAGTCTTGGTCCTCCCAAGGTTTCTTCCTAGAACTAGGGAGTTTTTCCTTGCCACTGTCGCCCTAGGCTTGCTCAATTTGGGATTGGACGTAGTTATTAGGAGATAATCTAAACCTGTAAAGTTGCTTTGAGACAATGCTCCATTGTAAAAAGCGCTATATAAATAAATCTGACTTGACTTGACTTGACTTGACTTGACTTAAGACCATTAAACAAAAGCTTTACTTAAACCTGAATGTTTTGCCATTTTTAGGTCTGGTGCAATTTTCTGCAATTGAGTTACATACAATTCTCAGAAGTTCTCTGGTAAACTGGGTCTCTCACAATATAGGTAGAAGGTAAATCTATTAAAAATACTGTTATGTTTGAGGTGGCTTTCAGCACAAGGCCCACATCAGTTTCTGTAGTGGTCTATACCAGTGATCTTCTAAAACAGATGGCCTGTAAGAGTACTTCAATGCTTGGTGCCACAGTGGTCAAAGAGCTCTTCAAGCTTTGCTGCTTATATCACTCAGCAGAACCAAGGTTATATTCACATTACAAGTGAAATCAGAACAATTTTTTTGTGACACATCTATTTATTTTTTTTGAGCGATGTAGATTATTATTTTCAAATCAGATTTGAGGCACATGTGGAATAAAGTTCTGCTGAGAGTGAACACACTTCCTTTGCCTGTTTTTGGTTTAAACATTGCCATCTTTGTCATTGATGCTGCTTTGAAACTTTACATGATGCAAATTCATCAAACATTTGCAAGTGGTGAGAACAAGATGCATCAAGCTTAGTGTGAATGGCTGTAGTGCAAAAAAATGGGATATTTATTCTCATAGTGTTAGGAATTTCCATATGACGTACAAAGTCATGTGAAAGTAATGTGAATGGCCAGAATGGAAACGCACTTCACTGTGCATGCACATACTGCTGACTCCTCTTATGTTCCTATACATCAGTTGACAGGCAAAGCTATTAACTGCTACTACCAGCGAAGGCTTGTGCTGTTTGCAAGATTTCAGTGCTACATGTGGGGCTGTTTGAGCACAGAATATAGCAGACTAATGACAGTTCTCTCACAGCTTTGAATGTTACCCATTAGGACAGAACAATCATAGGTGAGAAACAGGGGAAAAAAACTGAATTGGGCACTGCAGTGTAAAAGTATGGTTGTGTAAGAACCGTTTCAGCCAATCATTAGCTTAGTTAGCTGAGTCTAGTGGCTTCTTGTAAACCCTGGGCTCACACTGAATACTGTACAAATCATGTGAAGACCTGTTATATAGGAAATAAAAACATATAAGGCACAAAACACTGAATTTATCCTTTGTAAGCAATGCTAAGGGTCATGCATCGGTCAGGTTCTAATGTGTTCTGGGTCATGCTTTATTATACTTTACATACTTTATTGGCTCAAACCAATCATGGCAATTTTTTACAGCAAACATGAGGCTTTATGGGGACACTACTCTCTAACTCAATGTTTTTTTATGTAACCAGCCTGTAAAATGCTCAAAACTTTAAGCAGGTACTTGCTTTGAAATGAGAATGTCCCTTATATCACTTACATGCAGTCACTTACACGGCTGCCTGCAACATAACCACTACAATAACAGATTGAAGAAATGTTATCCCACAAGCTCATGTAGCTTGTCTTTTCAATATCATGCCACACAATGCCAATATTCGCGGCTGACAAACTGTAGCAATACCTCCTCCACGGCTTTATCTTAATGATCTGCTGTGCTGTACATTTCAACCGGGAGTCGATAGATTATTGTACAGTTATGAAGATGGATCATGGCTTCTCATGGCTCCTTACAGGACCCAGGAGAGGGCTAGGCGGATACACCTCCTGCTTTCCATCCAAAGGACACACACTGCATCTCAATGAGCACTCAGCCCTGATAAACAGTCTGCAGAAAGGAAAAATATTTTCACATTAAGGTTGAGGAACAAAAAAAAAATGAGGAAAAAATGAGAACCCACTCCTCAAAGCTATTCTGAAAAATTAATATGCTAATTAAGTGCTTGCTTGAGGCAAAATCTTCGAAACTTTAGCAAGGGAGTTATAAGCACTTAACAAATTACTTACACCATTACGCTGGGAGCCGTATACATTTTTAAAGTGACTATTTTTCCTCTCTCCGTTCATTCTTCACAATAGCCCTTGCCATTTCTGATTGATATCCTCCTACTTGCCACTGACGATCTAAAATGGGTATCAGGCTTCAAGGGCCTTCTCTGAAACCTTAACCTTAGATGGAGATGAAGAATTCATCACGCATGCCATCATTTGGAGCCGACTACTGTTCTCCATTGAAGATCTGAAATACCTAAACTAATACTAGAATCATCACATGAAGTGCACTGATCTCCAACCTGCCTAATCTGTCCTGGCAGTGAAGAGCAGTAAACACAACAGCCTCCATCTCACAGGCATCCAAGAGGTTCAAAGGAGTCACCACACACAAAATCACCATACACACGATGTGCTTTATGACAGACTGAGGACCGAATGAATGCTTTAGTAACATCTCTAGGCAAATGTGGAGCAAACAACCTGAAGGGATATCTAGGGAGGAGATAAGCCTCAGTCTGCTCAAGTCTTTGAGTAACACATCGTATTAATTAGCTTTACTGTCCAAATTAGTAGCAGCGTTGCACTTGAAAGGTCACTGCCAGGCCGATCTAAATACGCCATTTTTAATTTCGTAACAGTAGTCGTCCACAGGTCTTGTAACACTAAAGCTTTGAAAGGTAGGGCCAAAATGAAATCACACACAGGAGCAATACAACTGGTGGAAAGAAAAACAATATTGTTTCCCAATAAAAGAGTGCACGGCACAAAGTGTGTGTGGCTGGATATGGGTAATTAGGGCTCAGCTGGCCAGCTAAAGCCGTGTGGCGAGAGAGGAGCAGTGATGGTCAGGTTTGCTCAAGTCAGCACACTCGGCACAGAACACTGTCCCAGATTACAGCTGCCTACATGCATTACTGAACACTGCTACACACTCAAGAGCCCCACACAACTGCACAAAGGCAGGCTTCATTAAGCACACACTACTGAGTAGTACTGCATTAATTATTCTTTGGGCTATATCTTTTATATTATATGATACTTTTGACAACATAGAATACGTAGGACACTTGAACAAATGATCAACAAACCAATGGAGACATTACGTTGGGCTAAGATTAGATATTTAACTCATTCCTCTCTCTCTTCAGTAGGCACTTTGCACCCCACTCTGAAACCTGGGAAATGTATGTACAGGCTGGACAGGACACAAGTCCATTTCAAGGAATTCACACACTCACACTCCCGCATGCCTAGAACCGCTATACCAGAGTATCCAGTGGAAACCTATATATACACACACAAAGGAGCACATGCCAAACTCCACACTGAAGCCACCAGAGGTGGGGATCAAACGTGGTTCCCTGGAGCTAGGAGGCAATAAGACAAGCTGCTCAACCAATTTAGAGATTTGTGCCAAGCTGTGCCACCTAGTTTAGAAGTTTTTACTAAATTCATACACGAATTTAAGAACAATCTAAATTCCCTTCTGACCTTTATAACTGCATACTTTATAACTTCGTAACTGTATAACTTTTTCTGTTGTCCTTTACCAAAATATAACGAATTTCTCATCTCATCTCATCTCACCTACTTTTCCGTTTATCCATTTCAGGGTCACGCAAAGAAGCCCAGGCATCTTTGACTCCTGCAACTTCTATCAGCTCCTCCAGAGGGATCCCCAGCCACTCCCTGGCCAGCTGGGACATATTATCCCTCCAGCAGGTCCTGGGTCTACCCCAGGGCCTCCTTCCAGTTGGCTGTGCTTGATATACCTCCAGTGGGAGGCTTCCAGGAGGCATCCATAACAGATGTCCAAACCACCTCAACTGACTTCTCTCGCTATACATGTTCTGATTTTCTACAAATCTACCCATCGCAAATGTATACGTAGTGAAGCTGCTAGTTTAATTAGTTTTAAAAGTGAAGCGGAAGCTTTTAAATGAGCTAGCCTTTAAGTAAGGAAGCTATTTCATATGAGATTAGTGAAGCCTCTGATAAACAATGTTCAATTTTCTTTAATAGCCTATATGTGAGTCCATCTAACGCTATTATTTTTGTTGTTTGCTGTACATATGACAGATGCCGCCTTTCTTCACTGTCACAGAATTTTCCTTCTCTATCAACATAGTAAAGACAGCGTTGATAATGTTACCTACATGATACACTATTAAGTACTCTGCATGTGATTTATAATAAAATCAAACAATTATTTCATCTTCATATTACTGAGCTAAAACCCAAATGCGTTTACTGAATTTCTTGATGTATTAAGGCCAGATGAAAACAGTTAAAGCATCTCAGAAATGGCAAGGCTTGTGGGGTTCTCCCGGTCAGCAGTGACTACCTTCCAACAGAGGTCAGTGAAGGGGCAAACTATGAATCACCATCAATTAACCATTCTAACCCAAGTCGATGATCGAAAGGGTCTACTATGAATGTCTACTACTAACCTTTCAGAGAGTGACCTCACCTGCACCCATCCAATCTACCAAACTGAAGGCGTCGGAGGCACGTTCAGAAGCAAGCGTAAATGATAGTCATGTCAACACGCAAGCAGGGGTATGGAAAAATATAACCTAATGATATATCATCTTTCACTTTCAACTCCACCTCCCTCTAGCTATCATAAAGCAAAAATGCTGAGCTGTCTCACTGGAAAACATGTGACATTACGGATGAAAAATGAGTTGTGACTTCTCTATCAAATTGCTTTTAATGAGGGAACGAAGGGGAAATAAAACATTTCTTACAAAAACATCATCCAATCATTTACTTGTTATAGTTCGAAAATATAACAGCAATGACACCTTACAACACCCACAATGCTGAGGAAAGTGTAAAACGTTGAAATGTCTTTACATTTACAGCATTTAGCAGATGCCCTTATCCAGAGCGACTTACAATTGGTAAAGTCTTACAATCCAAGCAATTGTGGGTTAAGGGCCTTGCTCAAGGACCCAACAGTGGCAGCTTGGGAGAGGTGGGATTTGAACCCTGGACCTTCTGGTCCAGAGACCAGTACCTTAACCCAGTCCCACAGTCTTTATATATAGTTATTCTACATCTCCCAAGTCAAAAATGTTTAACTTCTAAATTTTTGAATGAAAAACCTTCAAACACACATATTCACCTTAGGACATACCATGGAGCTCCAAACATGAGTCACCACAGCTCTGGGCTGCATCACAACATTTAGGTCTACTGTGCTGAAAGGTTGTTGGTTGTGCGTCTTTCTCCATTAATGCTGATGCATAAATGAACAAATAATATATGTATTAAGAAATCAGACACTATACTTGATAATGTATAAATCACCATCTCCCTATCCTTCCTCATGCTAATCAAATACCATGACAGGCTTAAAGCTAGAGGTTTCTGTAAACAAGTAACTCTTAAACTGAAAAGCAGACATACAGGCAATATTTTGTTTTATATGGGACATTCCGCCATTAACAAACATACAAAGAGCAATCCATTTATGTGAATGTGAGTGAGTGTGTTCAGGTGGTATAACTCCCCGTTTGCAGAGGGCACAACGGCCTTAGTAGATCTATTAAATAGATTGATCTCCTCTACCGCTTCCTCAGTGACTTTCATGCAGCAAGTTGATAAATGGTTACCCGGTCTCTTGGCAAGAGGGTTTGCCTTTTAATAATCCCTATTGATGCACCAGTAATAACTGAGCACACAAGACATGATGCTCTGGCAAGAACACGGTGGCAAGGGATGGAAAAGATTATTGACCAGATGAATGACATCAGTGTAAGATCATCATGTTATCAGGGAATCAAGTTTTGACCATTTTAAATAAAACATGTAAAGCCAAAGTCAAATCTGAGGGGAAACAAAACATTTCCATGCAGATGCTGTAACCTAACCAAATGTAACTGATAGAACTTAAGTATGTATTCAGAGGGTTCCCGGCACAACAGGCTATCAGGCATGGGTATCCAAAACAGCATTTTTTTCTCCATGTTACTAGGCAGCAAAAGGATGAACCTGGAGCAAGGGATTAACTTGCAATTAGGTTGATAGCTCTTATGACTGACTCTGCCTTCAGGATAGAGTCTGTTCTGCTGTCATCCTGCATGCTGTGGAGATGCTGTAGCTAAGAGGGCAACAGTAATGCTGCAAATGGTCTCGTATTCAGTTTGTGTGTGCACGTGTGTGTTTGTTGTACACAACGTCTCAGCTCTAGGCAGCAGCTTTGCCTCTCCATGAAGATTTACATCATAACATATTCTGGACTTTCTTGCTTCTTCAATGGGCTTGACATGCCTTGAGTACTGTTCCGCCTCTTGGATCAATTTTACAAGAACATTACTGGGCTAAAACATGAATATGAAATAACATAAGGGTTTTCACAAGCCCACCATCGTGGAAACGCGGCACAGACACAAATGCAGGTGAGCAGGCTGGAAAAGAAGCGGTCAGTGGTCACGTTGTATGAAGGCACTCGCTGGCATACTGCCCTCTTCCCTCGGTGGACGTGACAGCCACATGGTAGGGGATGTTGTGAGGCTGGGAAATTAGGGTGGAAAGGAGAAAATCCAAAAGTAGAACTCATCTGTATTTCAGCATTATGGATGTGATTGCCACATGGTCTGCACAAGCTTAAACATGCATACACACTCACCCCTGCTGGAAACACCTGTGCACCTGCAAAGCCATGCAATTATCCAGTCAGCCAATCATGTGGCAGCAGAGCAATTCATGAAATTATGCAGTCACAGGTCATGAGCTTCAGATAATGTTCACATCAATCATCAGTGGGGGGAATGTGATCTAAGCGACTTTGACTGTAGCACGGATTAGGTACCAAAAGGGGTGGTTTAAATATGTAAAAACCTGCTGACTTTCCATACACACTCATTTCTATAACTTACTCAAAATAGGCAAAAAAAAACAGTATGTATGTACCATTTTGGTTGGCAAAAATGGCCTGTTCACAAGAGAAATCCGAAAAGAGGTCAGAATATTCAAGCTGACCGGATTCCTACAGCAACTCCAATAATCATAAGCATCTCTGAATGTACAGCATATCAAATCTTGAGGAGAGTGGGCTACAACAACAGAAAACCAAATCAGATTTCATTTCTGTCAGCCACAATTTGAACTTGAGCCTACAGCCACAAACTCCACACACTCAACCTGCCTTATGTAAGTGGTCCAAAGTGCTAACAATGGAGTAATGGTATGGAGAATGCTTTTTGGCTAAATGTATCCCTTTATGTATACTGGATAGACTGCTACTATGATGCTCTGGACACAAAGAGTACATAGAGCACCTATGGCACGAGACAGAAGCAGCCCATTAGTTCTGTTTGTTTATTTAACCTCACAGCAGCACCAATAGCTATTCAAGACAGGAGTAAGGTTATAACGATACTCGACAAAACACATTCAAACTGAGGGCAATTTAGAGCGACCAATTAGTCTAACGTGTTTGGAATGTCGGGGAAACCGGGGTACCCGCAGAAAACAATGAGGGCATGAAAACTTCACACAGACAGATTCTGAGGTCAGGATCAAACTTTGGACCTCTGGAACAGTACTTTAGCACATTTCTGTGTGGTTATCAACCCAACCCGACTTGAACATTATCTTTACTGATGACTTGAACATATATGGGACTGTGGTAGCCTAGCGGTTAAGGTACAGGACTATGGACTAGAAGGTCCAGGGTTCAAATCCCGCATCTGCCAAGCTGCCACTGTTGGGTCCTTGAGCAAAGCTCTTAAGCCACAATTGCTTGGATTGTAAGACTGCATAAGTTGTAAGATGCTCTGGGTAAGAGCATCTGCTAAATGCTGTAAATGTAATGTAAATGTAAATATATTTCTGCGTTTTCCCATGATACGACTGACTGTCCTTATACACTGTCCTGTGTTTTGCCATAACGGTACGAATGAACACAAAGTACATACCAACCTCCAGAAGGTTACTTCTGTGTACAAACCCTGCTTCTTATTACTTATTATGCGGCAATTCTATCTGGCTGACGTTAAGCGAAAGCTGTTCATAATTGTGAAGATCATGTACTAATTGACAGAGATGCAGTATTTGGGCTATACAGTGGCTTAGAATAGCATCAGAGGCTTTAGCACATGTTCCTAAGCACTCACTCTTCCACAGAAGTCTGCTCATCCATGTATGACTTGCCTTCACACTGCTGTAAGGTGTACTGAATGGGAGAGTGTCCAGCAGTGTCCACTTCACAGCCTAAACAGAGCCAGAAAAACTACCACAGTCCCAACTCGACAGGATACAGCCATATGGATACATGCTCCTAAACACAAATGCTGATGCCACATACTGAGCCACAAACACTACAGATCATACTAGCCAATTATCCTTAAAACAGCTTGCATTCAACAATCAAAACCAAAATCTAGGCTAAAGATATCACATGCGTAATCTTGAATCATGAAGTGGGTCAAGTGCAGGAAATGATGTTTGGTTGGAGTCTCCAACAACTGCTCTAATATGATTTCAGGTAGCATCAATAACTACATTCAAGGGATTTGGGAGGTGATCAGCAAGGCATGAAAAGGCATTACAGACGCTCAGCCTGTTATATCTGTTTCACAATGTTCTGATTCCCCGATTTTGCGGGTACAAATCTATTCTACTCAGACACCCCTCTTCACTGGAGAAGTCAGAGACTGCCTCTAATTTAACATCTGTTCCACTGTGATATCAGCCGGGGGATAGAGAGGGGGAGTGCGAAGAACAAAATGACTTTGAGAACGATTTGAGCTCAAACAGGATGGCTGCACTAATTAATAAAAACTGCACACACAACATGCTGGAGCCCCCAATCAGTTTACACAGTAAACAGGCGAGTGGCTCTGCCCTAGCCAGATATGGCTTGTTCAAACCCATTTCAAGTACAGTCCTGAGTGGAACAGCCATCGGTTCGTCTCTCCCTCTCCCTCTCTCTCACACCCTAATAGAAGCCATTAGCAAGGGGCAAAGCTCTTCTCTCCCGCTCTTGGATTACTGCACTGTATAATTGCAGCAGGAGAATGGCACTCCATAACCAGGGCTTAAATGGCATGGGTGCAATATTTGGATGGGTGATTTGCAGAAAGTTCCTGCTGATTCCTTAAGCCTCACTGCTCCAGCCCCATACTTCAATTTCATCTTGAACCATTCTAATGGAAAAACATAAAAATCGTTCATGCACACTCACCTAAATATTTTCTGTACGGTCAGGATAGAAGGACAATTTGCAATAGTGACAAACGCAATGCTTTCTCACAATCCTGCCTCCACTCATCCCAAACCACCAGAAGCATAACAGTTATATAAATAAAATAAACGCATGCAGTGGTACATGAAAAAAGAGACCGGCTACCTCACACATTGGGTTCTACTTGAAAAACCCTCTCTCCCTTATCCAAGAGAGCAGCTCCTCTTTTGTTCTGTATAAATGCCAATTACCTAATTCTCTCTAGCATGCAAATCAGATGAAATGAGGGCACGGCAGATTGCCCACGGTGCACGCCACGCTGCTGTTTCCACAGTGACAAGAAGGGTACCTTTTGGGACACTTCTCTACTTAACACTTTAATCAAGCTCCATTTAGAGGCAAAAAAATGTAATAGATTTTTTTTTTTTTTTTTCGTGCTGCTCTCACTCTCGTTAGCTTTCCCACCTCTCCTCTCTCCTCTCTCTCTCTCTCTCTCTCTCCCCTTCTCTCTCCCTTTCCTCTCCCTATTCATCTCTCCTTTCCTCTCTCCCTTTCTCGCTCCCCTTTCCTCCTCTAACATCAACTACCCCATCCCCATCTCGCTTTCTCCCTCTCTCTCTCCTCTCAGATGCACTTCTCCTCTCTCTCTCTCATCTCTCGTTCTCCCCTCTCTCTCTCGTCTCCGTCGCCTCTCTCTTCCTCCCTCTCTCTTCCTCCCTCTCTCTTCCTCCCTCTCTCTTCCTCCCTCTCCCTCTCCCTCTCTCTTCAAAAGCTCGTGAACCATAACAATCACTTAGCCTCCAGACCGCAGACGCTGCCAAAAGCGCACATTTTGCCATCCCAAATATTATACTACAATATTAACATTCACACAAAGCAAATACACTAAGCATTTTCATATTAGAGTGAGTTTATAACTCAAATTAATATTCTCATTCATTTTTATAGCAGGTCCCTGCATTGCCTGCTTAATTTGCCATGTCCTACAATGAAACTGCATGAATGTCTGATAGGTGCTCGAGGTGATATTCAGATTTGGCTAACTAAATAAAAAGATACATTAAAGTTATTCAAATCCAGACCTGATGTGTGACAGCAATGAGGTTGGCCCATTCAGGCTATAGAAACTAGTGCGGTTTACTCCATCAAGGAGTAAACAGAAACTTGAAAGTTTCTTTCAATGGGCTTCAGCCTTTGATTTACAAAACAAAATATTTGGTGCAAAATAGAATGTTCAAATTGTAGTAGATTAATATAATTAAACTCACCGGTCACTTTATTAGACACACCTCATTGTTTCTATACTCATTGTCCATTTTCTCAGTTCCACTTTCAATATTAAAGCACTTTGTAGTTCTACAATTAAACACTCTCATCCATCTGTTTTTCTACATACTTTGTTCATCCCCTTTACTCCGTTCTCTAAGGGTCAGGACCACCACAGACCCACCACAGAACCACAACAGTTCAGGTACTATTTGGGTGGTGGATCATTCTCGGCACTGCAGTGACACTGAAGTGGTGGTGATGGTGTGTTAGTGTGTGCATTGCTGGTATGAGTGGATCAGACACTGTGTTCACTCACTGTGCACTCTATTAGACACACCTTATATATGTAAAATCAGAGACCACCAAATCAGACACCAACACATCACCATCACATCAATGTCACTGCAGTGCCGAGAATGATCCACCACCCAAATAGTACCTGATCTGTGATGGTGCTGACCATTAAAGAACAGAGTAAAGGGAACTAACAAAGTACGTAGATAAACAGATGGACTACAGTCTGTAACTGTAGCACTACAAAGTGCATCTATATGGTAAGTAGACAGGACAGTGAGTGATTAAATAAGGAGGTATACCAAATATAGTGGCCGGTGAGTGTATATATTAGATACAGTCATATTTACATTAGGTGTTTCATTTGAAGGGTTTATTCAAGAGTATTTCAATTAATGAAATTTAACTGTAATGGCTTCCTACATTATATACAGCCTACTAACGACTGATCAGGTCGTTTCTATTCAGAATGCTATAAAGATAATAAAGCACAGCATAGACCTGTGCAACAAGAGAGAACAAAGCAAATGTGTGAGTCAGTAGCAGCAGTCCAGTATAGTAAGTGTTTAGAATAAATGTAAAGAATGTGGTAACAATAAAAAATAAAAAACATCAAAGTCTAAAACTGTTGTTTTGTGTTTTCTGTTTATCTTTTAATTTATACATACACTGGTACCTTGGTCCTCAACATTTAATTGGTTCCAGAAGAGTTGTTAAGAACCAAAAACAACATGTACTGATCAAATGTTTCCCATAAGAAATAACGTAAATTTAATTCATCTGTTCCAGACCCCCAGTAAATCCACACTGCATAAGGCATTACTTAATGGAGTTGTATTGTACAGATGCTCCCTGATTTACAAAGGCTATTTGTGTTCTGGAGCATTCAATTCCTGTTTTGCTTTCGGTTAGATCTTATAAATGAACCTTTTTAGGACCCATAGAGGCTTATTTGCACTAAGAATACAGTACTGTAGATGTAAAAAATAAAGAAAACCACAATAAAAATAGCAGAGGTCTTCTCTGAGGGCTGTTGTGAACCTGAATCTCTAGGCTCTAAATCGTGAGTTGTGAATCATGTTTAAGCAGAAACTAGTCGCACGGCTCGACTCAAGTTTAAGCAAGCACGCCGAGAACCAAGACAAAAGTTTCTAGTCAACATGGGTTGAGAATCAAATACAACGAGTTCTGAGGTGGTCAAGAACCGAGGAACCACTGTAATTTCTATATAATTTTTACAAATATATTATTTTATTAATTTCTAAATATATTTTGAACCCTTGTATATAATAATCATAGAATGACAAGAAATTATCATCTTGCAAATACAACATTTCATAAAAAAATAAATAAATTCACTTATACAGTAACGCACCCACCCCCCCAGCTCCCATGGCAAAAACAAGGGACACCCTTAGCAGATAACAGTAGGGTCACAGTGAATCCTAAGCATCCGGTTCCTCTACATGGCCTCCACACTACAGAGCCCCAAGCTAAAACTGGGACAGGGTATATCAAACAATGGTGCTAAGACAAGGCCTTGATATCCTCCCCCATCTAGTAGTACTTTAGGGAATAACAATGAAAGAGGTGAGTGATTTTGGCAGAGATGCAGGCTCCATGCTCCCGAAGGCCTTTCTGACATGTGATTACATTTCTCAGAAGCCCCCACCACCCCTGTTGCCGCCTCACACTCCGTGTCACAGACGTCCACTCCTCAGAGTGACCTCGTTAATGAGGGGCGAAGGGCATCTAGCTCACCTCCACAGGCCACAGCTCGGCCTCCGAATACTAATTACACCAACAACCTGAAGGTGAGATAGAGAACGGCAACAGAGTGCGGGAGGGGTTGTGGATAAAGGGGAAAAAAAGAATGCAACAAATGATCCATGAAGCATTTGTACAATAAAGCTCTCCTCTGTGCAAAAGAAGTCAATGGCAAAAGGCCTTCAGATGAGTCAGTGCTCCTTTGTTATCTCTAAACGTTATTGACACCTCACTTAAGCGGCATCTGAAGGATAGACACACACGGACATATTTATACAGAGAGTCCAATTTAAGCACTGGCATTCTGTTATTCGGTGTGTCACTTTGTAGAGTGAGAGTTCACACAAAGCTACAGCTAAGCTTACACAAGTCGTGGCTGACAAACAGACTACAGACGTGATGGAGTTTAGTAGAAGCAATGGATAGTTTAAATTCCAATGTTCTACCGCTATTTTCTAGCTCGAGCTTTACTTCTGTAGCTCGTCTACCCTTCTCATTTGTCTTGCGCCCTACGTCTACTGCTCCTGGGAGAGTCTTTAGTTCCTCAGTTTACTGTCTAGCAAATGTTCACATGCACGTGCCTAAACAATTCTGAAATAAAAGTTTACTCACCAACAGGGAAATGGATGGTGTAAGCACACCTCAGCCATAACAATAACACCACTGACAGGTGAACACTGAGAATGTGATACTCTGGGCAACGTTCTGCTGGGAAGCCTTCAGTTTTGGCATTCACATGGATGTTACTTTGATACGTACCACCTACCTAAACCCTGTTGTAGACCAAGTACAAGCCCTTCCTGTCAAAGGTATTCCCTAATGGCAGTGTCCTCTTTCAGTAGGACAATACACCTTGCCATACTAGAAATATTGTTTGTAGTGGGAGCTAGTAGTTCAAATAGTCCATTAGGGCAATTAAAGAAACTTTTTTCTGGACTTACTGGCAATTCATACATTAATATGCATTTAACTAACCACTTCATGCATCACGTTGCGTTTGGAAGCCATCCCAGAAACAGTGGACACAACGCATCATTCATCCAAGCATACCTATGGGCCATTTTTGGAGAAAACATCTACTGTTATGGTTTTGGAGGCTGAAAAATGTGTTCATCTCAAGCTCGTGTTCTCTGGAGGTGCCAGGTTCTATTTATTTACACAGCTAAATGATTTAAAGAATCAACCCATCTTTTTAAGGACGGATTTTTATGGAAGAAATTGAGAAGTGTACCACTGACCTAGTTAGAACAAAGGATTTGTGCATCACTTTTAGGTTGTACCACGTTCCCTTTGTTGCATATTAAGACTGAATGATATATTTGGTTGCCCAGATATCTTTCAAAGTCACTCGTAACCAGATCAAAATTAATACTGAAGGCAGGTCAAGTTGAGACCAATTGACCTGATGCATGTCCTTGGAATTTAGGAGGAAACTGGAGTACCCAGAGAACCCTCACATAGAGCCAGAATGAAAGCAGGAATTGCTGGAGTTATGAGGAGCCAACCCAATCACTAACGCTGCCTGACACTCATGTTGCTGAAATGTAATCGGCATTTCATTGACACATAGTAGGTTCTAGAAGGGTTTATATCCAAAATAACAAACAGGGTTTGTGTGTGTGTGTGTGTGTGTGTGTGTGTGTGTGTGTTGATGATACAAAGTTGCACCAATGGACATGGTTCCTCATGCATTCACAATCTTTGAAATAGGAAAGTGTAGTAAGAATCAAATATTTATGAAATATTCATTAAACTTAAACCAGATGGGCTACAGCCACCTATTAGCTATCACCTAGCAGGTGATTGACACAATTTGCACAAAACTGGACAACAGAAGATTGGAAAAATGTTGTCGGATAACACGCTGTGTCACAAAGCTCAAATCATCTCAAACTGCTTTACTGAACATGACAATGAGTTCACTGTACTCAAATGGCCTCCAAAGTCACCATATCCCAAGAGTACCTTTGAGATGTGTTGGATTGGGAGATTTGCTTCATGGATGTGTAGCCGACAAATCTGCAGCAACTGTCTAATAAAATGGCCAGTGAGTGTATCTCACTGGCACCCTACTGAGCTCTGGAGCAAGGTCCTTAACTGCTCAGCTCTATGCTTGGATGATTTTGAGTCACACTTAAAGACACACTGGATAATGTCTTCCTAATGGAATTGTAATGAGAACTACCTGTCTGACAGAGTATGGGCATATACTTGCTCGTCTATAAAGCGCACTAATTTTATCACTGTGTTTTTCTTTGGCTGAATGACAAATATTATATAGCACCTGAACTAGGTTTGTTTGTTTGATTTATTTAACGTCGCTATCAGCATCAGTTGCCATGTTCAGCGACACACGCACAAGGTTCACATGTTGCCATGTTCAGCGACACACATCTACGCACAAGGTTCCTCGAGACAAGTCACATGTATATACACTCAAGTCAATGTCAATTTAGCGTAATCAACTAACCTAACATGCATGTCTTTGGACTGTGGGAAGAAACCGGAGTACCCAGAGTAAACCCACGGAGACACGGGGAAGACATGCAGACTCCACACAGAAAGGACCCAGGCCGCTCCACCCTGGGATTGAACCCAGGACCTTCTTACCTGAACTAGGACAGTGGTAGTATTCTGGTATGCTTTGGTATCAGAGGTAATCATATACTATAACATTATGCTTCCATATACAGTGGTACCTGGGTTCTCGTCATTAATTAGTTCCAGAAGGCTTGTCGAGAACCAAAATCGACAAGTACCGAGCACATTTTTCCCATAAGGAACAATGTAAATTGAACTGATCCGTTCCAGATCCCCAGAAAATCCACACTGTATAAGCATCATATGCATTAATGGAGTTGTATTGTACAGGTGCTCCCCAATTCACGAAGGGGATATGTTCCGACAAATCCATCATAATTTAAATGTATCATGAACTGAGGAGTTTAAGAAGTGTTTGGTAGCACGGTCTATGCTGTATCACTGCAGATGTATGGAAAAGATACTATGATAATTAATGATACACAAGTTAATATTTACAACATTTATATTAGTCTACAGTTTTGCAAAACCATTAACCCAAAGCTTATTTTTTAATAAAGTGTTAAAAATCTCATGTAATTTAGTGAGTAATGGATTGAAAGAGAAAAGTAAAAACAACACAGTCTATTAATAAACTCTGGGCACTAGCATAGCTGCCAAGCTAACTGCAACCTGTGTTCTGAAGCATTCAATTCAATCCTGTTTTGCTTTCGGTTGACTCTTTTAAACTAACCTTTTTATGACCTATGGAAACTCATTTTCACTAAGAATACAGCAGATGCAAAAATAAAGAAAAACATCTATTGAATAGTGCACAGTGAACCTGAATCACTGTGTACTGAATCGTGACTCGCACAGCTAGACTCATACAAGTTTAACCCTGTGCACAGAGTATCGGGAACCAAATTCGACAAGGTCCGAGCTGGTCGAAGACCAACGTACAACTGTACCACTATGGATGATGACACCACAAAATGTGTGAGGTATTAAGCAAACCGCAACTCTGTAGATTTAACAGGAAGCCTAGGCCAGATGCGAACATCACACAATGTTGACTTTCCAGATGATATGCTTCTCATGTACCATTGCTGTATTAGTGCACACTACACGTCCTTGGTTCCTTGTACCAGCTACTGCACAAGTGCTATGGGGCTAGTCACATTAATGATTCATAGTCAGAAAAGAGACCGCAATTAATATTCAGCTGTTTATAGTTGGTGTTTACACCCCCATTTTCTTCAACCACAAAGAGCGTATGGAACAATCTATCACTGTTGCACACAGAGGAGGAGCAGGTTATTTACAATACAGTGAATACAACGAGAGAGGGAGGGGGAGTGAACCACATATAGGCAGGCAAGCAGGCAGGCAGACATAAAGAGAAAGGATCAGAGGTACAGATCCTCTAACAGTGGATCTAGTGAAAGCTTCCAGTTCTGATGCATGTTTGATGACAGGCTGTATTTGATTTCAGTTCTTCTCTCTCGTGAGTGCCCTCAAGCAGACATCAGGAATTCACCTATTAGGCTAATTTGACATTTGGAACCCAAAGAGATTAAATCATGCCAAGAGGTTGATATGGTTTATCAGCTTAAACTACAAATGATGACATACATAATTCAATATTGACAGAAATGACATTCCTGTAAAGGTTTTGTAGCACACTATGATTTATTCTTGCTGTCAGTTCCACGTTTATTTTTGAACGGACATACCGCAAGTATCAAAGAGGGGAAATAAAGTGAGCTTTCTACACAGAGTTGGGAGCTAGTCTGTAAAAGGCTCCTCTTCTTTTCATAGCATTAACATGTTCTCCATGTTTGAGTAATAACAATATAAAGTTTATTCCAAATTTCCAATCTTTGCACATCTAATCGAATTATGGTATTTTTCTATGCATTTAAAATATAAAAACTAGACTTGGCAGATTTGTTTGTGCATTTGTTTATTTAACACTGCATCAGCATCAACAGCTATTCATGACAGGAGCAAGGAAACATCGATACTAGTCAGACACAGTCATAATTGGCCAACTTAAAGTGGCTAACACACGTCTTTTCAATGTGGGAGGAAACCGAAGCACCCGAAGTAACGGACACAGGGAGGATAAGCAAAGTCCACACAGGCAGAGTCCTATGTCAGGATCGAACCGCGCTAACCACTTGCGCCACCGTGCCACCCCGACTTAGCAGGTAGGGGACTGTGGTAGCCTAGCGGTTAAGGTACTGGACTATGGCCAACTTAAAGGTCCAGGGTTCAATTCCCACCTCTGCCAAGCTGCCACTGTTGGGTTCTTGAGCAAGGCCCTTAACTCACAATTGCTTGGATTGTAAGACGCTCTGGATAAGAGTGTCTGCTAAATGCTGTAAATGTAGGCTCAGGACTTATGGTTAGGGTTCTTGATCTGTATCAAAGAACTGGAACGATGCCACTCACAACAATTCCTCATAATAATTCCCTTGTCTGATTAGCTCATAATGGCTACAATTAAAATTACTACCAAGCAGATTTCTTTCAAAAACTTTTAAATCTATGTGTTTGCATTCATTGAAACAGAATGTGATTTGAAACGTGTACAGGATGAAAAATAATAGGTCGCAAACTTTTTCTTTACTTCTTGCCATCAGGCTTGTGTATACATAGTTACACATTTGTGGCATGTAACCATTCAGCTACTGGTAACCTCACCCTACTATCAATAGGTCGTAATAGTGCAGATCTTTAGCAGGGACCAAAAATACATAACTGGAACTATTGGTGTTTTACCAGTGGATAATGGGAAAAAGGTACATATCCAGTTTCATGCTGCCATAAACCATAGCGTATCAAGTTGGAGAGGGAACCAGTAGTGGGCAGCTGGGAAGCATCCTGGGCTAAGGGGATGCCAATGTCTTTACCACAAACACCTACCTGAGTAAAGAGTAGGATGCGCTGCAGATCACAGAGAGACACTTTGAAAATGGCTGAAACCAGCACACAAGAAACTTCAAGAAGCCTCTTACAAGACACTTTGTACTCCAATGTAGCTGGTTCAAATGTAGTCTGGTGAAAGTAATACTTTTCTTTTGCATGACAGTTTACTCTTCTATATCAATACCCCTTCAGTTTAAACCATTTATGGCCTATGGCGAATCTGTTGTGGAAAATTGTATCCTACAGGCTGAAAAGACAGAGACTGGGGAAGAAAAAAAAAATCTTTCAAGAGGCTGCTGTAATTTAAACAGACCTTATCTTACTCCTTGGGAATTTGCTGCTTATCAGAGAAGGTAACATTGGACATGCATCAGAGTTATCATGTTATTCGTAAACAATACCCAGTGGTCTATATCTATTTATGTATATAGGACAGAGTCTTTTCCTAAACGGGCCCACAGGAGATACTGATTCTCATTGAGGATATCTACTCCAAATACAATCTCGCTCTCTCACTCCATCTACCTCATGCACCTTCTGTTCTCTCCCTTTCTTTCCATCTCTTTCTTTCTCTCTCCCCCTCTTGTCATCTTTGCTGGCAGGACGTCTGTTCCATACTCCCTCTGGGGATCTGAACACAGTTGTACTGAAGCTCAGTATCCTTCTTCTGCATGTTTACCTCAGCTTTCCAAAGCATCATGCACAACATCACGTCGTAGCACAAGCAAAAAAAAAAAAGAAGCTCGAGTTACTATTATAAGATATACAGTTTGTAATGTCAACCTAGACTCGAAAGAACCAACGTTTATCAAAATACACAAGCAGAAGGAAGTAGAGGACACATAATTGTAAGTGTTGTCAGAGAACTGTAGAATGAAAAGGCCATTCTCTCAAATGTCAACCTTTAGTACTGGGGGAAAGAACGCCAGAGTCTGAGTCAGTTACAGGGCTATTTAGCTTGTTTTTCCTGTTGGGTCCTACTGCTTTTCTGTCCTTCACTGCAAACAATGCAAGCTAAGCTAATATATGAGAAAATCATTCCATGGACAGGCCCTCAGTAGGCATCGGTATTCATCGGTACTAAAAAATGAAACGTTATTTAAAGTACAAATTGGTGATGAAAGGGGAAAGTGAAACAGCTCTCTCTCAGACAAAGATCCTGAAGATTCCCAAGCTCACTTTCGTACCTTCAGAACTGTGTGTTTTACATCTACTCCTAAAAACCATAACTATACTGTCATGCGAGTGTGGTGTCCTCGTTTGTCAAACTGTTTCACGTAACACTGTCATTAGCCACCTGTGTAACTATTGGTGCCAGACACTCAGCATATCAATTTAAGCCCAAAACTTCAGCAGGATCTTCTTGACTGCTTGTTTTTGCAGACAATTCTGCTGGCTTCACTAGTTACTGACTTCAAGTGAGTCTCTCAGTTATCTCACCCGGGTTCTCCAGGCACCTGCGCCCAGACTGAACTGTCCCAGCCACTGTCCACTTACGGTCTAGACTTGGTGAATCATCTTATTCGGTACCAGGACTAAAGCACTTACTGCAGGTGCAATAATAAGATCCATCCTGCCTGCCAAGGAACATGTGCAAGAGGTAATACCTTGCCAAAATGAGGTGAGGTTCTTCATATTAATAAGGTCACAAACTTTGGGGTTCATCTGCTCTACAGCTGAAATGTTGGCACACCCTCTTTACGCCTGCCTCCAAAAAATAGAAAATAGTATCAACTGCTTTATTTAAATTGCTTGACTGAAATGAGATTCACTGCGTAAATGACTTCTGAATAGGGGTAGCCAATAGGATGATATTTTTTTGTATTGTGATCAGTTTTTGTATTGCTATCGTGATAATCAATAAGCTTTTCTAAGCATATTGAGGATATCATCAGTGCTTAAAGAACACTCGCCAACTGCACGTTTCATTATAAAGAGTGTAATTAGTCCTGTTTAATTGGATGAAGTGCAGCATATTTTGAACAAAAAGTCACTTTACTAAGTTTGAGATGATATTTGAATAGCAGTTTTTGAGAATCTGTTGTTCATCTGCTGCAATCATGTATTTAAATATTGTGATATATGTTTTTACAATATGGCCCACCTGTATTTCTGAATGACTTAAGATTGGAAAAAAAAATTGGAAAAAAAACTTCATCCTGGCTCATGCAAGTGCTGAATCATTAGGAACTGGAAGGAATGGGCAGATGTGCTGATGCGCAAGAAAGCCATATGCTTAATTGACAGGGTCCATCATAGAAGATCCAGTAGATACTGAATGGAAGCATGGAACCCCTCTTGGTGCTGTTTCTGTTGCCAGCCTTCACCTACAGAGCTGCACAACCCAGTCAACTCTCCCTGACAGCTGAGGGTGGATCATGTTACCCAGAAGAAGTGGGAGACTAATGCTGTGCACTTCATTTGAACCAGAAAACAGAGGAAACATCAGGGAAAAGTATATCAGCCAGATAGAACCCATCACTGGGAAGCATGTAAAGAAGTCACAGTTTTCCAAATGGTTCAGCCCAAGAGCCTTTCATACACTTCCTGGCTCTCACTGTTCCACAGAATTATTTACACTAAAGACGTTTTAACATGTAAATACTCCAGAGTCTGGAGGTAACAGGCCCAGCAACAAACATAGGAGCTAAATTTAGAACTTTTTCCATGCGGCACCAAAGTCATTGAGCAGCAAGAGCAGTGTGAGAGGACAGAGGACACCTCCCAGCCTTTGGTGTGAAGTGGGTATTTCAGGCCACTTATACCCCAGCCAGAAGCTGAATGGAAACATAATGCCATACAGGAGAGGAACACTGTTCAGTCACCAACATGCAGCCAAACAAATGATAAGTCGGCAGCTTTGTCCTTTACCACTTTTCCTTCGACCTGCGGCCTTTCTGACAGCATTTATAAGCCAGGAAAGAAAAGTGATGAGAAGGGCAAAAGTGTCAGGCACAGGAGGAGGCGGCGGCTGATACACTTCATTTACCTACGCTCCAAAGTCAGCCGAGGACCTCTCAACCAAAACCTTACAGCAATGAAAAAGTGAATGAGAGTGAATGAGAGAGAGGAGAGAACGCGAGAGAAGATTAGTCAGGGATTGAGAAGCATGCATAATTTGTACGCCCGTTACCAGAGATGATTTTGCACATCTTAAGAGTGAGATCAGAGTCATAATCTCAAATGGGCCCTAATGGAGACCTTCGTGGGCGAGTTCCTCTGGCAGCAGAGAGCCCAAGAGATTCAGAGCCCAGGCCTTTCTCTGTCAGAGCACATTTCCACCTAATGATACTCCTCCTTTCCCAGTTCCCAGCAGCGCATAGCCTCCTCCCACTGGACTCCAGGAGATGGAGGCCATGCCAAAGCAGCAGTAGAAGATCAGGCACTTTCCTAAAATAATAATTAACTGAACAAAAAAATAATAAATCCAGCAGAACCTCCCCCATACTCAATTATTCTTAGTCTCTTTGCTCATTCCCCCACTCAGTCCCAGAATAGCATGGCATTCTTATTTCAAAGTGGTGAAAATGATTACGCCAAAGTCCAGCAGGTCTATTAACTCAGCTTGACCTGCCAGCCACAGAGACAATGAAAAGAGCAACAGCTTTGCAAGTGGCATTAAAACCCACTGTTTTTATCAAGCAAACCTTGTTGACTTCTCTTATTCAATGGCCTCCCATTAGTGCAAGTACTGTATTATTTCCACACTATACATTCTGCCAGCATTGCATATAAAAATACAATGATGCCTTTGATCTATTCAAATTGGATGGATAAACCAATAAGGATTCTCAAGTTCTACATTGCTCCTGGAAATGATCTACTCCGGAGACATCTGATATGCTGTTACCCTTGGCAATCATATCATAAACATGAGGGTAAATAACACCTTCTCTGCCACAAAGAATCTGAGCACACTTCCTGATAGGGACACTAACAGCCTAAATTAGCCTAGTTTCCCTTTACTGCAGTCATGATTATTGGAGGGACTGCAGAGCTGAGAATGCACACCATTATGCACTGACAGCCCCACACACAGTAAATGCAGAGCCAACAGCACAACAAATAATGCACTAATATGACCTTTGCTCCACATGGATGCCAAAGACAGAAAGCCATACTGTAATAAGTATAGGAATAAGCAATGTTCTGGGCATGTGGTGACTGGAAAAACCATTCAAATAAGTTGCTGCTCATATAATTATCAAGGTTATGGACTGATGGAACAGTCTTGTCCAAGTCTGAACCAGCAAACTGAGCCAAAGAGAATAGCATCATCTATTCTTCAACCATCTGACTTCAGTGTCTGCTATAGAGCTTTCATGTGCAAGAGTTTCTGGACCGGAAAGAGGCAACCAAATAAGAAGTTCTCTTTCATTTGATTCCTTGCTAATTAGTCTAGCTTACTGCTCAGTACAAGGTAATGGAATTCAGGGATTCATTGACTGGATGCACTGTGTTTAAGGTCTGCAAATTACCCAGGTCTCCTGTTACCATGCGCAGACAGAGATTGAGCCTCAGGACTCAAAGCAGCAGAACTACTCTGCAATATATTGTACACAAGACTGTGCTACACTATATAGTGTATTTTTGTGAGCACCCAAATAAATTACATCCAAAACATGGTATTAGTAGGGAGTTTACTCACCACCTTTGTGGCTACGTCAGTCTTTGTTTTTCTAAAAGAGCTTTCCACTAGAATCATGACTGAGGTCAGCTTCAGGTGGTAGACAATAAGCCTTGGCTCATTTTTCCCAGTGCAATTTCAAGGTTCTGTCTGCTTTATATTATGTGTTACAAGTGAGTGCTGATGAAATGGCTCACTAATTAAAAGGAGTATCCACAAACTTTCGTCTATATACAGTGGTGTTTGAAAGTTTGTGAACCCTTTAGAATTTTCTATATTTCTGCATAAATATGACCTAAAACATCATCAGATTTTCACACAAGTCCTAAAAGTAGATAAAGAGAACCCAGTTAAACAAATGAGACAAAAATGTTATACATGGTCATTTATTTATTGAGGAAAATGAGCCAATATTACATATAAGTGAGTGGCAAAAGTATGTGAACCTCTAAGATTAGCAGCTAATTTGAAGGTGAAATTAGAGTCAGGTGTCTTCAATCAATGGGAAGACAAATCAGGTGTGAGTGGGCACCCTGCTTTATTTAAAGAACAGGGATCTATGAGGTCTGCTCTTCAGAACATGTTTGTGGAAGTGTATCATAGCACAAACAAAGGAGATTTCTGAGGACCTTAGGAAAAGAATTGTTGATGCTCATCAGGCTGGAAAAGGTTACAAAACCATCTCTAAAGAGTTTGGACTCCACCAATCCACAGTCAGACAGATTGTGTACAAATGGAGGAAATTCAAGACCATTGTTACCCTCCCCAGGAGTGAAAGATCACACCAAGAGCAAGGCGTGTAATAGTTGGCGAGGTCACAAAGGACCCCAGAGTAACTTCTAAGCAACTGAAGGCCTCTCTCACACTTGTTAATGTTCATGAGTCCACCATCAGAAGAACACTGAACAACAATGGTGTGCATGGCAGGGCTGCAAGGAGAAAGCCACTGCTCTCCAAAAAGAACATTGCTGCTCATCTGCAGTTTGCTAAAGATCACATGGACAAGCCGGAAGGCTATTGGAAGAATGTTTTGTGGATGGATGAGACCAAAATAGAACTTTTGCCACTCTCTAATATGTAATATTGGACCATTTTCCTCAATAAATAAATGACCAAGTATAATATTTTTGTCTCATTTGTGTAACTGGGTTCTCTATCTACTTTTAGGACTTGTGTGAAAATGTGATGTTTTGGGTCATATTTATGCAGAAATATAGAAAATTCTAAAGGGTTCACACACTTTCAAGCACCACTTTAGTGGTGTATATTGGAACTATAACACTGTACACATAGCATGATGAGGTCATTGCTAATTAATCGGGTATTATTCACTGTTATATACATATTTATCCATCCACACTTTGACAAACACAAAAGCTATGATCTGCAATGAAATTAGTGTTCTATTCACAGAGTAGTCAGAGTATATACTTGCAGTTGGAGGAACTTTGTGTTATAGATTTTTTTAAGCTTCTGTGCCAGAGAACGCAAGAAAACATAATACTGACGTAGACTAGCATATGTCCTGTGTCACTAGGCACATAACAGGTGGTCAGTCTGTCCCAGAAGCCATCTTAGTCTATTGACATATCCCAGAATGCATCAGCAGATGCTCTCTGGGGCAACAGACCACCTCCACAGAGCTTTAATCTTGCTTGGTGACCTGACAGAGACAGTAGCTCTGGCTTTAGGGCCTTTGATGCTCAGAGCTCCATTAGCAATCACAGCTAAGCCAGAACCCCTCTGCACATCGAATCTCTTCTTGAACAATAAATAAGGGTAGGTTAAAACATGGATGTCGTCTACTGTCTGAGAGCTGCTCCATCTCAGACAACTTCAAGGGCGTGATTCGGGCTTTGATGCGAGGCACGGTGACGGCAGATGCCACCGAAAAACACGGTGTTGCTTACTAAAACAACAGGCGCAACAAACGCAGGCTCTCTGTGAAGCAGCTCATGCTGCACCTGTGAAAGGTTCGCTCCTTCTCCTTCATCTTCTCCGCAACAGCTGCTGCGTTGGATCACGCGTCCGCCTGCTGCTCCCTCCCATCACCACTGAGAGGCTGTTCTCTGCTTTCAACGTCACCAAAGCCATTACAGTCTCCAGCAGCCTGAACCTCGGGGAATCTCAGCCAAGCGTGGTTGGAGAAGCATGATATCTAAACTTGTGCTAAGTAACAGGCTGCTTAGTTACCAAATTGGAGTGCCACTCCCAAGTCATCATAAAGTTCACAGTGATGCGAGGGGTCTTGTATACTATACCTGCACATGTGTGTGTTAAGTGCATGATCACAATGACTTGGCATGACAACATCTGTGTCTGAAAACAAGCCATCACAATTTCTCCTTGCTGCTGAGCACATTTGTGAGAAGCCAAGCCGACTACAATGCCCGACTGACAGAGAGGAAAACAAACAGGGTCATCCAATGTTTACACGCTGCTGAGTCAAATTCGTATTCCCCAAACATGATCCTCACATTAATAAAATGATGACATTCAGTGAGCTCTACACAACAATGACAGATTATTGCACACGCGCACATATATGCCTCACTCATACGGCAAAGGCCAGAAGCTTTCTCTCGCTCACCTACTGCAAATCATTTAAGGGGAAGGTGAAACATATGTACTGGTGAAGGAAAAATTAAAAAGGAAATGAAATGACTGCACTCAATGAGACACTGCTCAAAGCATTGTGTTTAAATTACACACGGTGATTGAATCCTTTTTTATGTATACCTTCATCAGACAGCTCAGTTCAGTTTTTACAACAGCCGAACGTGTAAAGTCGTGTACCTGTAAACTATTATAGCCACTGCTGGAATAATGGAAAATAGGTGGGAATCAGCACAGCGTATCGATTTTCACTGCACAGCCAAAACAGTGGTGCAAGCCAATAAACACCAGTCCCCTTCCCCCACGCTGCTCTTCCTCTTGGCTTTATATAACTGCAACAAAGTTGCATTCAATTACTCCTGTGGCAAAGTCCTGCTGCACCATCCCAGCTAGATTAACCGCTGAGCAGGACACATGGCACTGGAGGGCAGCCGCACAAGTCTGCACTCCATTTCAGGCTTCATGAGCCCACCTGCCAGGCTTTTCCCACCACAGCATCCACACACACGGACAAGCTGCTCAACTCCTTGCTTATATTAAATATCGCATGACTTCTCTCGAACTATCAAATCCAGTGACCTGTGTTTGATGAGAAAATCAAGAGGCTTTGCCTCAAACAATTAACACAGTTTACCTGTCTGCAAATGAAAAATGCTTGATTTTGACAAGAAGTAACAGGGTTTTCGTCGAGACAACCTGTCACATATATAATCTGACTAGGGCTACACCAATCCTATAGCAAGCACAAGTTTGGGTCTAGGTAGCCTAGTGGTTAAGATACTGGACTCTGGACCAGAAGGTCCAGGGTTCAAATCCCACCTCTGCCAAGCTGCCACTGTTGGGTCCTTGAGCAAGGCCCTTAACCCACAATTGCTTGAATTGTAAGACTGTACCAATTGTAAGTCGCTCTGGATAAGGGCGTCTGCTAAATGCTGTAAATGTAAATGTAAGCAAGGCCCTTAACCCACAGTTGCATGTACTGCAAGACTGTATTAACTGTAAGTCACTCTGGATAAGGGCGTTTGCTACATGACATAAATGTAAATATCAGACAGATTTTGGACTGACAGGACTGTATCATTTACATTCTTACTCAATGCACTGATGTGTTTTATGATGTGAACCTATGACATGACACAGAGTGGTCTTCAGTATCATTAATAAAGGATTAAGGCTTTCATAAAGGCTTTCATTCTAACCAAAAAGAAGAAACAAGTGATTCTATTTGCTTAGAAAAGACTATTAGCTGTGGCTCCTTTTTGGATGAAACAAAATCTACAACTAAATGGCCTTTGGAGAGAACATCTAGTAGTAGTAGTAGTAGTAGTAGTAGTAGTAGTAGTAATAGTAGTAGTAGTAGTAGTAGTATGTGTTGTTTATTGCCATCCCAGCACAGGTAGGCTATAAATATGTAACATTAACATAGTGCTGGGCGATATGACCTCAAATCAATATCACGAGTAATTGAACATTTTACCTCAATTTGTGATTAAGGAACAATTAATTTTTTTGGTGGGTTTTTTGTTTGTGTCCTTATAGTTCACTGACAAAGCTTATTATATTATTACTATTACTACATTATTGCATATTGTTATGATTTTAAAATAACTGAAGGAAACCCAGATATACTATTTATGGTTATTTGAATATTTCATCCAGTTGAAGTCATCCTTTGTGATGTAGTCATGATATTATATCTTCTTGAATCCTTTTCATACTGTGTAGCGTTTGTAAATGCTTGTGTTATTGATAGTTGCTTTATATAGACACTTGTTGCTGGGTGCTTGTCAGTCTCTTTCTTTATTTTGAGACTTGCACTGTTCATATTCATTTACATTTATAGTTACATATACAGCGTTTAACAGATGCTCTTATACAGAAAACATTATACAGTTATACAGTCTTACAATCCAAGCAATTGTGGATTAAGGTTTTGCTCAAAGTCCCAACAGTGGCAGCTTGCCAGAGGCAGGATTTGAACCCTGGATCTTCTGGTCCATAGTCCTGTACTTTAACTGCTAGGCTACCACTTCAGTAACATAAGTGTGCACCAAGTGTTGAAATCGACTGGTGGTCGTTGAAAATGTTTTCCGCAGTGCATACATCTCACCTCTGTTCATCTTCCCTAAAGCCAAAATGTGTCCAAACAATGAACACAGCATTTCTCTTAGATACAAGCTGCTTGGTGTTCGAGTTCTCCTCCATGTTGCTGACTACCGGGTGGAGTCGTGTAACTACACACAGTTAATATGTTTTTAAGTGGACAGCACATGAACATGCACAGAGAAGAAATTAACAGAATTTATTTTAACTACATCACAATAATCCACATGGACATTTAATGGTTCTGAATGTCGGTTTCGATTAATTGCCCAGCCATACATTAACATATGTACAGAATTATTCTACTTATGAATAAGAGGATAGGATAGATCTACATACTAAGCTTATCATTTTATGCATTTAATCTTATGCATTTAACTTAGCATTTGATCTAGAAAGTCCAGAAGCTTCTTAGTAGAAGTTCTTTCAAAGAGTTCTTTTTGCTGTCTTTATAGGCACAAGTTTTATTATAAGCTAATAATTCTACATTATCACTAATGTGACTTTGGAGATCTCAAAAGATGCAGACCTACAGTATACAGGCCCTCAATAGTGAGACTAATGGACATTCCTCAGCTGAGAGACATTCCTCAAGCCTTCATGGCTTTCCAGGATGCTCTGAAGTTTAGTGTGGCAACCTGGCTCACAACTTACTGACAACAGTGGACAATACACAGTCCCACACAACTCGAATGCCAATGATTTCATCATCAGCCCCTCTACCAAACCAGAAATTCCAACAAAAACATGAGTGGCATTTCATCAATAGCAAAATCAGCTATTTGTACACAGCAGCTCCACACGAAATAATGCTGGCAGTAGGTGAAATATCAATCATGCTGACTTTAATCAGCTTTATTTGCTTTATTAGTTGAAACCCTAATGCTGATTACTGATGAATTAATAATACAAGCAACTGCCAATATTTATTTGAATATCTTCCCATTTAAATTAATGTAATAACCTTAAAAACAATATTCAAAAACTGTTCACTTCCTTACATCCTAATAATATATTAATAATATATAATAAGGATAATTCTATCCTTCAAACTAGGGGTGCGCACCATCGAGTATGTCACTCACTCTGCAAAAAAACAGCAAAAAACACTCCATATCCATATCCAGTACAAATGCCTGAAATTCATGAATGACACATTTGAGAGATTTTTTGAAAAATACATTCTTTATACCTTTTGGTACATTCTTTTTGGTACCTTTTTTCACCATTTTAGAATCAAACTTGAAATCGATAAGAACTGGAATATATAAGTAGAATTGGAATAAGAACTGGAATAAATAAAATGAAAACTCTACCCAACCCTAACAGAATATGAAGATTATGACCGACTTTGGGAGTAAGCTGTTCAGGCCTAAACCACCCAAGGTACCAGCATTAAAACACACTCAGCAAACCTTAGATGAATCATTCTGCAAAAATGTGCAAAAGACAAATGCTGTCACCGACTACATTGTGAAAGACACTGTGCCAATTCAAGCAGTTATGAGAGATGGGTTCAAAAAGACCCAAGATATGCACTGCCATATATACATCTAATAATAATCATCGACAAAATCCGAGAAAATATTGAGATACAACTTTTTGTCAATATCACACACCCCTCAAACAACTGACATTCAATCGAATATCACATCATGTCTTACCAGTGGTCTCCTATCCCAGCCACAGGCTGCTGTCATGAGTAACAATCTAATAACCACTATCTAAATAGTACCTAGGATCAGAAAATACCAAGTGCGAAGATGCACCTAAATGAGCTGGCAACAAAATTATGCAGGTATCAGGACAGATGATGGCACAAACAAACCAAATATAGTATCCACTCATTATCCAGTTACTGCCAACCCTGTGCTCCACATACCAACCGCTGTTCCAGAGTCTCATTGAATTTGAGGGTCTCGAATGTGTGCTACCAATAGTGTTTTGGGATTTCAAACTACAATAGCAAGGAAACTAAATAGAGTCACAAACTGGGCCTTGATTTCAGACTACAACTCTTCTTTACAAGTTTACATTGTGGCAGCATAACAAGCACATGCTTCTCATTAAGCCATGGATCTACAGTGAGCTTGAAAGTTTGTGAACCCTTTAGAATGTCTTTTTTATATTTCTGCATAACAAAGGAGCTAAAAAAAATCATCAGATTTTCACACAAGTCCTAAAAGTAGATAAAGAGAACCCAGTTAAACAAATGAGACAAAAATATTATACTTGGTCATTTATTTATTGAGGCAATTGAACCAATATTACATATTAGTGAGTGGCAAAAGTATGTGAACCTCTAGGATTAGTAGTTAATTTGAAGGTGAAATTAGAGTCAGGTGTTTTCAATCAATGGGATGACAATCAGGTGTGAGTGGGCACCCTGTTTTATTTAAAGAACAGGAATCGATCAAAGTCTGCTCTTCACAACACGTTTGTGGAAGTGTATCATGGCACGAACAAAGGAGATTTTGGAGGACTTCAGAAAAAGAGTTGTTGATCCTCATCAGGCTGGAAAAAGTTACAAACCATCTCTAAAAAGTTTGGACTCCACCAATCCACAATCAGACAAACTGTGTACAAATGGAGGAAATTCAAGACCATCGTTACCCTCCCCAGGAGTGGTCGACCAACAAAGATCACACCAAGAGCAAGGCGTGTAATAGTTGGTGAGTTCACAAAGGACCCCAGGGTAACTTCTAAGCAACTGAAGGCCTCTCTCACATTGGCTAATTTTGATGTTCATGAGTCCACCATCGGAAGAACACTGAACAACAATGGTGTGCATGGCAGGGTTGCAAGGAGAAAGCCACTGCTCTCCAAAAAGAACATTGCTGCTCGTCTGCAGTTTGCTAAAGATCATGTGGACAAGCCAGAAGGCTATTGGCGGAATGGGCTAAAGATACTGAAAGCAACACATACTTTTGCCACTTACTAATATGTAATATTGGATCATTTTCCTCAATAAATAAATGACCAAGTATAATTCACAAACTTTCAGGCACCACTGTATACATGAATGATGACATGTGTGTGTATGTGTACAGGGTTAGGGGTTATTCATCAGGAGGTTTAATATCTCTTAATTTAAGGGAACACCGCTCTACTGTGTACAAATCAGCTGTGAAGCCGAGGTGTCAAATCCTCCACCCAAAAAGCAATCTTGTCCTTACAAGCAGAGCTGCTAATCTCTGAACATAATTTCACGAGGATCACTAAAATCACCACAGTGAAAAACACAGATGTAGTTCAACAGTAGTATTCTACTGGCAAATCCTGTGACTTGAGGAAATATCATGGCAATACACTGTAAGTAAATAAAGCTGACAAATTACTGAATAAGTGATAAGCGGACACTGGCAGAGCTTCAACTCGCTAGCTCTTTCTGTCTCTTTCTCCCGCTCCATCACCTTCCATACTGTAAAAACACTTTTGGTTTTGTCTATTTAGACACTGATAAAAATCGAAGAAATTCTAAACAAATGAGAGTGCGTAACGTACGTGCTACACGTAAGCTGTAGGTTTTGCCCCCAGCTGTTGCAGAAGTAGCACTGCTGTCTATTTATTATTATGCAGAGCTAAATGAACTGACAGAGAAAATCGAAATGCATTCCAACCTAATGATAATGGAGTCGCCGTGTACGACAGGCCCACAATTCCTCATTTTACTACCCCGCATTTGCATTTTACTTAACGTGAAAAATGTTTCGGCACTGCAGAGGAAAATAAATTTGAAGAGCTCTGTGTATGACTCGCTGATTAGCCGCTGCTAGATAAACCCAGTCCTTGACAAGGACAAATTAAATAACAACCTTAAAATATGCTAAATATAATCATGAAAGTAAGACAGTCTAATTAAAATTGTCCATTTTCTTCATCAAGCCTGCACGACGGATTTGGACGCCTCCATAACACAAGGTGCAGACATCCTAAAAGGCTGAAAAAGTCTTTTAAAAGGGCTGATACGGAACCCAAAAAATAGACGAAAAGTATGTTATTAGTGCGCTTGGTTAGAAAGCAGCGGCTTTCAGATGGACCATTGTGTGCAGGGTGTGAGGCAAAAAAGAGAGACACGGCCTCTGGTTTGGATCAAGAAGGACTGTGGCGACACTGAGCCAGAGAGAGCGAATGAGACAGGGTGTGCGTGCAGATACATGAGAGGGTACTTTATACTCGGCCTTAATAGTCAGGGACAGTTACTTTTGGCATGTCTCATCCTCAAATGTGACTGTGCCTGTTATTCAATACGAGACACACAGAGAGAAAAACAGGAGAGAGAGGCCTCGAGGAGAAGGATGGCAATTGAACACAGTCAGCAGTACGGGAAGGAGTCTTGTCTCATTCAGCACAAGCAGACATCTGATCAAGCATCCAGAAAGCGTTAACAAGAGAGACAGTGTAACATCATCCACATCATGCCAGACAAAACGTGGAAATTAGCTGCTGCAAAAGGAATCCGGGCTGTGAAACTGGTGCTTCACACTAGCTGCTGAAATCTATTTTCTTTACTTCCTGCATCACATTTCTCTGTCAGCACAAGAGCAGGGTGATGGTACAAAACCCGGCCCGGGGCATGTTTGTTGTTTAAAATGCAGATTATGCAGCTGATAAAGCCCGGTGCACAGCAGAGGGACCAGAGAAGTAAAGACAGCCTGCTGGGGGTCCCAGTTCACAGCCCACTGTCCACTAAACCCCATTCAGCCAATCACCAGCAGATATTCCCTCACACTCCCTCTCCCAGTCCACTCAGTGTCCCAACTGCCTGCCTAAAATGTGAGAAACTTAGATTTTATTATATCCCTAGAGCTTGTGTCAAAAGCTAACCTGACAGATTGCACACTAGAAGCTTGAAGGCTGCCCTAAGCTTGGCTTCCCATCACCTATTCCGGAGTGTGAAAACAGCATGGCAGTGCCTTAAGAGCACACATGCTCTACTGGACTCACATGGTTTTCCACATAAAGCTAATATGCAGCAAATGTGTGAGCAGGTTCCTACTGGCATCAAAAACACCTATGCACAAATTAAACCACAAAATCAGACTGATTTTTTTTATGACTTTTTTTCTCATTAAAACTTGCCTTCTCCGACTTTCTTTTCTTGTCTTTATTTTTGTTCACATACAAATACAGTTAGCCCCCTAGATGCAAACCTTCAACTAACAAACCTTAAAACATGGGTGTGCAATAAATTAAATGATTGAAATATACAGTCCTATCACAATATTATGACCACCTTCTGTTTACCTTATACACATGTGGACAAAATTGTGGTACTCTTTCGTTAAAGAAAGAAAAACTCACAACGGTCACCTCAAATTGACAAAAATAATAATAATTAACAATTTACTGAAAATCAACTAATGAAAATCCGACATCTCTTTTTAATTGTGGTTCATCAGAATCATTAAAAAAAATAAAAATAAAAACTAATGAAACAGGCCTGGACAAACATGATGGTACACCTTTTGAGGCAATCACTGCAATCAAGCAATTTCTGTGACTCTCAATGAGACTTCTGCACCTGTCCACAGGTATTTTGGTCCACTCCCCATGAGCAAACTGTTCCAGCTGTCTCAGATTCAAAGGGTGCCTTCTCCAGACTGCGTGTTTCAGCTTCTTCCACAGATGTTCAATAGGATTAGGCTCATGGAAGGCCACTTCAGAATAGTCCAATGCTTTGCTCTTAGCCATTCATGGATGATTTTAGTGTGGTTTGGGTCCTTCTTCTGTTGGAAGACCCATGACCAAGACCAAGCTTTCTGACACTGGGCAGCACATTTTGCTCCAGAATGCCTTGATAATCTTGAGACTTCATTGTACCCCACACAGATTCAAGACACCCCGTGCAGCCCCAAAACATAACAGAGCCTCATCCATGGTTCACGGTAGGCACTATGTTCTTTTCTTTAGATGCGTTAATTTTGTGTCTGTGAAAATAGAGCTGACGTGCCTTGCCAAAAAGCTCCAGTTTTGTCTCGTCTGTCCAAAGGACATTCTCACAGAAGCTTTGTGGCTTGTCAACATGTAGTTTGGCAAATTCTAGTCTGGCTTTTTTATGTTTTGCTTTCAACAGTGGTTTCCTCCTTGGTTGTCTTCCATGATGTCCACTTTGGCTAAAACAGCGACGGATGGTGCGATTTGACACGGATGTACCTTGACCTTGGAGTTCACCTCCAATCTCTTTGGCTCTTTGGTTGCCCTTTGGTTGCCCTTTGGTTGCCCTTTGGTTGCCCTTTGGTTGCCCTTTGGCTCATTCGTATTATCAGTCTCTTCAAATTGTCATGCTTTAACATGTTTGTATATCATTTTCTTTCTAATTCCCCAAGCGAGACAACTCTCTCCTTAACTGTCTGTGGTCGATGTTCAGTGTGGTACACACCATGATACCAAACAGCACAGGTACTACTTTTCACCCTGTAAATAGGCAGACTGACTGATTAGAAGTTTGAAGACACCTGTGATGCTAATTACAGCACACATCTTAGTTTAACATGTCCCTATGGTCAAATTATTTTCAATCGTTTCTAGGGGTACCCTCATTTTTGTCCAGGCCAGTTTCAGTACTTTGTTTTTTGAAATGATTCTGTTGAACCACAATTCAAAACAATGTCTGAATTTCATTAGCTGATTTTCAGTAAATTTCTTATTGATTATTACTTTTGTCAGTTTCAAGTTATTGTTTCAGTGACCATTGTGGGCTTTTCTTTCATTAAAGGAAGGGTACCAACAATTTTGTCCACGTGTGCAGATGCACCTTGTAGTTGTACAATTACAGACTGCAATCCATCTCTACATACTTTGTTAGCCCCCTTTACCCTGTTCTCTAATGGTCAGGACCCCCACAGGACTACCACAGATCAGGTACTGTTTGGGTGGTGGATCATTCTCAGCACTGCAGTGACACTGATGGGGTGGTGTTATGTGTGTATTGAGCTGGTACGAGTATATCAGACACAGCAGTGTTGCTGGAGTTTTTAAACACTGTCCACTCACTGTAAACTTTATTTTCTAATTTATTTTCATTCGTATCATTGCTGCACCAGTAGATGTAAAGTCAGAGACAGTTGCTAATCCTTCATCAGTGAACGCTGGATGCTGGTGGAAGGACTTCTTTGGCTGATGGACTGTGCAGTACTGCAGTCACAATGAGGTGTTTTAAAAACTCCAGCAGAATTGCTGTGTCTGATCCAATCGTACCAGCTCAACACACACTAATATAACACCACCACATCAGTGAAACTTCAGTTCTGAGAATGATCCCCCACCCAAATAGTACCTGATCTGTGGAGGTCCTGACCATTAGAGAACAGATTGAAAGGGACTAAAAGTATGCAGAGAAACAGATGGAAACAGATTACAGTCTGTAATTACAGAACTATGAAGTGCATCCATATGGTAAACAGAGGCTGATATTCTGGACAGTGAGAGTGTAGAAACAAAGGGTGGTCATAATATTGTGATAGAACTGTCTAAGTGCAAAATTACAAATTCCCTGCATTTACAGCATTTAGCACACACTTACAGCTGATACAGTCTTACAATTAAAGCAATTGTGGGTTAAGGTCTTGCTCAAGGACCCAACAGTGGCAGATTGGCAGAGGTGGGATTTGAAGCCATAGTCCATAGTCCAGTACCTTAACCACTACCTTACCACAGTCCCATAGTTCACATCTCCAGCACTTGACAGAACATTGTTGTTTATTCACTCTCAGTCATGTGCTGGCTTTATCAACGACTTTGTAGAGTACATATCTTGTTTTTTGTGGAAATATTGTGCTAAACCCAGGATGTCTGGTATTAAGCATAAAAGCACCACCACCGACCACCTCCTCCTACACCTTCAATCAGTAATTCGTCCTGTCTCGCCCCTCAAAGTCAGTCCCCACATGCCAGCTGCTCTACTTTAAAAGGCAAGATAAATGTTTTTCTTTAATTAGGATTGACATATTCTTGATGCATATGTAGGCTAGCTCGTTAGCAGTAAGCGAGATGTGTTGGAGGCTCACAAGCCGCATGCTTAGGTTAACTTTTTTGGACTCTGGCTAATATCTAGAGGACCTATTGTGTTATGCTTTGAAAATAGTGAACTCGCACTTTAAAAATAAAATCCATGGCAGTGTAATACTGTTTCTTGTTACTGATGTCTCCCACTCCACTATCCACTGCATAGGAAATAATCGAATAGCAGAAGAAAATAATTCAAAATCAATAAAGATTAGCAATTCCTGTGGCTCAGGGTTAAGAGTCAGCTGCTGGAACAGCAGTTTCTGAGGATGTGTCTTGAGTGTACCTCTGCCTGTGCCCAGTGATTTCTGACATTGGGTATGGAGGCAGTCTAATACGCTAGCCCACCACCGCTGCAGGGACAAGGTTTAGTTCCCAGCGGTGCCTTCAGGATAGGTTGGGCATTACTTACAATAAGCTGTGTCAGTAAGCTGGGAGGGGAGGCCAGAGTGGGGGATTATTCCCTAGTGCTGCAACAGCAACCCCTACCCAGCCCTGGCGTCCCGTCCAGGGCACACTTACAACTATGTTTATGGGGATAGCGGGTAGGCTCCAGAGCTCCAAGAAACCCTGATCAGGATAAGCAGGGGTAAAACATGGAGAAAATTATGATATAAATGTTGGCAGCACGGGGGCTCACTGTCGGCTCACAGCAAGAAGGTCCTGGGTTCAATCCCAGGTGGAGCAATCTTGGTCATTTCTGTGTGGAGTCTGCATGACCTCCCCGTATCCGTGTGGGTTTACTCCACGTACTCCGGTTTTGTCCCACAGTCCAAAGACATGCGTGTTAGGTTGGATGGGGTTGCGGCTCAAATACCATGTTAGGGATTTCTACATGTAAGGTTTTCCTACTACACACTAGAACTTTGCCACTGATCCTTGCCTACAAAGCCAAATAGGTTCCCGCCAACCTGAGGGCATTACTTGGGTGTAGGCCCTGCTCTGTACCTTTAACCCTGCAAGCCTTAAGAAAGGCTGAACGTGACCCAACCTTAGTACACAAGGAAGACAAGCACCAAGTCTCTTCCCTGGAATACATCTGGGTGTCTGACTCCATAATGCCAACTGTCTTCATTCAGTATTTGAACACTACAGGGATTTAGCTAAATGGTTTCATTATCTGCAGCCAATTTGTGCTCGTGTGAGGTTACATCTGATGAGAATACCAAAAGGTATAAGGGTACACATCATGGGAACTCTAAAATAGATGAAATACCAGACTTCCAGCTACTCCTGCTGTCAGGTTTGTGACAGTCCTCACATGAGAACCAAGGGCTGAATCCAGGCTTGTGCTGAAAGTTAATTCACTTTAGCTTGACCATATGCCTCAGACCAGGTTTAAACCCAATTAAATGAGCAGCTTCTTGCAACAATAAGAAATACACCAATTTATTTAGCATTTTAAGTTTTTAATTAACCTGTTAATGGAGATCATCTTTTAAAGCCATTACTCTCATCCACAGTCAGAGGCTGTGTCGGAAATGGTCCCCCAAGCACTAATCTCTGTATTTTACAGACTATAAATGGCACCACTGGCTTAAAGGGGAAAAAATCAAAATTATTTCAGACACCTTATAAACACATTTCATATAGGGTTAGGCAATATGATATATTGTCACATCGATTTTGTTATCGTGATAAGCAGCAGGTTGTTCTGAGCATATCGCGGATATCATCAGTGCTTAAAGAACACTGACCAACTGCATTCATTATAAAGAGTGTAATTACTCCTGTTTAATTGGATGTAGTGTGGCACATTTTGAATGTAAATCACTTTACTAAGCATGGGATAATATTAGAAAAGAAGTTTTTTTAGAATCTGTCTCTACAAATGCATTTCGTGACAATATTGTGTATTGTGAAAATGTCTTTCAAAATTGTGAAATAATATTTCTACCACATCACCCACCCCTACGTTCAGATATCTTATAACAGCTGATTCCATTGAATAAACATGAACATGATGACATAAATCAAAGCCATAAATACAAATTCTCTCGAAGCTTAAACATACATACAGACATTAAACGTAGCGTGTTTAAAACAAAGTGTTTTAAATACTGCAGTGTTGAGCCAATTAATTTCATAAACATTCACCCTTTTGAATTTTTGATGTAACTGAAGACTACTGAGAATATGAACACCATCGAGAACACAATAATGGAATGTTTATTATATTTTAAAACTCCAAGGCGTCCACAGCTTATTACGCTTATGATGCACTACCGTTTATATTTGCACTAGCCTTAACCCACTGCATATGTCACTTTACTTCATCAGGGACTTTATACGTACACTCAATCACTTTACTTCAGATCCCAATGTCAGTAACGTTTATTCAAATAGTTGTGCATCTCTATAAATGCATAGTGCTGTGGTACATAATTTATATAGTATTGTTATTTTATTTTAGCCATTTGAGACTTAGTGTCTATTTAATGTTTATTGATGCACCATGGGTCTGAGAGTAACGAAATTTCAATCCTCTTTATGTCTTGTACATATTGCAGAGTTTGACAATAAAATTGACTTTTGACTTTTTTGACTTAAGATATCAATGCAAATTATAGCACCACACACACACGAGCACATTGTGGTAATCCTAACTTTATGGGGACTTTCCATCGACGTAGTGACTTATGGAGCTAAATAATGCTACACCTACAAAGAAAGTTACAGTTTCTGTTAAAAAGTAGTTTTTCTCATGGGGACCAGCACAATGTCAAAAATGTCAGATCTTTCTATCTTTGTGGGGGCTTTGGTCCTCACAATGTAATAGAAAACATGGTACAAACACACACATACACCATCCATAAAAAGCACTGACATGTAAAGGGAGTAACATCTGGACAATGTTCTGATGTTCTGCTGGGAAACTTTGGGTTCTAGCATTCATGTGGATGCTATTTTGACATGTACCACCTACCTAAACACTCTTGCAGACCAAGTACAAGTACCTTCATGGTATCGGGATTGCCTAATGGAAGTAATGGTAGTGGCCTCCTTCAACAGGATAATACACCCTGGTCTCAATCTGATCCATGGAGGCCCACCTCACAACTTAGGACTTAGATCTGCTGCTAACGTCTTGATGCCAGATACCATACGACATTTTCAGAGGTCTTGTGGAGTCCTGCCTCAATGGGTCAGAGCCTCAGCAGCATGAGGTGGACCTACACAATACAACTCTGGTAGTGTTAATGTTATGGCTGATCGGTATATATATACACACACACAAACTCAGTTTTTTTGTAAGGAAAAATTACCTACATTTAATTTTCCCCATTGTGTGATGTGGTGGTGAAGTTTATTGCTACTCTTCTTATTTCTAATCATTGTAACATTAATAACAATGGCTATGGCCATGACCACAATGACTTTATAATGTAAATTCTGTGATGTCCCACTGTAGGTACAGGGTATTTATACAAACTAGGCTACAGCAGACAGAGAAAAATACAAAGATTTTCATGTAGATTCACAGACAGTCGATCTGCTTTTTAGCAAATATTGGTGGCATCTAAAGACTGGAACGCAATACCAGCAGCCTGTATGTGTGTGATTATTCAAATGAGTCACAACAGCATTATCAGTGCAAACACTGAAAACAGCAGGACCCAAAATGGACTCGTGTAATACCCTAGGTCCTTGAATTCATCAACATCATTAGCATGAATGGGATCTCCCTGCACAGAGAGCTTGCTATAATACCTCTGATTGTACAGGCTTACACACAACGCAGGCTGTGCATTTCCAAACATCCTAGTTTAAACCCTTACGTACAAGACAGACTGATTCAGTATTCACATCGTATCATGTCATACACAAGGCCTTCACAACCAATTCAGAACATCTTACACAAAACATCTAACTAAACAAATCATGTAGTACAGTACTTAATAATAACTCAAGCCATGAAGATAATGCACCACAGTGATATGTGTTCAATTCTTATAATAATTAAGATAACTACATTCTAAATCTCTTGGAAACAACGTTACTGAATGAGCACAGGATTGACAGGTTGCATCAATAAACACTACAGAATATTGGCTGCTTATTTAGCTTATCACTCCTCAACAATCTTTTCCCTTCTGCCCCCTAGCTGCCTAGAGTCCAAGCCTCTTTATAACCACAGGCGGGCCAAATTAATGGTGAGATCATTTATAAAGCTGTGGTCTTTCACTGTTAATTACTTTGTGTAATTTCTGCTCCAATATTCATCAGCTGCCTCTTTTGACAGACATAGCGGTATTAAAACCCAGTATGTAATTCTATGAGCTGCACAGCAGTGTATATAATGAGCAATAAATCAACTTTCATTTACTGTCTATTGCAAGCTATTAATCTGTGTTACGGAGACTGTAACACTGATGCCAGCTGTCTCTCAGCACTGTGCACTCAACAAACAACGTCAACAATTCGGTACCTTTCATGGATATGAACGCACAACGCCAGCACAGCACAAAGCAATTCAATGGTGCCAATCAAAAGTTCAAATATAGGAAGCATCTCTTTACCTATACACTGTTCTTCTTTTTCCTGTAAAACTTTATCTTCACGCCTTGTCGTAAGAGCATTCAAATGAAGCAGAGTGTCTGTTAGAACAGCAACTTCACACCCTGTGTGTGGAGCTTATTGAGAATGTAAAGTGGCGCAGGGTAATTAAGGTAAAGTCTTTCAAATGCACAGATTTCAGACCTGACAAAGAGGCTCCGAAAGCTGACATGAACATCAGCCTAGGAAAAGAGAGAAAGAAATTAAAACAATTTCGAATTCCTTAACCCACAAAGAAAATGCTTACCATACATGGTCTGTGTGGCTGGGGATCCGGGGCTTAACCGGCACCACAGGGTGCAAGGTGGGAACCAACCAACATGGCAACAGTACAGTGCAGGGCATACGCATGCACACCCCAGAGATTCCAGCTACTCTAACGCATGCCTTTGGAATGTGGGAGGAACCCCACACAGATATGAGGAGAACATGCAAACTCCACATAGCTGTGAGGCAACAGAGCTGGCCACTGCAGCACCGTGACACCCTAAACACATACTGTATAATGCCAAAGGTCAAAACACACCATGCGTTTTAGAGTGTTGGTCACTCAATTAAATGCAATTGCCATTGCCAATTTGTACACTATATGACCAAAAACTTATGCCCACCCAACACCTAAACATCACATAGAAATCCAGGGGCATTATTATGAAGTTGCCACTGCCCGCCACCCCATTCGCTTCCCACATAGCAGCCTTCAGGAATTGTGAAATATTTCGCTTTCGGGACATGAGTGTGAGCATGTCCTTCCATTCAGCTACAAGAGCATTACTAGCAAGCTCAGGCAATCCAGTATTCCCCATTCACCAAATCGCACAGTTGGCACTTTAAGAGCAAACTGTATTGTTCACTAGTTCAGATTCAGTCATCAGACTGCTAGGTGGAGGGAACATGTTTCAGAGTCCACTGGCGTTGTGCATTACAACGTTACAGCTGACACATGGCACAGCGCTTGGTCATCTTAGGTTTGTGCGAGATTGTTCAGCCACATAAATTCAATAATAAAAGCTCCCAATGCTTTAGGGACTCAAGTTTCAACTTCACAATCACGTCACTTATGGTGGACCTTTCCAGCTCTGGGTGGTCAGAAATATAATAAACTTGCCTTGTTTTGAAAGTTGCACCCTATAACAGTGCCACAATGTCACTGTACTTTTCACTACGACTCATTCTACTGCCAGTGTTTGTCTATGAAAATATGCATAGCTGCTTTTATGAACCTGTAAGCGATAGGCATGGCTCAAGCAGCTAGACCCACCAGTTTGACTGGGTGTCTACATACGTTTGGTTATGAAATAATAGTCATCACAGCTCAAGACACTGTGGTTCATGTCCGGAACCTCCCAGTGTGGAAAGGTACTTTGGTTTCCTCCCATTCCAAACACATACTTTAGCTCAACTGGCGTTTCTAAATTCTTCCAGTGTGAGTGATTGTGTGTGTATATGTGACAGACAGATTAAATATCATTCTTTCCTTTCCAGAAATTCCACCAACCTGATGGAGGTACATAAACTGTAGAAAACTTGAATATCAAGAGAGTTTCTTATTCCACAGATATATTTCAATTTACAGCGTGTGCTTACTTGCCTCCATCAAAAGAGAAACGTCCTAGACCAGAACTCACACTGCAGCCTTTCAAAAGACTGCACACTAAAGCTTCCCTGTGGCGCAGACTTATTCCTTTCTGTTTCGAAAGTCATATGCTTCGGGTAAAGCAAGCAGAACCCAGCGGGCTACGGCGAGCCCGACTGTGCCCACGTTAGAAACGCACTAAAAGTTCTGGTTCCCCAAGGTCAGGTCAAGAACATCAAAACTCGGACCAAGGCAGCTGTTGAAACAATGGCTGAACTACAATCACCAATCAACAAACAACCACTCCCCAAGGGACCTGGAGAGCTTCAGTGCTCGCTGTGGGAAGCTCCTCTCCAGCAGAGGGTTCAGGTGCAGCGATGAACACCAGAATCAATAGTGTCTGAGGATCATATACAGCTTAGAACCACAGACACAATACATTTTCACTCACAAAGGCTGGGCAATTTAAAATGCTCTAATTGAGGAAGGTGGAGACTTATTTAAGTCTGTGGAGACGCACTGAGACCAATCATCATAGACAGTGATATCAAGCAGCAAAAACAGACATGGATAGTTTCCTGGTGATTAAATGCTTAAAATATTCTAGTGTAATAGGTTTTCATTTCATGTGAATGCTGTCTAATGGTTTTCATTCATGCTACACTAGTCCACTTATAGGCAATGATAATGGAGAAGAGTGTCGCCTGAGAACGAAGAAAGAAAGAACACATGCCTAGACGTGCACATAAGCCACAACTATTAGTCCCAATTCAATCTGCCTGAAGGCCGCAGTTGAGTCTGTGGAAAAAGATAGATCACTGCTTTAAACGTACATTTACATCTGAGCAATGTGGTCAGTGGGAACATTATATCTATATTCCCATGCACTATACTACATTCTGTCAGACATTCATCCTCATAACTTTCCTCATTACATCCCGTGCATTGACCATTTACTGCTGCCTAAGCATCACAACTTCCCGGTAAAACTGTTCTAACGTTGCAACATTAGCTGCCACAATGGGTGTTACGATCACTTTAAAATGATGATGCAATTCCCTTAATGATAATGTTAGTTAATCCATCATTTAAGCCTTTGCCAAACAGTCAATAGGTGCTCAGTCTCAGCTTTAATACTGTTTCCAACTGCTAACACACCCACACCCTAGATCAGACGCCTCACGGAATTAGTCTTCAGATATTTATTACACTATCAGATCCGCCCAGTTTCATCACATCCGGGAGTTGGCCTATACCTGCACACCACAGTCACACACCTTCACGCCACAAGCATTTCACATCCTGCTCCTCACAGAGCATGATCCAAACATGGAAGTCCAAAATTTCAGTCTTTCCTTTCCTACACTGCAGTAACAACTGCTTTCGTGCTTTCAGCAAGCGAGGCATTCATATGGGGGTGTGACTCGTCCATTACAGTAAAAGGCCCTCTTTGCTCAGTCTGCTGCTGAGTAACTCATTACAGTGCTTTGGTCAGATCAAGCTAAACGGGCATCATAAGCCTCAGAGGCTTTCAAAAGAGCTGAGGAAAAGAGGGCCCCAAGACATTCAGTCAGAAGGCTTGCTCTTAACTGAAGAACAAAAATGAGTTAATAAAAAACCTGCAGTGTCAGGCCAAAACGTGTGATTTAATAGGGTCTCAGAGTACTGAAACGTGGTGACCAGGTTTCCCTCACATTCAGAGAAAGGTCAAAATAGAGCAGTGAGAAGAGGGAGGTCACATACATTCCACTGTACTCTCAGACAGCTTCATTAGAACCCTGCTATGCACACTCACACCTCCCTGTGATTGATAATTAAAATTTGATGTTGAGATGGGCAGAACTGTGTGTTATTTAGCCCCCTTTCATTCATAATTGATTGGCAATTATTCTGCCGATTATCAGCATGCTGCACGAGCCAGTGTTTCAGCTGAACTTGTCCAGCAATCGTAGTTGAATCCAGTGCACCTGTTAATGTGCAGGACAGATCCATGGACCCTTAACAGAGGCTTACCACGAGAAAGTCTCAGACATATCAACAGGACTTAAACGCGACCCATGCTTTAGAACACTGCTGCTGACTTGAAAATGGAACTAGTTAAAACAACGCTGTCCTTTTCTTACATCTTCTCTTTCCTCTCTTTACTGTCCTGTAGTGCTGTCAGAGGAGAGAGACATAAAAGAGAGACCTCAAAGAGAAAATGGGTTAAGAACTTAAAGCCAGCAATCTCAGCAGACAAAATGAGAATTAAAAAGGCAAACCACTGACAGTTTCAGTGTTCAAAGCCTCTTCATGAGTCTTTATGGCCACCGCGTGAGACAGTTATATATAAAGCAAGGAAGTAAAAGCCTTCATGACAGCACGTCCTTATAAGTGTATTTTATGTGTTTGAGCTATGTACATCATAAGAGGGTGATAAAAGTCTGTAATGGCTCCAAGATTTCAAAAATGTTTATCTAGACAAGGGGGATTAGGCTGTATTTTACATAAATTTGGCATAAATGGCTATTCGCAACAGGAACAAGGGTACATCAGTGCTAATCAGTAGGGCTGGGCAATTAATTGAAAATGAATCAAAACATTCGACATTCAGAACCAATCATTTTGTCCGTGTTGATTATTTAATTTTTTTTTTAATTCTCTTAAATGCTACACAATATGAACAAGATTCGAGAAGATGGAAAGAAACAACCAATTCCATATCCTACTACACCACGAAGGATGATTTCAATTGGTTGAAATATTCAATAAACAACCATAAAAGTCATCTGTGTGTTTCCTTAAGATATTTTAAAGTCTGAATGATAGGCAGATTTAATAGGCTTTATAGCACAAACCTTGTCAGTGGACTATGAGGGCAGAATAACAACAAATATATCGCTCATTAGTCGTAGTCGAGGTCATGGGGAGGACATGCAAACTCCACACAGGCGGAGTTCAAGGTCGGGATCAAACCAGGGATCTCTGGAGGTGTGAGGTGACCATGCTAACCCCATGCACCGACGTGCCATTGAAATATTATTGTAATAACATCTCAGTCTATTAACAGAAAATTTTCTTTACATTTTTGTTCTTGAACGAGGCAAAATTAAGGGTGGCATGATGGTGTAGTGGTTCGTGCGGTCACCTCACATCTCCAAAGACCCTGGTTTGAGTCCTGGCCTCGCCATTCTGGAAGGAGTCTATGTGGGTTTACATTTACATTTTTTACATTTACATTTACAGCATTTAGCTGACGCCCTTATCCAGAGCGACTTACTATTGGTAGAGTCTTATAATCCAAGCAATTGTGGGTTAAGGGTCTTGCTCAAGGAGCCAACAGTGGCAGCTTTGGCTGAGGTGGGATTTGAACCCTGGACCTTCTGGTCCAGAGTTCAGTACCTTAACCGCTAGGCCACCACAGTCCCCTTTTCCAGATATTCCCATTTCATTCCACATTCCAAAAAATGTGTTAGGTCAGCAGACATCTCTACAGTGTCCCAGTGTGTGAGTGAATGACAGTGTGTTCAAGCATGTGTCTTGAGCCTTGTGCTGCTGGTTAACCCCCCGAAAGCAAGTTATCTGCTACATTTTCTACTGGAATAAGTGGAATAAGCTTTGGAATAATCACATAATTAAAAATCTAACAAAACTGCCTATAACTAGGAGTCTAAAACAATAGAAGTGAGGTCATTAATGCTTCTAATTATTGGTTTATTAGGTTTTACAACAGCCTGAAAACAGGAACTTCAGGATTACTCCACATGTGGATCAATGTATATGACAAACAGCTGGCTAAGTGCATGCTTCGCTAACAGTCAATGAAATATAAATGACTGAAATGGATATCTTACTACAAAATATCACAAATAAACAAACCATTCTTCTTGTAAATTCTCTCTCAACCAAACCACTCAGTCTTGGTAAGCTAGACCATCAGGCTAGTTCACCATCAGGCTGAAACAAGCTAGTTATTCTGCTTGTGCTTTATGGACTGTGTGGACCAAATTGGTTTTGCAACCTTGGCTGTCTATCCAAAGCAATCAGTGTTTATGAGTTTTGGCCTTAATTAACAAAATTATTATTATGGTTAGTCAGTGCACTGGCTGCCACATAATATCTCCTAGCAACCAAAATGAGTTACAGAAACATCTGGTTCAAACCTATAAACAATGGGCATAGATGATATACTGTCAGTAAAAATCTGGCACCATGTGCCTCGGTTTTGTAGTCATCTATCTTTCATTCATTCCCATTTAGCCAGCAGCACAAAGTGGCAGCAACTTGCTGGTAATCAATTCCTAACCATATGGCTAATATACAATTGGAGTGTAACTGCTACATGACAAAAGGAGCACAATGTTGTTGAAACACCAGTGTCGCTGTGAAACTAAGTGCGATTGAGAGCTAATTTATACTTCTGCGCATGGGTACTGCGGACATTGGACATGAACCTTTGCTTGTCTACCAGGCTTTTCATGATGTACATAACATGGCCAAATCATGAAGCAGAAAACTTAATCTGTTCATTTTAATCCCATTTTTATTCAATTTTGACAACCCATGTCAGCTTCATTGTTATTTTAACATGCTTCATATTCATAAACCATTCACCATTGAAATGGCAGTTATCAGATACTCAGTGCAAAAAGGCTATTCAACAGTTTCTTCTTGATGCCGACTGATATACAGTATTACAGTATAATACAGAGCATCAGAATGTTTAAGGGTCTTTTATTAGGTGTAAACATTACGAAATGTAAAATGTTTTTTTTTTTAAATCAGAATAAGATCCATATATGCTCACAATTGTTTGCATAGTATTCATATATAAACACCTCATACTCAAGTATATGGCACAAGAAACCAACTGCTTATTTGCTTATAAGTCTGTTTAATGAAAGGTTTATTTGGGTTATCTTAATGAACTTGTTTTAGGTAAATGAGCATTCTGATACTCAGTTTAAACTAGTCACGTTGCCCATGTGACCAGATATATGCGTTAACAAGCAGTTGAAAAGGTGTGCCTAATGTGGCTGGTGAGTATATATATATAATTCATAACATTTTATTATGATCAATAACATTTTCATAGATAAAATACATCTATACACCTCCCATAGTGATCAGCATGACAGCGGCCTGGTTTGTAATGTTGTAGCTATATTTTTGTCAGTATAATGTGGCATGTACTAACAGATAAAGCTCAAATATTTACCTGTATAACATTGAACCTGCTTAGGAAACTGCTCTACAGCATTTTGCTTTTGCATTATTTCCGGTTCAAAAAGTACTGTCTTTTTCATGCATTCATTCATTTTCTTATCCACTTAATCCTTGTTTAACCCAAACCCTAATATAACTGAAAACAAAAGGGACTTTGAATAATGATTAAGATAATATGCAGAGATGCACTGGCCCCTCTCGCAAATACCCATAAACTTTCTCTCTGTATTATGACACAGATATGTATACATGCATCTTCGCAGACATATGAATCAGCCTTGAGAAAGGCCAAAGGCTTTAATGATAGAAGTTTGTTTTGTTTCAAAGCCTTCAGTACAGGGGGTGGGAGTGGGGGAGGAGGGGGGCAAAGCAGGTCACTTTACAGCTCTTTCATAAGCACTGTCCTTCCTGTTGGTTCAGCTGGATCAGCACTGAGAACTCGGCAAGCCACCTCCCATTCGTCTCACTTAACCCTGCACGCGCTTTTTCTGAGCCTGAAATGCTTACCCACTCTGTAACGTTAATCTCACTCTCATTAAGGTCTCTCCTTCACATTTACATAGCAGCTATGTGCCAACTCTGAACACATTTGCACATCTTCATAGAGGCGAGAGAGAAGAGAGATGGAAGTTCTTTTGTTTGCAAATCATGTTTGTGTGCTGTTATTACCAGCGTTAAGGTGGAAGGCTAGAAAATGAAGGTAAGTGGTTTCAGAGGGGCTTGTGGACTGAAGCGAATGAAACAAATACAGAGGTAGTGATTGCACTGGCACAAGAGGCACTGCCAGCGGAGGATCTGCAAGCTCACTGTTACATAACTGCTCAGCCACTGTGGACAAATAAACTGAAACCTTTCAAACTATTGGTTTAGGAGCAAAACTGTGGGTGAACGTTCAAGATGTGCAAAACTGAGTATTAGTTCTAATAGTCTTAAAGTGTTTCAGTTGGAAGTAGCTGTAGAGTAACACACATACACAAAAGAGCTTCTTGAATGAGTGGAAAAACAGCTTAAAAATTGATCTAGACAAGTCAATATGCTTAAACGAATATCAGATAATCTCCCGACTCTGAGTAAAGATCAGCATAAAAGTTTTAAATGTCCTTGTGGCATAATTTTAATTTCACATTGAAAACAGGAGAGAGAGATCTGAAAACTCAAACTGTCAGAGAAAGTTTATTTTAAAATTAATATGGGCATTTCATATGTATGGCTTATTCATATCTGTTGCCTGATTTAGAAAGGTCAACACACTTTTGTCTGTTCATGTGAGTATTCTCTAATCTATCCTATGTTGATGAACGACTAAGGGAGCCTTTTCGTAACCTTTAACAAGGGTGCCAATAATTCTGAAGCTGAATGTAGCTATACGTTTTTCTCTCTGACAGAGAAACAAGGCCTGTCACTCTTTTATACACACACTTCTCTCTCTCTGTCTCTCTGTCAGTAATCTCTCTCTCACTCAGTGTGAGAAAAACGGCTTCTAAATTTAGCATCAGATTTATCATGCTGAAGCTGAGGCTCCAGCAAACCCAGAGAGGGTGGAGAGATTGTGAGTGAAGGGGGAGTTTCCAAATCACGACCACAGCCGAATTTTAAAACCTACTGCACAAACTTCATGCCTGTGAATGATACTAAAACTGACTCTGTTTCTCACACAGGACAAACCATAACCAGCAACATGGATGCTGTAATACAGGTATGTGTTGTTTAGCATCAACATTATGTTCTGTGAAGCAGGACGTGTTTTAAAGAATAACATTAATTAAAATACAATATGAAAACATTTAGTACAGTATAGTACTGTACAACATAGTAATTCTTATCTTTGTATCTTTAAGATTTGAAACTGATAATGAAAACTAATTCAGCATAGTCATTTTCTGTCTTCAAGACCGCAATTCTCTTTTCTGTCAGCAGGTGTCACAAGGGTTCGCTTGTACCAGTTTTCTGTCATTCAGACGTGAACAAGATGTATACAAGACTGATTTTTATTTCCTATTGAAATTGTTAAGACCTCAGACGATAAAGTGAATGGAGATTGATCGAATGGACGTTAAGCGGGGCACTCCTACATGTAGAAAAGCAGGATATGAGAAAACGTCTTCAAATTTGCAGTTTGTTTATACATTAATTCATTCGATTTCAGGGTCACATTCGAGTGCTTAGCTCAGGAACCCTCTAAACAGGGAGCTAGTCCATCACAGGGCAGCAACTCATTCACTTTTACACCTAAAGCACGTTTCACCTAGGACCATGTTTTCAAGTGTTTATGTCCACTTAATGCTACAATTATAAGCCTTATTGAACTCTCCAGTACATAAACAGCAATGTTCTGGGCTATAGAATGCATTGACATCCATTAACAAGAACTTTACGATACAGTTACACTGATACATAAATGCTTGCCTCCAAATCTGCATTTACAATTGTTCTTAAATTTAGCAAATGAAACCTAACCATTACAAATTACACTCACTGCTCAGCAGCACTTCTAAAGCACATAAAGAGAAAGGAAGTTCTGACAGCAGGAGCCATTCAGACAGAAAGGGACAGAGCGAGAGAGATGGGCTATCACAGGGAGACGAGACTCGGTGGATAACCCCAGCACTACTACAGTGTGTGTGACACGGCAGCTAACAGCAGCTTTAAAGAGCAGCTCACTGCAGCGTCTGCAGGGGCGGATATGGAGGGCTGTCTGCTCCTACAGGAAACTGGAGCACACTTGGCAGCCTTCAGCTCCAAGAGAAACCCTCAATAAAAGCACCCAGATGCTCCAAACTGAGTTTGTCACTGTGTAATAACCTGTCTGCGATGTTGACGTGTTTCCAAGTCTGACAGCCCACTAGAAAGTTTGAACTGCAAAGAAATAATTCAACATCAATGCGGAGCAAATGTTGGTCGGGCAGCACTAAATGTTTTGGTCTACAACGAGAGCTTTACAGCGATACAATACAATCTTGATTAATAATTTGCTCAGGTGGTGCAGCGGTCTAATGCTATCCTGTTCTGGGATGTCCCCAGAAGTGGCATGTGGGACATCGCATGCACACATTGAGTTTTTGAGGGGGTAGGTCAGTCGGGGAACATCTCCCGGTGCGCCAACAGCAACCCTGACCCAGGCCTCAGATGGACTGATGTCGTGTTCAGGGCATGCCTACACCTGCACCCTGTCTTCTCCAGGGATAGGCACTGGAGCCGTTGTGACCATGTTTAATAAAAACAAAAGAAAAATTTGACAATTGCAACCATTTATTTAATTAATGCGGAAATTACAGTATATATTCAAAATACACTTCACTAGCTACTAAGAAAATACAGGTGTTGTTTTACACAAAGTAAACCTTAGACATGAGATTGCTTGATAGTGGTCTGTCTCCAGCCCAGAGGCAGAACAAAATACTGTCCATTCGAAGCAACGTCACAACAAAACTGGTAGAACCGTGTCCTGACAATATTGAAGTCTTTCTAAGCCAAGCAAAGGCACGGACAACTTTCTTGCTCATCTACTTCACAGCAAAAAGACTACAAAGCAACATGGTCTCAATTCTAGTCGATGCACAGCCTACAACTGCAAAAATCCAGTAACCACAACAATTTTCTTCTCCTGACCTTCGACTGAAGTAAAGGTTGTGGAGCAACAGCATGACTCACTGCACATTCTTATCAGACCACCTCGGTGCAGTTATAGCACCTTTACATGAGGAATTAATCTTCACCTCTCTCTTTCTCACAGCCAGTGCTGCTCTGGCTCTGCCCGAGATGTGTTGCCACACTCTCAGCAGGCCTCCATTAGATCCCTCTGCTTCTGCTGATCAAAACAAATGAATGGAAAACCTCTAAAAAAAAAATAACATCCTCAAAGACGAGCTATTGTTTTGTTTGAGTGTCACACAAGGCATGCAAACCTGCGCGAAAGCTATGCCATTTTATACTTCATGCTTCCGTCGGTGCAGTATTCTCCGAAATTTTGAGTCATCCGACTATCTCTATGATCTCTCATAGATGTACCTTATAAAACCCTGTAGAAGCATACCTTCTCTGCAAGAGCTTGAAGTTCGGGGCAGGCAGTGCGCTCCAAATTACAAAAATTCAGAGGTGCACAAGCAAGCACCGCGACAGTCGCGACGTGTCAAGTATAAACCCAGCTCAAACCTAGCTTGATTTACTGCACATTCTTATCAGACCCCCTCGGTGCACTTATAGCACCTTTACATGAGGAATTAATCTTCACATGGCCAGTGCTGTTCCTGGCTCTGCCCGAGACGTGTTGCCACACTCTCAGCAGGCCTCCATTAGATCCCTCTGCTTCTGCTGATCAAAACAAATCAATGGAAAACCCCCAAAGAATCACATTCTCAGAAGTACAGTAATTGAGTGTCTTTGAAAAGGAAAAGGAGACGATAAGGTTGGTGGGGTGATGGGCTCGGGGAAAAATCCCTCCGAGCATTGAAGCCTAAATGGAGTTTTGTCAAAGTCCATGTTGAGAGGACCTCATTTCCCGTTCTTTTGCATGTCTGTTCCCCCCTCATTAGTGTCACTCAATGGTAGTTAGCGCTGGGCTTGCCACAACAGCCATGAGTTCTCCTCTAGAGCCTCGACTTCCCTCGTGAAGACATCATCCCCTGCTTTCTGACTAAACAAGGGGAAAGAAAACATATCTCTCTAAAAAGAGACAGAGACATCAGAGAGGAGCACGTTACAATGCCACAGAATGTGGCAGAAGCCCAGCACTAAGCCATCGCTTCACCTGCACTAGACCTGGTCCGTATTGTCATTTCAGTTGTATTGTGCTCAGCCATCTCAATGCAAGTTAGGGTGTGATTTTCTTTGTCTTCCCTTTTGTCGCATACGTAATTTGCCTAGCTAAAACACAGCAACCTTGTTATCATGGATAAACACATTTGTTGCATCCTGCTGCAAAGCTCTCGTCCTGAAGCAACTTCGAGCCTACATAATATTTAAATCAGCAGCACAGACATCAGAGATGTGTGACGGATTTAGCAAAGGCCTTTTTATCATATCTGCTTTTCTCAAACAGCCTGGAAAAATGAGAAACACACACTGGTTTCCAGCTAGCAAAGAGGAGAAAATAGCTACTTTGCCAAGCTGTCAGCACAAGGGGCAAAATGAAAGCAGCATGCGACAGCAGACTGAGACTGAGCCATGCCTGTGTGGGGCTTTTAATTGGCATTGGAAGGCAGGAGTGAGGTGTTTGGCAGGGGGGAATCTCTGAGCTGCCTCTGTCTCCCCAAGAGCTAGAGCCCTTGCTACTTCACACAGCGGCACCTATTGGACTTCATTAAAAACTCAACCTGCAGTTTCCCACTCTGCAGCAGGCCTCTCCCAGAGCAACATTTCGCTGTTTCGCACCACACGAGGTGCAAATATTTTTTTTAGTTAAAAAAGCACGAGGCAGAGGGTGGGGTGGGGGATTAAAGTAGCTTGGCAGAAGCAGTACATGGGAGAGGATAAAATTAAATTGGGAAGGAAAAAGACACCACAACAGCAGTAAATGCAATTCCCAGCTCCCTTGGCAAATCCCAAGCTAGGCAGTTGCCTCAGAGCTGAGGATGTAGCTCAGGGAGCAGAACAAGTGCAGGCATTGTTTTGACAGCTCTCATGGTAGTAAATGCCAGGACATCTCCACTCAGGCTTGTTCTGTGTTGTGCTGCTGTGCAGCTGAAGGATCCCATCATGCAATGTGCTGGGCCATTCTCCTCCTGTAGTTTTTTTCCAGCCCATTCTCCCCGTATTTCAAGCATAGCTGCCATTTTTGAAGATAACGTCACTCATTAGGTTGATTATTGCCACTGGCGTGGAATTCACTAGTGAGACTGTGGCAAAATAAAGTCGGAGGAACAGAGGGTGGCTGTTTGGAGCCTTCAATCGCAAACTCATTACACAGTGTCTAACAGTGTTTGGAACTGGTGTCAGCAAAATGACACAATAATCTTTTAAACGCTGTGAAAACAGAGACTGGGAGCCAGAAGCGCTGAGCCCAAGGGGGGGCAACAGAAAAGCACCTCCTGAGGTTCGAAGGAAGCAGAAAGAAATTCCAGTGAGAATCAGACGATTAGATAAGATTACTGACACTACACTATTGAGTAGATAAGATCATTTTACCCATTTTGACAAATATAGTTTTAAGTCAACAGCTCAACTACAAACATCCTAGTCTGCTGCAGTGATATCAAAAGGTCCAAGAATGGCAATATGCAAGTTTTTTTGCTTGTCATACCATCCACAACATGATGACTTTCTCAAGGGTGGGAAATGGACAATGGTAATGCCTCCCGCCAAGAAAGAGAGGTAAACCCATGCTTAAAAAGAACCAAGGATAGAAATTTGATCAATCTGGATAGATTCCACGTACTGGATCGTTATAACAGCATGGTAGCTTAATTAAAAAGAATACGTAGCTTTGGGGTAATGACACTTTTCTCCCAGGGAATATCGAATCTGCAGAATTCATCTCCTGCCGAATATCAATTAAAATCTTGTCAGGACATGCAAAGATGTGTTATGCAAATGTGGTGTGAAACAAAAACACAAAAATGGCAGTAACAACAGCAGCAAAAGCAATCTCCACACCGTCTGCTGCAACAGCCACGCCATTAAAATGATAGAGAGAACAAAAGCTCTATTTGGGTGCTTTCTCACAGTGACGTCTGCAGTGATAATATTTCTACATGTCCTTTGTGTGCGAATTAATCCTGGATGAGCAACTTTGTTTTAGGTTCAATGTCCTATGGTCCTGGTTTCAAGTTTAATGTAGTGAGAAGATACCGTCCGTGTTACATTGTGTCAGGGGTGAAGGAAAATGTAGACAAACGTATTGTCGATCCAAAAATACAATCGCATAGTGACACCTGAACGGAGGAAATTACACCGTTCCTTATGTAAAATGAATGCCCTTCAACAGCTAAAGGCATTTTTATGCATTTCAAAAAAACCAAAGGCAAGCCAGCATCACGCAGACAAAACAGTGTGGCTATTTAGAGCTTTTTCTCCTTCACTGCACTTGTTTATTTGCACATGCTTACACGCTTCACGCCATTGGGTTGGAGGAGCATCATTTGCATCATATTTATTTGCCAGTTGTCCTGGCTCATGAATTTCCACTCATGATTGGAGAAGAGGGTATTAACGCATTTGCCTCCAAATCATCATTTACAAGTTCTCTCAGCCCATGGAATAAAACAGATATGAGAGAAGCAGCAGAAGTTTTGCTGAAGCCTGCCAGTTTAATACCCCCATTCATCCTGAGCTCACTCACAGCCAAGAAGTGGCTTTCGGCCTGGAGCCCCGAGGCCTTCATTTGGCCCAGCCTCACTGGCATGAGAGTGAGAGAAAGAGTGCGTCATTTCCCCTCCACTGATTCCCCACTTTGGACCGAGTGGAAAAAAAATGCTTTATTTCAATTAGCCAGCCAAGTGTGCTATGAACACCCGGCATCTAGCAAAGTCTCTCTCCTAACCGGCTGTGTGAAGATGCTACCTTTCATACACCGATCACGGACCAGTTTTTGCAAAAAATGATCTCTAACCCCAAACCATTATAAAAGAAAACGCAGAAGGGCAAGGACGAGAACTGCTTCAAAAGTAGGTAACGCTGGTGGCAGCCCATGGCACAGATTAGTTCAGGCTTAGAGGCCAAAGGACAAGTGCTCAACAGACACTAAAAGTAGGGCACAGAGCACCTGGCCTGCAATGCATTCCGCACAGAAGAGCCTCCACACAAAGACCTCTGCCAACACGGCCAGATGTAAAACTAATAGCTGAATGAACATTTTTTTTCTATGCGAAGGGCATAGCTTACCTTTTCGAGGGCATAAAATAGTCTAGTTTTTAGTTAGAACTTCAGATTTATGAGCTGATTCCTTCTCTTTCTTCAAATAAACATTTAGCTGTAGAGTTTAACAGGCAATCAGAAGTCAAATTTCTTTTCATTACCTCCAACTGGATCTATAATAAATTCTACCTGTGCTATATCACACATGACATTTAAAGGATTTAACAGCAAAAGGAAAAACGAAGCCTTTATTTATGCTTTTGCACTACTGAGCACATTCTAATGCCAACACTTTCAATGTCTTATGCAAATCTTAAGCAGATCACTAAACAGCATTTGTTCCTGTTAAAGCAGTGGAAATGTCCTCTTACCTTGGGTTGGGCACGTCTGGGGAAGGCAACTTTAGGGTCAATCTAATAGAAGAAAAAAAGAAAGACACATGAACTTGATATATTTTATATCAAAATACTTTAGAAAGGATAATGTGCTATCACTTACAGCATCATGATCACTTTCAAATTGAGTCTAAGTATATAAGGAAAATATAGAGGTCCAAAAAACATCAGTTATAATTCCTGAGCTTCATGGATATGACATTCTGGGCTCAGGAGAACGAAGACTGACATGTTTGAGTTTGTACTGGGGACTGCTGTAGATTTGTGAAGAATCAGAAGAGGCATTAGATCAATACTTTCACAACCTCTTTTTCTCTAGAGGGATTATCATTACTATCGGCGACCCCTACCTGTACAGTTACTGTCTGAATAAAAACTGGCCGAACTGACTGCAGAGACTGGAGGTACATACTCTGTAGATGTAGAAGCTTATAAAGCACATTATTTATCATTTCTGCTAAGGAGTATGATGGTTATATGTTCACAAATACAAATCCACAAACGATGATGGCATATAAAACAACTTTAGGCATGCAATATGTATGATTTACAGTGAGTGAGTAAAATTAACTTCAAACATAACAAAGCACAAAACTATCAATGGGTTCAGTTAAGCATTTTGTAAATTCTGCTCAGTTACATTTATATGCATGAGAAATGTGAGGGCTACGCCCGGCTGACCAAAAGGACGTTGGATGATCTGCAAAGTTGGACAAAAGCAAAGGCAGATGCAGTGCAAAGTCTCCAGCATTTTTACTGTTCACACAGTAACACTCCCAATATTGCACTTCCATACTTCCATAACATACCTCACATCCTAGTATGGTAATTCACAAAAAAACTGAAGAAAAAAAAGACAAGTACAAAAGAAAAACTGTTATTTTTTCGTGTGCTATTTGTTTCCTGGATGAGGGTTGTCCTTTGGTGAATGAATTTGGAATTGAATGGAACACCTACTTCCTTTTAAAGGCTCTTTTGGGAAGAGAACTGTAATATTTTTATTATACTTTAATTCATCCGGAAAAGTGTTTAATCTAAAACAGATTGCTTTTAGAAAGGACTACAGCCGGCAACCAATTGTCAACACACAATGCAATTTTCACTCTAGGTTCTTATAACAGCAGTTTACGTAATGTTTTTTAATCAAATGCGAAATGCTAAAGTGTGTCATGAATTTCACTGTACCGCTCTGCTCATTTCTGCTTTCACACATCTCATACAAGTACCTCTAAAAAAACACTAATGCTGACAAGACAGCTGGTTGGAAATGTGGTCACAAAAAGAAGAATACGAAACACATACTGTATTTAAAAAAAAAAAAGAAAAAAAAAGCAGAAGATACAAATGAAATATTTGCGTGTAATCACAAGCCAGAAACACACTGCAAATTATATTATGTAAATACAGCACGGCTGTAGAAGAAGTAAAACAATTGAATATGCACAAATAACATGCAGTGGCATGCTAAGCAATAGAAAAGCAAAAGAAAAAAGTGAAAGGCAAATTCAGTTAATGTGGAGGGATGGAGGGACGTGAATTTTATCGTGCTTTTCTAGAAGAAGCTTTATTATAACAAACAGGGCAGTACTGATTATGCCAGTGCAGCCGTTGTCAGTCGTCGACTTTCTTCCCTGTAGTCTTTCCATATTCTGGTTACTTTAGTCATCTTCGTCTTGGACTCCAGGTGTTACCTTTATGAATGAGGTCACGCCTTTCAGCAGTCACCTCTCAGCACAGGGTATGACATCACAATCCTGAGCCTGGTAATCCCTGCTTTAGCCACCGTCACTGCTGTCCTCGTGATCTCAATCTCTCTCAATCCTGGACACATGGCTGCTAATGCTTGCTGTAGTATTCTGAAGGGGGTATTTTATCTTTCTCACCTCTCATGCAGAAGCATTGAAAACATCAAACCTTGACCTAGATCTTTACCCAGAAACCTACAAGTATACATGTATGCAGAGATTACATAACACTGGCCTAGTTTCATCGTCCGAAACATCAGGCTGGAACGAAACTCAAAAACAAGAGCTCAGGTCTGAAATCATCTTGAAACATTTCTTCAAGATTATAGTCAGCTCAGAAAGTGCTTTTAACCATGCCACCACTGTAGGCATATTAAAGATATTAAATTACTTATCAAACACTATGAGCCTGCAGCTATAGAACAATGAACCAATCCACAAGTCACAATCCTAAATATTCATTAGCATAACCTAGTTTTAATAGAAGCGGTTTGGACCTAAATCAGTCCTAATCCAAGACTAGAAATTATTTCAGGCATGGATCATCAGTATTTCAATTTAGTCCAAAACATGGTTTAAACCAAGTCTGTAAATCTAGCAGTGTGTGTGACTGCTTTTAAATATGGTTCAATAAAACACTGCATTGCTCACAATCCATTTGTCTCTGTGTATATAAAAGGGTTTAACAATTTTCTCTACAGATAACCAACTCTTATTCACAATCTCATCTGAACAGCTCAAACCACACAACCACATAGAACCTATATTTAATAATAATAACAATAATCATCAACAAAATAAAGTCCACAGTGGGAACGTAATAAGCGACACTGAATGTTCCATAATAGATGTGAATATGGAAATGATGTTTTTCTGATTTTTTTTTTTCAGTTAAGCAATTTTCATTTAGAGATGGAGGGTCAGTCTTTACCAATTTCATGTTATGTGTTATATTCAACCGATACAATATAAATATAATTTATCCAATGAAACTTTCTAACAAACACCCAATGTTTCTCCTTCAGCCAGATTTTATTAAGGCAGCCTTTTATTTTAAACACAGTTCAAATCCACATCTTTAAAAAGAACAGTGTGAGAGACGACACGCACGGATAATTAATAAAACCCCGTTCCAAAGAAAGAACACTAGCAACAAAATCCTCTGATTCTTCATTAGCACTCCCGAACGCTCTGCCTTTCCTTCCAGTACAAATTGTCTTTTTACTTTCAGAAGCTCTGTCCGCATTAAGAAAAAAAATGGAAAGTGGAGGCTGGATTGTTTGTCCTTGGACACAGTAATTCAAATCAAACCTTGCCCTCTCCAGACTTCAAGTGATTTAGCAAGAAATGTCCAAATTAACATGTTTATTGCCCCTGGAACAGCAGCGCATATCTAGTGCCCTTTTCATAGGGGAGCCATCAACCAATTCTAATTTACTTTGCCAGAGACAATGTGCAAATCTTCCGGAAAGTGTTACTAACTAAATGGAACAGGTTTTAAACTACAGCCTGAAGAACCGTTTGGCAGAAGTGTATTTATTCGACATAAAATTATGACGTGTTGATGACAATGAAATGCTTTGATCTGAGGCATTTAAATGTACATACAGGTTTAGGTGTAGTTATTTAGAAAAGAACAAAATGACACAATGTATTCTTAGAATTTCTGGAAAAGTCACCAAAAAAATCATCTTGACTTTTAAAGTGTGCAGAAATGAAATCTCAACAAAACAGGTGATCATTAATAAAGTCAAACGTTTATTGGAATGAAACAAACAGCCACCTCAAGACAAACTCCATCTCCAAATGACAACCTTAAGCCGCCGATGCATTCTATCAACTGCATAACCGGAATGAAATATTAGCAAATCAAAGTGCGAGATGTGTAACCGGTCTTGGTGACGCTTGCTCTGTGTGTCTATGGTGTAACGCAGACACTCAAGTCATACATCACCGTCTCTCTCCAGCTACATTTGGTTTGGCACCGGTTCAATAACGCTTAAACACACAAACGTCAAAGAAGGTGAACATCTCCGCCAACATGCACAACAGTCAGTATAAGAACTGACCTGCTCCGTTGTCATGCGAGTGCATGCAGTCAGAAATGCCATGGAGTCGGTAGAGATAAGTAGATGTGGCAGAACCTTCATGTAAAAGAGGTGGAAAGCTTAAAGAAAAATATGACCACCGAAAGGGAACCTACCGTCTTGGAGTCTAATTCATGGTGAGGTTGACCTAAAACTTTATCTACACTTGCAGCGTCGGCAAACGTGACAAACCCAAATCCCCTGGAAAATAAGCATTCACACAGAGAGAGAGAGAGAGAGAGAGAGAGAGAGAGAGAGAGAGAAATGCCAATTAGATCTGAGAGAGGCAGCACACAGGGGCATTTTAAAACACTTCATGTGAAAAGGCTTAATGTGGTTTAATCTGGCAATGTGATAACCAAGCAAACCTTTCGACCATGTAAACTCACATACACATTATCTACTGTGAAAGGAACATAATAATCAAATAATAATTAAGCCCCTTACATACAAAGCTATCATTATGGGATCATGATTTATAAAGCGTGTGAGAAAATGCTGGTCCATTAAACCACTTTAAGCGTGTGTTTTCCGATATCAGATAACTACATCACACATATCCTGGTAACTTTCCCCATCACACAGACAATCAGTTGATGCTGAGAAGCAGTGACACTAGAATAAACAGCACAAACAGCTTGTTATAGGTCAGTGCTGACTAAAAAGGGCAGGATAAATAAGTGTGTCTGAGTGAGCCTCTTATGTCAGACTGCATTCTCACATGGACTGATCCTGTAGGCAAGCACGAGCACACAGTTCAGTGTTAGAAAGCTTCAGCTCGCACATCGTAGGCTACTGCATTTACCTGGAGCGCTTGGTCGTGGGATCCCTCATCACCATACATTCTCGGATCTCTCCAAATTTACTAAAATAGTCTCTAAGGCTGTCTGCAAGGAGAAAAAACGAGAGCACATGAGAGCCGCGAACTGTCAGCGTGTTTTCTAACCGCCCCCTAATGCATGTAGGGGTCGAATAGAGGACTTTAAACGACTGGAAATCCAAAATAAGCCTTGGCACTAAACATCGCGGTGGATTTAACCGGCAACACAAACGCACAAGAGCACAAACAACACAACACAGCACGGCACGGCACGGCACAGCACGAGAGACGCGACGAGACAGCGGCACACAAAGCTCAGATGACAGCCACAACGACGGCTTCTCTTACCTGGTGAAGTTTGCCAGCTGAGGCCACCGATAAACATTTTACTGGAAGAGGAAAACACAGCAGAAGTGAGTCCAGATGTCAGATCGGCCATTTTGACGTGGAGCTCACTAACTAAAGCAGGTTAAAAAGCAGGCGGCGGATGTATGGAGGTGATCCGAGCCCTGACTGAGCTATGGTGTGAAGGGGCAGGCCCGATCGGGCACAAAACCAAACAAAGGTGTAGCCGTGTGAGCGCAGCCGGAAGCCTCCTACACCGCGCTCCCTTCTGCTTTACGCTCAATGACAAGAGTCAAGTCAAGTGCAGTTAGAATAAAATGCAGCCTTCTTACCCTGGGTCGTGTTGCGAATCGTTCGGACTCCCAGATGTGGCTTGGCTCCCGTCTCCCTCCATCGCTAACGCAACTAAAAAGCAGGCAGTAAACTAAACGGCGCGCAGTGAGAGCAGACGGAGCCGGAGCGCCGCTAAAGCGAGTCGCACTGAGCCGGGAATGCGCGCGTCACACGTGGGCTCTGCTCTCCCTGACTCCGCCCACCACCCCCAGCCTTCCCCAAAGGGGGCGTGGCGACATGCGAGTCCCTCCATAAGACAACCTGAGTGTCACTTCGGAGACCACGCCCACTAGCTCTGCTGTTTTATTATTTAGTATATGTATAAATTTGAATTATATTAAAATAGATCTTTTTTTATAAAGCACATGAAATGTCACACAGTACTATGTGGCTTATTTCAATGAAATAAGGTAGCTTATATATGATGTTATAAAATAATAAGGATTGAATGCGTAAATAAGTAAAATTGATTAATAAACATTGCACAGCTACATAATCACTCCAAGACCATCGAACAAGTAAATAAAACCAACCCTAGACAGGGCACCACTCCACTGCTGGGCACATGCCACAGTGGAACACTTTCAAGACACTTACTGACCTAACGCAAGTCTTTGGAATGTGGGCAGAAAACCCACACAGATTTGGGGACAACATGCAAACCGTCATCGAACCAGGTGCAATTTACCCATTGTGCCACAAGTTAATTAACAAGTTGTATTATTTTGGTAATAAAACAAAGCAGGCGTTTTTATGACTCCAGGAAAATATTTAACTTTATCATTAACAGTAACGGAATAATCAATTTACTTTTTTAACTATTATTAATATCACGGCAGGTAGGATGATGCACTAATACACTATAGCCCACCATTGCAGGGAGCTGGGTTTGGGTGCATTCTGGCCATTTCAGGCATCACATACAGACACAAATGGCTGTGAGGATGGGCTGGTCAGGGGATTACACCCTGGCACTGCAACAGCGCCCACTATCCACCCTGGCATCCCATCCAAGGCATGTTTACACCTGTGCCCTTTGATCTGGGATAGGCGCTGGAGCCCTCATGAAACCTTACCAGAAAAAAATAGGAGTTTAAACAAGAACGTATATGAGCTCTATCACAGATCAAGTGACTATGACTAGGAGTACATAACTTAGAAGTAGAGTATTTATTTATTGGGAAGCTCTTGTGACATGAAGGAAAGAGGCAGCTGCTACAAACAGCAGTTCTATTAGACCTGGGTTTGAAGCCTATGTAGCAGGAAGGTTGTGGTTACAGAACTCTATATCCAGTGTGTACCTCTGCCTGTGCTTAGTGAATACTGGGATAGAATCCACACCCCGCTGTGACCCTAAGAGGACAAATGGGATTAATGGGATGCTTTGCTACTTACTTCTTGCAAGGACAATAATATCCATATATTTCCCTCTTGTGAAAATCTGTTTACCTCCATTATATATTCATTTGCATTCATTTGTGGAAGATTTTCTTTAATATCATGTGTTCTCTGGCCTTTCATAGCCATTTTTTAGTGAATTGTTACTATTATTGTTGTCATTTGGGACTGTTTGTCCATAGGCAACAGAAAGCATAAATAACTGGTATGACTTGTTACAGGTTTACTCCAGTAGTGGAGAACTGGATAAAACAACATAAAAACAGTTTTGGTATGATCATCTTTCATGTCTGCCTCATCCTAACTTGTTAACATGAACCAGTTGTATTTTTTAATTCATTATACAGTCACATATTTGCCAGTTGCTGTATTGATGATATGTGTAAGGTTTTCTTTTCTCTGTCTGGAAAAACACCAGAGTATTAAAGATTAGATTAGAGACCTGTAAAGATTAGAGACAGTCTAGACTTTATAATACATTTAGAGATCTGACATTAGCTACATTTGAGCAAACACAGCATCAAAAGCCAGTATGTGCTAATGCATTATGTATAAGCCTAGACACATGCTGTTACAAAAAATGTATTTTGTGATCAGATAATGTAATTTAATTTGATTTATTGGACGCTTTTTGGTACCTTCTATAATCAAAAACTATTTAAAATAGTATGTTGTTCATTTATTAATACGTAAACATTTCATATAAGAGATATTACGTTTAAGAAAGGATATACATTAAATATTATGTGTAAACCAATGCTGACCCTTTGTTTGTATAAAATGAAATACTTTCTCTGCAATACCCCCTCGGGATAGGCCCCAGATTTGCCACCAAACTAAAAGTATATAAACAATGGAGCACAGGCAAAGAGCATACAGTTATAATCGCATTGCTCCAGGGTCAAAAGTCTTCAAAATGCTCAGAAGTTACATTGTGCTAATTAAAGTTGGGTTTAATATTGTGTAAAATATTTACATATCTTTAAGGTTGAAAGTGTCACACACTACATGCTACAGCAGTGCACATGTATTATCCTGTAAATGGTCGAAGAAGGAATAATAGAGACGTCAGTGATGGAAGAACGCTTAATGGTTACTGGGTTATTCTACACTCGAGGCAGTTTATTTCTTGGAGGTTCATTTAAGAAGATGCTCCTCATGGAGAGACAGCTCGTCTCTCCCCGTGACAGGTTCCAAACGATATATTCACCAGTAGAAGTAAAGAGTCCACATCAAATTAATGTCAACAGGAGCGCATCTGAAATTCTTCTGATTGGCAGTTGAACCCCAGCGTCTCACCTCACTGCCTGGCAGGCTGCTTGTTGGTAAACTGACATGGCAGCACCTATGGGGCACAAGCCTGGAACAAAACATCTCTCTCATTCTGGTTTCTTTTTGACTAAAAAGAAAAATGTCTCAGCGCTCCAGATGGAGATTCATTTTCAAATCACATTATATGGCCATTTTAATAAGATAATACTATCAACTCGACATTATAGGAAATAGACATGACTGTTGTATATATAAATAAAGTTTTATCAGAGCCATTTTTGTAGACTGTCAAAGCATTTATTATAAGTAAATGGGAATTAGCTTATAAAGCTTGCTTTCACTTGCACTGAAATGTTACTCAGATTGAATCCAAAAAGGCATAACCACTGCTGCTCTGTTTCATTGTAAATTACTACATAATTATGTTTCAGATTAGGTCTGGCAGAGAGGTTTAGAGGCTATTTACAGTCATTTAAATGATATAATTTCATAATAAGATGTGATAAGCCTAATGCTAAAAAACTATTTTGTTTAGAACAGCCATTGCCTTTCATTGTGCATTAACCTGAGCATCATCTACCATCTCATTCAAGCACACAAATGAGAGAATGAAAGGTTTAATGTTTTTTATTTCTAATTTTACACGTCTGACTACTGTGAAACAAATGTTTGGTTGTCAGTAATTCCATAACCTGGAGATATAAATGTATATTGTGTAATGTTGTGACTGAGCAACGGTGGATTTGCTTACAGTAAAAAAATACAATCCATTTTCACTCTTTCCACCTTATTACCAATGAATAAATCTTCAGTGCTATACAGTGTTTGGTATAATCATGTGTGGAGTGCATATTGACATGCCACACTAAATGCACCACAAATTCAATTCAGGCAATAGAAATGCTTGCATGTGCAGAAAAAGTATAAAGTAAAGGAAGAGTTAATTTATGCTGCATCCCCACCATTATCTGTAACGTTTCAAAGAATCCATTAAGTCTTCAGAAACAGCACAGAACGATGCCAGATCCTGAACTCGTGATTAAAGTGAAGACTAAGTGCATGACGGAGCTGTGCCCAATTAGAGGCTGTGCATTTGGCAATTAGAGGTAAATTCAGTGTGCCAAGCATCTCGATAACTGAACAGGCAAATTGATAATAAAAGTAGGGGAGATGCTTCAACACACGAATGAATAATGTCACAAATAGCGTTCCTAGGAGTGACTTCTGGTGCAGTTCACATTTTTTCTTATTACATACAGTGGGGGCCAAAAGTCTGAGAGCACTAGTGAAAAGCTTGTTAAAGTAAAATCAGTACAAGGTTACAAATCATAAAATCAGTATAGTTTGCGTGAAAATTGACTTTCCTCCACGGTCACCTCACCTAACAACAACAAGCATTTATGGGGCACTTGAAGACAGAGAAAACCAGGCATTCATTAACATTACGAGATATTCTTTGGAATGTTGTGAAATCATGCTGGGATAACATAGATCATGTGGAGTCCATGCCAGCTCAGTGCACACTGACATTACAGCAAAAGGGGGAACATACCAAATACCAAGTAATTCTAAAATATTGGGGGTGGGGGAGGGTATTTTCAACTTTTTAACTAAAAAATGTAATGCTGATTGTATGACATATAATGAAAAATATTGTATTACATTTGACGAACACAAAATCCAAATTAGAAGCATTTTCAGTAAAGTTCTCAGACTTTTGGCCTCCTGATATTATTCACACATTTCCAACATAAATATATAAATAAGACTGTATGCACACAGTGTCTTATGATGCCATAAAGCCAGCTTATACCTCAAAACCTACTGTACATGGGTAATTGCAGATAGAAGATATTTTTCATGTTTTAAGTTCAGCCTCATCGCTGTTATCTCATAGCTCCTGAGATCCAGGTTCATTTTCTCGGCACTGGATGTTGGCTGTTGTCTCCTTGCCTGCATGGGGTGGCATGGTGGTGCACAGTCATCGCACAGCTCTAGAGATCCTCAATTCAATCCCAACATTGGACTCTGCCTCAGTGGAATTTGCATGTCCTTCCCAAGTCCCCATGGGTTTACTCTGGGTGCTCCAATTTCACATCCCAAAGTCATGTGTTAGGTTAATTGGTCGCTCTAAATTGGACTGAAGTCAAGTCAAGTCAGATCTATTTATACAACGCTTTTTACAATGGAGCATTGTCTCAAAGCAACTTTACAAGTTTAGATTATCTCCTAATATCTACGTCCAATCCCAAATTGAGCAAGGCTAAGGCGAGGCTAAGGCTAAGGCAAGTCATGGAGTCATAGTTCAACTAAAATGTGAAATATGCACATCTGCATTAAGTAGTACGATACACAGAGTCACTCTAGGATCCTAAGTCTATGCAGGAAAGTCGTTGGCGGCACTTCGACCCCAGCCAACCGGAGGGCGGTGAGGGTTACTGTCCTCTGGTGTGGCCCGAGTATGGTAGGACTGGAGCTGATGACGGAAGCAGCTTGAGTGCAGCTGAAGCGGATGAGCATCATGTGTGGGGCAGAATGTGACTGACTAGTACCAATGTAACCTTGTTCCTGTTGCAAATAGCTAGTGATGCCAAAAGCGGCGTTAAATAAAATGAATAAACAAACAAACCTTGCTTGTGTGAGCTTTGTCCGTATACCCTGGTTTCCTCACACAAATGTGCTAAATCAATTAGCTTCTCTGAAGTGTTCCTGTATGAGTAAGTAAGTGACCATGCCGTCCAATCGCATCTTGTACTGCTGCATAGGCCCAGCAACCCTGAAATTGGTTATGCAGGTATGGAAAGTGAGTGATCATGTGTCCATTGTAGCCTCTTTCAATGGTGGACAGGGGTTAACATGGGTAATCTGACCCTACTGTAGTTATACAGATCCATACTCACACATTATGCTGTGACACATTCTTATAGTAACCAGAATCAAACATTTCTGTATCCTGAGCCAATCTGTTGGTTTGGAGCAGACACGATAGCCTACAATGCCCTCACACATCCGTGAGCCTTGGGTATTTATCACCCTGTTGCTGGTTTGTGCCCCCATCAGTAGGTACTCACCAGTGCTGAACTGGAGCACCCCAAAAGACATGCCTGTTACAAAGATGCTTTGACCCAGTCACCTGATCCTTGTCATTGTTGCTCAGGTCTTTATTCCTGAACATTGCTCCCACATATAAACACATGATCTGTGAGTGCTTTGGTTCATCAGTGTGTATGTGAATGGTTCTCAAAGTGTGGGGCATGCCCAGTAGGGGTGGTGCGGAGCTATTGCAACGTAAAAATTTAAGATCTACTTTGTGAAGTAGGCACATCTAGTGAGGAGATAACGATAAAATATTTAACAAGTAAATATGGCAGTATGGCTTTAAAAGGATCTCACTGCTCTTGAAGAATAATAACCTGTTAAATAAACCAAATTACATCAGCTTCATATACTTGTTGAATGCTGTGTGTAACAGATACTGTTGATTGTTACATATGCTTTGTAGTATTTTTATACTTACTGGATTTTTTATTCTGCCTGTTGGTTTTGTCAGGTACAGTATGTTCTCAGGTTTTTTATGTTGTGGGAGATCTCCTAGTTTGTACGTAGCGGAGAATCTGCGCTTACTCACCGAGATCAGTTTAGAATACATCAAGGACAAGAACGGTATCTTCTCCAGTGCTTACCTATCAAAGCGTTACAGTTGTTTGCAACAAAGCAGCCGCTCTATTCAAAAGCCTGGAAAAGGCCTTCACATGTACATTGGCGCATATGAGAAGCTTTTTTCACTGTGCAGTGGCTCAGCGAGCAAAGGAGCTGGTACACAGAGAGGTGTTGAAGGCCCTTCACATGCTTTTATGTGCATATTCAGTTACTCAGCCTCAAAGCCCGTCTTTACGCTGCCATCACACACTCACTGCAACACTACAGATTATTCAGAGACTATAATACATCAGACTTGTTCAGCACTCCTACAGTAGAGAAGCAGACGAGTATTAAGTATTACTAAGTCACCGTTGACGGGGCACCAATCAATAGTAGTGCACACAATGCATGCACACACAATGGGACACCTTAGACAGACCAGTTGGCCTAACATGTCTTTAAAATGTGTGAGGAAACTAGAGTATCCGAAGGAATCCAGCACAGATACAGGAAGAATAAGATTTTGGACTATGTCTGTGGGAATTGTTGCCCATTCATCTAGAAGAGAATTTGTGAAGTTGAGAATTTGATGTTGGTTGAGAGGGCCTGGCTCACAATCTCCATTTTAATTCATCCCAAAGGTGTTCGATGGAATTGGGGTCAGGGCTCTGTGAGGACCAGTCAAACTCATCCAACCATGCCTTTATGGACCTTGCTTTGTGCACTGAGGCATAGTCATGCTGGAACATTAAAGGGCCTTCCCCAAACTGTACCCACAATGTTGGAAGCAATTATCTAAAAAGAGTTGGTATACTGAAGCATTAAGATTTCTCATCTCTGCAACTAAGATTCCTAGGCCAACTCCTGAAAAACATTTATTCATCTCATTTTCCCTCCTTCACCATCTTTACAGTTGGCACAATGCAGTCAGGCAGGTAACTTTCTCCTGACATTCACCAAACCCAGACTTGTCCATCAGACATATAGAGAAGCATGATCCGTCACTCCACAGAACACTGCTCTAGAGTCCAGTGGTGGTGTGCTTTTCCCAACTCCATCCAACACTTGGCATTGTGCTTGGTGACATAAGGCTTGCATGCAGCTGCTTGGCCATGGAAACCCATGTCATGATGTATGTGGTCTACCACTTTGAGAGAAGTTCCTAAATGTTTCCACTTTTCAATAATACCATTCACAATTGGTCGTGGAACTTCTAGCAAGGAAGAAATTTTACAAACTGACCTGTTGAAGTGGTGGCATGCTGTTAAAGTACCACACTCTAATTCAACAAGCTCTTCAGAATGACCCAGGAAATTAAGAATGATGATTTGCATCTTTGCATTATTAAGTCATGCAACTCATTACTTTGTCATCTTTAATCGGTTGTTTATTGACTGGGTAAAAAGGATAAACTGGTGTAGCACGCTGTGTAATGAATAACATGATGTTTCACACCAGGTTTCAGGGAACTGCTCTAACATTGCAGTAAAGCTTTTATGATGGGAGCACCCTGCGCTCACGTGAACCCAAAATCCAAGCACCACACCTGTGGTCTCTTCCCTGTTCCTTCAGGCTAACTGGCCCCTGTCTTCGCACTGTACCCTTCTCTTGGTCCTTCAGGCACCAGACCCTTCTGGCAAGGTGAGGACTGTTGGTTTGGTTGCACCAACAGTGTGATGGGCAGGATAGACCAAGGGTGTCAGCTGCTTGAAGGGCCAAGAGAAGGGTCCGGTGCAAGGACTGTGGCCAGGGATAAGGGACCCAGAATGCCTGGAGCAGGGAAGAGACCAAAGGTGGCTCGTGGATTACAGAAGGAGCACAGGCTGAATTCTGCCTTTCCAGGGGCCACCTGAAGTTAGGTTCTCCTCTGGGATGGGGGCTAGGTATGTGGTCTATTATAAAACAGTAGGAAATTTCATTACTTCCTTTCTTTACTGCTTCCTATTGATTTAATGTATTTTCTTTTTTGTGTAGCCAAAAAAGTATTCATGCATTGACTAAGATTTCAATACAACACAATGGCAATTCACACTCGGAGGTCTTTGTAAGTGAAGAGAATGCAATGAAATATGTAACATTCGCATGAATGAAGATGTCTGAACCTCTATAGTATCTCATTAGGTGTAGAATGAAGAGCTGAGGAAAGGATTGCCTGGTGTTCACAGAATGAAAGACTGCAGTGACCTCTAAAAACAGAATTGATCTGGTGATGAGAAAAATGAAGTGAGGGCATTCGAATGAACAGCACATGTGCTTGAGTGCTCTCATTAGAGCCGCGTGAGCTTTATAAGGTCATGCAGCTCCTCTATCCGACCAAGGGATCAGACAGGCATGAAGCTAATTTATTTACCATGGAACGGGATTGTTGCTTAAGAAGTTGATGAACTCACTGAAAAGCTGAACTCAGACGCCATCTTGTGGTCATGTTCTATTACTGCACACTCAAACAACAAAGCTAATTTTTAACACACCGACTAGATCGAAGTTAGCAGGAAACACACCGATTTTTAGCAGGAAAAATCAAAGCTAGCTGTACCCATTATATTTTTAGATATCCCCCTTATCTGTTGCTTACTATTATCATAAGCACATTAAACACAAGACTTACAGCAGTTAGCAGATAGCAACTTATAACTGATACAGTCTTATTTGGCAAAATCCAAGCAAACGAATGTTAAGGGCCTCATGCAACTCCACAGTGGCTTTTTTGGCAGAGCTAGAATTTGAATCCTCAAATTGGTGGGCGATTCTCTAGGGCCTTAAAGTCTGCTCAGGCAATCAATTCCCAATATATTAGTAATAGGTTTAATAAATAGTGTTTATATAGGGTTTTGAATAATAAACATCTCGAACTAAAATGAGCAGCTAAAGGTGACTGGATAGGAAAATCTCCCTGAGATACATAAGAAAGAAGCCTTCAGAGGAACCAGGTTCATTCACCTCTGGGTGAGACCAGACAATTGGATGAATAGTTCTTGCCATTCCTTATCTAGGCAAATACACTTTATAAACAAAAGTTTGTGAACACCCAAAATGTTACATCCAACCATGGGTATGAGCGTGGAGTTTGCCTCCCTCTTTCGCTTCTATGCCTTTATTCTTCTAAAGGAGCTTTCCACTAGACTTTGGAACATGACTGTGCGGTCAGCTTTTGATGTTAGACAGTAAGACCGAGCTCACTTTTGCCATCCTGGTGAATTTTCAAGGTGTGATGGAGTTGAGGTCAAGGTTCTGTGCAAGCCAGCCAACTCAAAGTTGGAAAACCAATTCTCTACGGACTTTGTTTAAGGACAGCAGGGCAGAAAGTTGATGAACTGACTTGTTGGAAGCAGAAATCTATAAATATTAAGAGTCACTTGGGTATCAGTACAACCCATTCTACTGCCACTGTTTGTCACTGGAGAATCCAGAAATGTATGCTTTGTATTATGAATGCAGTAGAAGTGAGTGTTGCTGAAATAGCAGAGCTCAATAATTAGAAGGGGTGTCCACAAACTTGCCTATATACAGTGGGGCAAAAAAGTATTTAGTCAGTCACTGATTGTGCAAGTTCTCCGACTTAGAAAGATGAGAGAGGTCTGTAATTTTCATCATAGGTACACTTCAACTATGAGAGACAAAATGAGAAAAAAAAATCCAGGAAATCACATTGTAGAATTTTTAAAGAATTTAATTGTCAATCATGATGGAAAATAAGTATTTGGTCACCCAAAAACAAGCAAGATTTCTGGCTCTCCCAGACCTGTAACTTCTTCTTTAAGAAGCTCCTGTCCTCCACTCGTTACCTGTATTAATGGCACCTGTTTGACTTCGTTATCTGTATAAAAGACACCTGTCCACAGCCTCAAACAGTCAGACTCCAAACTCAACCATGGCCAAGACCAAAGAGCTGTCGAAGGACACCAGGAAGAAAATTGTACTGTAGACCTGCACCAGGCTGGGAAGAGTGAATCTACAATAGGCAAGCAGGTTGGTGTGAATAAATCAACTGTGGGAGCAATTGTAAGACATACAAGACCACTGATAATCTCCCTCGATCTTGGGCTCCACACAAGATCTCATCCCGTGGGGTCAAAATGATCATGAGAACAGTGAGCAAAAATCCCAGATCTACATGGAGGGACCTGATGAATGACCTGCAGAGAGCTGGGACCAAAGTAAAAAGGCTACCATCAGTAACACACTACGCCGAGAGGGACTCGGATCCTGCAGTGCCAGGTGTGTGTCCCTGCTTAAGCCAGTACATGTCCAGGCCTGTCTGAAGTTTGCCAGAGAGCATATGGATGATCCAGAAGAGGATTGGCAGAATATTATGTGCTTAGATTAAACTAAAATAGAACTTTTTGGTAAAAACTCAACTCGCCGTGATTGGAGAAAGAAGAAGAGTTGTGCCATACCTACTGTGAAGCATGGGGGTGGAAACCTCATGCTTTGGGGCTGTGTTTCTGCAAAGGGGACAGGACGACTGATCCGTGTTAAGGGAAGAATGAACGGGGCCATGTATCGTGAGATTTTAAGCCAAAATCTCCTTCCATCAGTGAGAGCAATGAAGATGGAACGTGGCTGGGTCTTCCAGCATGACAATGATCCCAAACACTCCACTCGGGCAACGAAGAAGTGGCTCCGTAAAAAGCATTTCATGGTCCTGGAGTGGCCTAGCCCCCCCCATAGAAAATTTGTGGAGGAAGTTGAAAGTCCGTGACCCCCACTGTACATCACAAAACTAACTCACCAAGAAGGAGTTGTTGGAATCGAATGTAACTGATGATTAAATGATGATATATGTAAAGGAGTACAATATTACAGAAAAAGGATAAGTTAATTGGGGAAAACTGTACAACTGTGCTCTAGTTACCCTATTAGGCCACCTCTAGCCTGGATACAAGATGAGATATGGTTGGGTATGGAGGCAAACAGGTTCGGTATGTATGCTGTAACACATTTGCCTACAGATGTTGCAGATGGGCCTGTAGATCCTCATCCATCACACCAGCAGTTGGGGCAGTATGTCAGATTGAAGCACTCCCCACAAGGCCTCCATACTCGACCATCGTTGGATCCCAAACAGAACGTGGATTTCTTAATAAAGACGATACGATTCCACTCCATAGCAGATCAGGTTTCTCACTCATACCACTGCAAATGGCGATGGTAGCTGGCTGTCAATGGCAGGAGACGTAGTGGGCACCATGACAACAAGTTTCTTTCTGCTAAGCACTTGGAAATGGTCCTGGTAGACACAGCGGTGTGTAGTGAAGGTGCCACTTGTGTCTGGATAGTGGACAACAAATCTGTGGGAGCTGCTCGTACTTGTCGGCAGATCAAAAGATTCTCTCTACCGGTGGTTTGTCTGGGAAGTCCAGAGCCTGTTCGCCGTGTGTGCGTACCCTCACAGAACCACTGCTCCCAACAGCTAGGTCAGAACGGCTTAGATGACGGCCAATTCATTGGACGGACCCTCCTGTTCATCTCAGTCCAATGATACACCCCCCTCTCAGTCAAATGTGCATCTGGTCTGTAGCTGCATCCATGTTTAATAAAGTGGATGACTGACTTTTTAGAACAACATGACATTTGGCAGCAGAAAATCAATTTCTCAATGTTTTATTTTCACACAAGGAAATATTAACAAATCAAAATTCACTACATCCCCAGCCAGAAGACAAAAGGAAAAACCCATAACTAAAAGGTATAAACCAAAAGTGACAGTACTAGCCAAAACAGCTTTTCCAATCTATCACACTAAAGCTTTTTCTTTCATTATGAGAAAACTATTTCTACACTTATTTAACTTTTTCTCATGGCCTGCCTTTACTAACAAATATTTCTATTAAACACCAGTTAAACTTTTTATAATGTTTTATTTAAACTAAAAATCCTCCCATCTGGTCTCAGCTGTGAGAGCAGCTGCCTTTGCAAAACATAAGTTTTGTATATCTATATACAAGTAGAATACTATTAATTATTAAAAAAAGAGTTATGATCAACTATTAACTTACTATAATCAGGTTTCTGTAAAATATACCATAAAATCAAGTGAGAACAAGCCATCCATTCATGTCTGCCCAAAATACTGCAATGTTTAAACTCTAACTGGATTTTTCAGTAGGTTAACTTAACATTAATAAGTTATCAGGTTTCCTCTAGTAACATAATGCAAATTCCACTAGTGCATCAGTGACTTTTCATTTTGGTTAATGTTTGTAACAGACATTAAAGTAACGCATTTTCTTTATTTTTTGTTGAAATTACATTCACTGTCAGGAACATGCACTTACACAGACAATTTCTCCCTCACACAGAGCGTTGCATGTTTTGACTTTTATTTCATTGCAGACAGTATGAACCAAAGATATTTCAGGTTTTTCTGGCCATCTTAATTTCATTTGTTAATAAACATCCATTCCTGCATTGCAGGCCTGCATTACATTCCAAAAAAAGTTGGGAAAGAGAAACTCATCCTTTCGGGGATACTGCTTTTGTACCAAATCACGATTATAATCACCTACGATGGATTGGCACCCTGTCTAGGTTTGTTCCTGCCTTGCACCCTGTGCCGCTGGCTGTGCACCAGCTCTCCCACAACCCTGTCCAGGATCAAGCGGATAAGAAAGTGAGTAAATGCTGGCATTACTTGTTTGAAATCACATCATTATTTATCTTTTTACCTCATTACTAGACCTAATTGCCCCGTCCCAACTTTTTTTGGAAATGTGTTGCCAGTTTGAAACGCAGGAATGGATGTGTATAAAGAAATGAAATAGTAACCCCTACCTAGTCCTGCCATGACTTTTGCCCCATATAGGGGATGTTTATACCTGTGCCCCTGTGTTCACCAGAAATAGGCATAACACCACCTGCGGCCATGACTGGGCCAAAACATGAAAACAAATCAGTTTGTTATCCATAATGAAATGGCTGCACAGCTAAAATAAATAGTTATATATTTTCTAGTCGAGGTCATAAGGAGTTCAAAACCTATTCTGGAGAGCACAGGGCACAGGTGTAAGCGTGCCCAAAAAAGGGTGCCATTCCATCGCAGCACCAAAGGTTGCTATTGCAGCAGGGGGGCACAACCCTCCCAATAGGCTCCGATTCACCAAGGGGGTGGGCTATGGCATTGTCACTGCACCATCCAAGAACTTTTTGTATTATGCTTTCTTACATCTCAAAAGTTTGAATGTATATATGAAAACTAAAAATCTTTTTCGCTCATAACCCCAGATCATCTCCACTGTTTCAACACCACTGGCTTGAATTGTACACAATATAGAAAAAAGTTTATGAACTTCCAACACCTGAACATTACATTCCAAACACAAGTTGTGCTTGATGCTCCATCAGCTTTCCCTCTTCTAGGAAGATTTTCTCATAGACAAGACTGGGGCAAATGATACACTTTAGCCACAAGAGCAAGAGAGAAGATGAAACATTTCTGATAACTGTTGATCAGTCCTGCACCAGCCTGGAGGAAGTTTAGCCCATTCCTCTGTACAGAACGGCGTCAACTCCGAGATGTTGGATGTTTTTCCTCACAAACTGCTTTCATAACATTCAGAACAAGATTAAAGTTAAGACTTTGACTTAATTCCAAAACATTAACTTTAGCCTTCTGCCTCCCCCACTTGCCACCTGACCCATGGTCTCTTCAGTTCACAGACAGATACTCTGATATTTTCGTTTAGAATTTACAGCTATAACTGAGAATTCATTGGTCAATCAATGATGGCAAGCTGTCCTAGACCAGATTCAGCAAAACAGACCCAAACCATGAAACTGCCCCCATATATCACAGATGGGCACGTTTCTTATGCTGAAATACAGTCTTTTTCTTTCTCTGGACATTTTTCCGTTTAAACCAAAAGTTCTATTCTTTCTTCCATCTCATCCATCCACAGACATGTTTTGCCTTCTGACTTGTCCACATACCAGGTGATTGGAAGTAATGTTCTGTTTGGAGAACAGTGGCTTTCTCCTTACAACCCTGCCAGAACTCGCCTGATGGTGGACTCACGAACATTAGCCAGTCTGAGAGAGCCCTTCGGATGCTTTTATGTAATCTTGGATGGTCGACCACTCATTAGGAGGGTAACAATGGTCTTGAATTGTCTCCATTTGTATACAATCTGAGTGTGGCTTTTTTTCCCCCCCTCTTAGAAATCCTCTTTGTTCCTGCCATGTTGCACTTCCACATACACTGAGAGATCCCCATCTTTTCCGCCCAACTACACCTGTGACCATTGATTGAAAACACATCACTAATTTTTCTCAATACATAAATGTACAGTTTTGTCTCATTTGATGAATTACTCTAACTTTAGGATGTGTGAAAAATTGATGCTATTTGCCTTAATTATGCAGAAACAGAAATTTACAGGGTTCAATCATTCAAGCACCAAATGTATAACAATGGAAACACTGCTACAATTGAATTAGGCTATCACATTACCTTTTGAGTATTTAAAGCTTTCAGTATGCAGCTCCTTTTATTTTACTAAAAATAAACTTGCGCCCTCTAAAGGCAACACTCGTATGTTTAAATAAAACACAGGCATATAACATTACACAAACCAGTAAAAATGTAAGTGGGATATTTCATAATGCATTCTGTGACAAAGCAGTTTGTAACCTGCAGTGGAAAGCAGTGATACAACCAACACAAAGGCACATATCACATGTCGTTTTAATAACTTTATTCTCTTTTTATATATAGATCTGTACAACCAAGAATCAAACCTTTTCATGAGTCTAGCAAAAACCTGTACATGTCTATACTCTGAGCAGGATTGCTTACACTCACTTAAATAAGCAAATTATTACTGAACTAACTAAGGAAACACTTCAAACCAGTCCTACTGACAAAATCTGTAGTTTTTTGGAAGGGGATAGAAAAAAACATGATCCCTTTGTGTCCCCACACTCTCCCTATAGTGTCATACAAAAACAGTAAAATCTTATTTACATAGACAAGGAAATGCGGTTTGCTGAATTACTGTGAGTATGGAAGTATTAGTATTAAGTCAAATCCAGCTTAATCAAGGCCATGATAGCAGTGACAGAGGAACCGATGGTCACAACTCTAGCATCAACTACAACCAGGAAACTAATAGGGGAGGGAGAAAGGAAAATACAGACAAACGCAAGAAAAGCTCCTGCAGTTAGGTCATTGCCTTATTCAGTCACCTGATTCAGTGCATAAATACCTCAACAATATAATCACTTCAGATTTATTTCTTCCTTTGTAGGCCAGTTGGTGCATCACTTCCTGCCTACACAGCATCACACATACACTTAAATGATTGACAGATGGGAGTGAATAAAGCCCCTTCCTGAGACGCACAGAAAATCCCTACATCATGTTAAAGACAGTGAGGTTTCTGTAAGTGGTGTGACATGCTAGCTTCCCACCTAACCATTACAGAAACATCAACACACGGCTGTAGTTTCCATTCCACTAATCAGTTTATCTTTACAGTTCAAGGAGCAACATTGGATTCTTCCATAAAACTGAATCTAAATAGAAAATTCAAGTGTATTATTTCTTAGGTTGAAACCAGACCGTGATCTTCATGAGCAACACAAGCTGAAATGGCTTAACTCAACATGAAAGCTACAAGTACTACACAAAATCACAAATCAAACGGAAATACACTCGGTGAAAAGGGAAAACGGCAAAGTAACTCAGCTGAAAATATCTAATCGGTTAATAAATCAGACAGATGTGGAATTGAAGGTTGGAAGTGGCATAGCAGCAGAAAACTGGATGAAAAAAATCCTGGCCATCAAGAGATTTACCTGAATGCAACACAGATCATTACGATGAATAACAAAAAGAAAAAAAAGAGACCATCTTTAGTGGTTTACATTCTTTTTCAATAACGTACAGGTACGACAGAGCATCCCTTAATTTCCAAAACCAAACGAAAAAAAGTGAGTGAGGCTTCTTAAAGCTTTTTTTTCTTTTTTGCACCAAGCCATGAGCATGTATTTTAGCAGCCAACACAGGCTATCCCATGAGCCAACCGATAACAGGCAAAGATAAACTTTCACAGATTACAGAAACCTGCTACTGACCATTTTAAACCTGATATTAGTACAAAATGAGTGATCAAAACATTTCTCTGGTGTTTACACAAGACCAACACAGTGACAGAGAATCATACGGTTATGTGATGGGTGGATCAAAGATGTGCTCAGAACATTACATGCAAACGTACTATGTGCAGGTCACATACCCAGACAGCAGGCCCCCCTCATAGTGTTTTGCAAGTTCTATTTGAACCGCATTCGTAGCGGTTCCACAGATCAGGATGAAAGGGTAAACTAGCAACACACAGCCTTCCTGAACATAACCATCAACGAGACTCTAAGGAGCAACAGAACACGATGAATATGAAGATGTTGCTCGGCGTCAGGCCTAGCGCACACTGAAGGCAATTTATTCAGGAGTGTGGAGGCTAGGGCAGGATGGGAGAACCCCCCTGCCCCCAAGGCCTCATTGCTGCACCGACTCTGGGGTGATGAGAACATGTAGAGCAGTGACCTGGACGACTCCGGTTCTACACTGGATGTGCAGAGATGCTCGTAACAGCAGGCTACTCTTGCCCACATGCCCATACTATGAAACAACCAATAAATCACTCAAACTACTGCTATGAAAATTATCCACACATGGCTGAAATCCCAAACTGAACGTTGACAGTCTTTAGAAACGTTACCAACGCCGAGCGTTGACTGCACCATCGATATATTTTAGTGTACTTTCTCTTTAAACACAATTACAGCTCTTGCATCCACAGGTGAAGCTGAAGGTGCCTGGTTGGACGGAAAACGTTTTATTCAGGTATTACTTCTGAAGAGGGTTTCCTCTTTCAATTTTTTTTTTTTAAACATGATATTCTCTGAGCAAAACTTGGGTATCACCATTATTGTCAACTCTTCCTCCTTACAGTATGTTACTTGAAAGACAGAACAGAGGTTAAAAACCAAATGTAAAAGCAATGCTTTTTACTAGCCAGTTTGACTGTGCACTTCTGGTAGGTGGAAGGTAATGGGTGTTTGTGAGGGGGCAGGAGATTCTGAGAGGATCAGAAACTGTCTACCCACGTAGCTAAGCCCCGGTCTGCCAGCGTTCGATTCAGCAGAACCAGCTGCAAAGAGGAATAAAGGAAATGAATCACAATATTGCAGCAGTACGTAGTTACACACAATCGTTCACCTTCCATGCCGGAGTCTTATTTAATGTTGCAGCAGCTCCAATGGCTATTCATGGCAGAAGCAAGGTTACATTAATACAGATACATTTATATGGGGCTATTTAGAGCAACCAATTAACCTAATGAATGTCTTCGGCATGAAGGATTAAACCGGAGTACCTGGAGTAAACCCACAAGGACAAACCGAGAACATGCAAACTCCACACAGGCAAAGTACATTTACTGTACATTTGGGATACTGTACATTTACAGCATTTAGCAGACGTCCTTATCCAGAGCGACTTCCAATTGATACAGTCTTACAATCCAAGCAATTATGGGTGAAGGGCCTTGCTCAAGGACCCGACAGTGGTAGCTGGGCAGAGGTGGGATTTGAACCATGGACCTTCTGGTCCAGAGTCCAGTACCTTAACCGCTGGGCTACCACAGACCCAAAGTCCAAAGGTGGGATCGAACTGGGGATCTCCGGAGCTGTGAGGCTACTGTGCCCTTTCCATACCTTCCTCACACTCTTATTGACTTTATCTGCTTGATCCTGGACAGGGTCGTAAGCCGGTGCCTAACTGGCGGCATGGGGCTCAAGGCAGGACTAAAACTAGAGAGGGCACCAATTCATCATAGGGCTCATACACACACAAAGACACTAGGGGCACTTTAGAGACACCAATCAACCCAACATGCATGCCTTTGAACTGTGGGAGAAAACCGGAGTAAACCCAGGCAGACCGTGCACACCCAGACCGCTCCACCTGGGATTGAACGCAGGACCCTCTCACTGTGTGGTGACAGTGCTACCCACCAAGCTACCGTGCCGCCCCTTTTCCATACCCATGCAATCCAATTCAGGGTCGTCCCTAACCAAGTTCAAGCCTGGACTCGACCTTAGACAGGTCGCCAGTGTTCTGCAGGGCACCCGCACATACTCGCTCACACTGGGACAGTAGAGATCCCAGCTGCCCTAGACTATGTCTTTCAAATCCAGAGTACCCGGAGAAACCCACAGACACAAGAAGAACATGCCATCTTCACACTAAATCTGGGTCTCTGAAGGTTTGAGACGACAGCACTAACCACTGCATCACTTTATTATTAGTTCAGTAAACTAGAAAAGGATTTTCTAACCAAGAACAAGTCAGCATGTTTCTCACCTCCTCTCCAACCATGCTCCACATTTGGACTAACGGAAGGCCTGTGTTGTTGTCATAGTTTGTGACCTAAAAGACAAGGATTTTGTAAAACATGTAAATATGGAATAAACCATGTTGAAGCTTATTACTAATGAAGTTACCTGTGCAAGCAAAGACAACCCTCGTGTCATCTCTTCCAGTGCAGAGTTGGCATCAGTTGAAAACTGATCCTCTCCTACAGAGGACACGGGGCTCGTTATACAAGGCTTAAAGGCACTTAATCTATTTACTTAAGGAAAACTCGAATTACGTAGCCATCATGTGGAAAAAACACACACCAGGAAGAGGAGTGATATTATCCAGCAACACTTCTGTTCCTTGGAACGGTAATGTCACAAAGTCTGACCTGCAGGCAACAAATTATTTAAGAAAAGAAACGGCGAAGACCTTGGCATGTCATACTAACACCAAGCAAAAGCAGCAGGAACCTGATCTGCCGAAGTGTATCCATCTTCACTCGCTCATAGCCACCGTAGTCCACGTATCGGATCTCCACCTCATCGGAATCTTTGTAGAAAGAAATGACCTGCGCTCGCCACCATGCACCGTCGATCACGGGAGCCGCGCAGATCACGCCAACTGGTAAAAAAAAAAAAAAGTGAAAACAGCAAGAAATTCACATAAGGTCACATCAGCATCAGTATCTATTCATGACAGGTTACACCTATACTAGTCACAGACATTCATACAGGGCCAATTTAGAGCAGCCAATTAACCTAACATGCATTTTGGGATGTGGGAATAAACTGGAGTAAACCCACACAGACACAGGGAGAACATGCAAACTCCACACAGGTCAGGATCAAACCAGGTATACGTGGTTACGCCATGTGTGCCTGGTAATTCCAGAAAAAGGTATATTCATTTACCTTCAGCAGGTGAGGGCAGAGCAGGAGTGCCAGGCTGGGAGTAACACAAGAACATCTGCTGGTCCAGACTGCGCAGAGCGTGGTACGTAGGGTGGGTGTGCTGCTGGACAAAAGCGTGCCCTGCCGAAACGATGTTCACCACTATAACCTCCACTGCTACACCGGTAGGAAGGAGGAGCTGCAAAACGGACAAGCAAACGCTGTCTAAGTCTGCTCTGCTACACCCTAATGAATTCATTTAAATACATTGTCAATATTGAAGTAAATCACTTGAGTTACAGAAATGCCAGTACTGCTAACATCAATAAAACGTCACTTTCATTCATTCGGAAAATCTCGCGCCATTCATTTTAGTCACTGTATCTTAATAACCATATCTCAAAGGTTAATAAAAAAAACGTTGTGTTGTGTGATCAGTCATAAAATACAAATAACACCCTGATACATAAAATTGCCAGGTAGAACATCTGCACACAATACAGTACAAAAGAGTGCATGTGATGGCTAGGTGTATAAACAGGATTTTACATCTGGAACTCATTACAGAAAACAGGCTTAAAATACACTACATAGACAGAAGTACTGGGACATGCCTCAGTCCTTGAATTCAAGTGTTTCATTCTAACTGCAGCATTTCAAACCTCCTCTGGCATTAACATCAACACAAACTGTGCACCAGGACCTTCATAGCATGGAATTCCATGGCCAAGCGGCTCCAAGAAAACCCTATTGGGTGTAAAGCACACAGCCACTGGACTGGGAAACAGGGAAAATGTTCTGTGGAGTGACAAATCATGCTCCTCTATCCAGTAGTCTGATGGAGGAGTCTGGGTTGTGCTAACAGTAAATTTGGTGGAGGAGGGTAATGCTATGGGGCTGTTTTTCTGGGGTTGGCCTAGGACCCTTAGTTCCATGGGTGTCCATCCCAAATACTTTTGACCATATAGTGTGATCTCAACTGTTCTAATTAACACCAGCAGCAGATTTGCTGGTTACAAAAACCTGATTGCATTTAGGTGTCTCAGTCCTGGCTTGAATGTATCAGGACATTATGTTAACTTGTCAAAAATCAGTTAAACTGGGCAACAGGTTTTAACTACAACTATGACTGGGTATCGAAACCCGGTTCCAATTCAGAACCAGTTCCAAAATTCCAAGAACCGGGTACCCGAATTCCGATTTTTTGCTTCAAATAGTGATTAGTGCAACTATATCTGTAAGCAGGGAACTATCTGCCATTACCAGTGCGTCAGGTAAATACCCACGTCATCACGTAGTTTTTTTGTGTTGGTTTTTTTTCACTGCACTGGAAGACGGACACTCAAAAGCGCTAAAAAGTCTGGGTCCACTTTAAAAGAAAACGTAATAACTAAATACAGTGTGTGTGGAATGTTGATCTGTTGCACAGGAGGTGGCAAAACATCCAAGACATCAGCATGATACTGAGCTTCAGCAATGTACCGTGTTCTGCAGTCTGTCAGCTTAAATGCTGCATTAGCCGGGAGAATCAACACCTCTTAACATGAATTAAGCTTAATGTTATTTAATGACCTAGGAAAACAAAGCTTGAGTTATTACTAATCATAAGTACTCCCTACTTACTAAAAGTAAAATGCATACTGTAAAAATGATTACTTTCCCTTTGGGCCACAGGTTTGTCATTTCAGCAGTAGAGATTACTTATGACTAGTACTAAGTGAGAGAAGTTTGGTGTTTCAAGGTCACTGCTTTATTACGTCAAGCCACTTTAAGCTTAGTACTTATAACAGGTTTAAAATGGGAACAAAAAACCTTATACATACATAAAGTGGTTACTTTTGAAGTAGAAATATATATATATATATATATATTCATTATACCTAAACATGTGGCAAATTTCTCATTTTGGAATAGATATAAACGCAAGAATGCAAAAGATAACCAACCCTACAAACAACCTAAAATAGGCTGAGCTTACTGTACTGAATTTGAATCTGTTTTGTAGAAATTTCTAATCAGGTACGGTTTTTAAGTGACAGAGCAATGTTACATAAGGCTGCTATTTCATTTAGAATATGTACAAACTTGCTTCCAAAATGCACAAGTGTATTCATAGTCCCCTACTTGGTCTGCCTTCTCATCACCATTCAGTGTTATGGTTTTTGGAGGCTCTTTCTCAAGTAATTCCCGAGTATGAGCTACTAAACTGGTAAATTAGGATTTTTAACACTATATTTGAATTTCAATCTTACACCATTTATATTTTTTCAGGCAGAAGTAGTGTAATCTTCGGATTCTCTCCAAAGGCCCACCAGTCCATAGCAACAAATGACTTTCAAACAGCATCTTTATACAGAGTAATCAGCTAGTAACAGCACATCTGCGAAGTTACACAAGGTTGCAAAACACAAAACACTACTGACTGACCAGCATAAATGTAATTAGTGCTGAAATCACTCTACATATGATGCCGCCTGTTTTTAATCATCATGTAACTCTTAAGTGAACCACATTAACAGTACTTACGGACTGAAAGAACAAAGCTCCCAACGTACAAAATATAATAATCCTTCTCAGGGTCAAAACCATAAAATCTTCTTCTGTAGTTATGCCCTAATGTTACATTACAGCATCTATTTAATGACAGAAGCATGTCCCTGTCCCATTTTCTCCATCTTCTTTCATGTCTCCCCCAACAACTTAAAATAAATAAGTTAATTAATTAAAAAACAACAACAACAAAAAAAAACAAAAGCCAGTCACCCTTACCCAGGATGTAATTGACAGCGAGGGCATTGAAAGTGGCAGCGACTGAGGCGCATACACATTGGTCAGGTCCAGATCTTTAAACTTCTTACCAATCAAGGCCAACGCCTTATCTACCTGCTGCTGACTGCCTAAGAAAAAAACAACAAAAATACAGTTAATGCAAACAATTCATTCATTAATCAGTAGGGGTGTACAGGATACACAATAACACTCTGCTCATGGTTCGAGTCACATTACTGGGTTCACGATTTGATTTTCTCATGATTATTGATTATATATTCAATTAAAACCATGTTATTCCTGAAGTGTAAACAATGCAAAACAATTCACATTTTCTTGTGCATTTCTTATATATACAAAACAGTCCCCTGCAATAACAAAAAAATAAATAAATAAATAAATAAATAAATAAATAAAAAAAAAACTAGAAACAGACGTTTAAAACTAAACAAAATGCTCTCTTGTAGCTTCACCTTATCTTAAAATAACCTGTATGAAAACATTACTTTATTTCTTCTTCTTCTTCTTTCGGCTTCTCCCTTTGTCAGGGGTCGCCACAGCGAGTTAAAAGTTTCCACCTCACCCTGTCCTCCATGTCCTCTACTCTCACCCCAAATCCCTGCATATCTTCATTCACCACAACCATGTAACTCCTCTTTGGTCTCCCTCTCCGTCTCTTGCCTGGCAGCTCCATCTCCAACATCCTCCTACCAATATATCCATTGTCCCTCCTCTGCACATGTCCAAACCATCTCAGTCTTCCCTCTCGGATTTTGTCTCCCAATTTTCCAACCTGTGCTGTCCCTCTGATGATCTCATTCCTAATCCTGTCCACCCTAGACACTCCTAAAGAGAACCTCAACATCTTAAGTTTCTGCCACCTCCAGCTCTGCTTCCTGTCTCTTGTCAGTGGCCACTGTCCCTCTAACCCATACAACAAGGCTGGTCTCACTACTCTCTTACAAATCTTTCCTTTCACTTTTGCTGCGACCCTTTTGTCACACAGCACCTCCTGACACTCTTCTCCACCCCTCCATCCTGCCCTGCACCCTCTTCTTTACCTCCTTTCCACACTCCCCATTTCCTTGGACAGTTGATCCCAAGTACCTGAACTCCTGGACCTTTGTGACCACTGATCCCTGTAGCCTGACTCTTCCACCTGCCTCCCTTTCATTTACACACAGGTATTCTGTCTTACTGCAGTTGACTTTCAAAAACATAACTTTATTTCTGATGAATAACAATTCAAAATGTGTACTTTTCCTGTATAAACATTTAAACAAAAAGGACCCTCTAGTTGCCATCAATTAAAGAGTCTCACTGAGAACAGGATGCGAGTTTGTGACCATGAAGCATGAAAAAAATGCAATTGCATCAGATGGTGTAATTGTGGGACTTGTCACACATACTTACCTTCTATATGGCAGATCTGAAACTCTTGAGTATAAGGCAGGGTCGAGATGTAGATCTTTGCACCAGATGTCTGCTTTAGAAAGCTTACATACCTCCCTTTCTTGCCGATGAGTCTACCGACTAGATGCTGTGAATGAGAGATGGAAGGTGGTTTGAACTGGATCTCATTCTCTATAACTGAACAATGTGATATGCTGGTAGCAGTACCTACTTAAGCAGGATTCAATACTGGTTTAAAAAGGGATATTACAGAGATGCCTACCCTTGGCACCTCTATTTCCCACACAGTCAGGTCTGTGGACTGGCTGCCACTCTGCTGGCTATCTTCTCCCAGGTTGAGAGAGCTGTCCATTGAATCCATACTGTTCACATCTGACCCTATTAAAAAACATTTATGCTTATACACATTTAAGCATATATACTTATTATCTATTATCACAGAATCCATAGAACTCACCCCCTGACTGATCAGCCTCGGCTTCATTTGTTCCATTCCTGAGAGCTTCTACTCCATTCAGCTGGGCAGGTGCATAATTAGTCAGTTCAGGCTTAGTGCTTAAAGTTGGCTTCTCCAGTTCTCCTGTACCAGAGTTCACCTGCAGTCCATCTTCCTTTTCCTTTGACGCCAAGATCCCTGAAGACTGAACAAGGTCCCCTTTGGCATCAGGTTCGGCTGATGACAAAGCTGTGCTGAGGAGGTCCTCAGTGCTGATGCCATCTTCTGACTGGCATGTACTACACCCAGAATCCTCTGTTCCAGTCACAGTTTCCTCTTGGGTCTGAACATTGGGTCGAATTGAAGTTGATTCCAATTGTTCTAGCTGGTCAACCAGAGCAAAACTGTCCTGCTTCTCTTTGCTGCAAACTCCCGTTGATGGCAAACCCGTGCTGAGAATGTCCTCACTGCTCATACTACACCCAGAATCCTCTGGTCCAGTCACAGTTTCCTCACGGGCCTGACCCTTGAACAGGCTCGAGGTAAATTCTAACTGTTGTTGCTGGACACTGACAATAAAACTATCCTCTTTGCTGTCAGGCACTGCAGCTGTAAAATCCATGCTGAGGTGGTCTTCACTGCTGATTCCATTCTCCAGTTGGCACATGCTATATTCAGGATCCTCTGTACCAATCATATCCTCTTGGAGCTGAACCGTAGGCAGGGGCAAAGCCGATTTCAAAAGTGACTGCTGGTCACTGTGGGAAAAACATTCCATCTCATCTGTGCTTGCAAGTAATGATGCTGACAAACATGTGCTGGGAAGCTCCTCTCTGCTGATGCCATTCTCTGACTGGCACAGAACACTTGCAGAATTCTGTGAGGGTGTCACAATTTCCCCTTGGGCCTGAACCTTGGACTCCCATCTTTCTTGTTGGTCATCAAGAGCAATGCCGCCCTGGGTCTCAGACTTTGCACATGCAGAAGAAGTGATAACCTCCGTGACCTGATCTGCATGCTGCACTAGATGATCTGGAACGTTTTGAGAGGTGGAACTCACCTGAGAGACGCATCCATCCTTCGCGATTTTGGTACCGTTAAGAGCAGGCGTTCTATTGTGAGCTTCCTCTGGGGCCTCTCTGAGCAGGGACTCACAACAACTCACTGCTGTGACCTCTCGTGCAGCTGAAGACAGGACTTCAGTAATTAAACTTGCAGCAAGGCAATGCAGTTCATCCATGCTGTTGCTTTTGTCAGCTGGATGCCTCAGGTCTCCATTCTGATTTGGATTTTGGACTTCACAAGAATCGCTTGAAACTGGCGAGCTGGTAGAAACCGGACATGACGTGAGAAAGACAGGACTGGCAGTACAGTGGGACTGCTGGGACATAACTGGAGCGTACAGATCCAGAGTCTTGGGTGTAAAGGAGATAAACTCGTTTTTGGTGGAAGACCGGCTGTCTTGGAGGGTCTCGGAGAACTGCACAGCCAGTTCATTATCCCCTTCAGGCTCTGGACGATCTGCTTGGACTAACTCCAAAGTGTGTCCCACAACTGATAGCACATCCACAGAGTCAGTTTTCTGTTTGCTGAGTGTTTGATCCCAGGACTGTTCAAGCAAGGGGGAAGAATCAAACTCCTTTACCAATTCATTGCTTACAGCATCTGTCTCTGGTCTCTTCTGATGACTGGTCGTCTCTATGCAATTTGATGATGATGTAGTTAAACACAAGTCAGGCTTCTGACTGACCCTGTCAGGGCTGCTCTGTGGACTGTCTCTAGCTGCAATGCCATCACAAGACAGCTTTACTGATTCCACAACTACCAGTGGGGTCCCAAGAGCTGCTTCTGCTGAGGAGGATGTTGACAGTGTATTCTGATGTGCTACAACTTCCTGCTCACCAGGCTCTGGTTCTTTGGCGTTTGAGCCTTCCGAGTAGGTTACACAGCATGTTTCCTCCACTGTTTTACCGACACCCTCCTCAGGTGAAGATGGCAATCCAATGGCCTTTTCCTGTTTGCTGTCATCCCTGTTGATCTGCTCCTTCTTGCGCCAACTGTACCACCACAAGCCTAGGAGTGCAAGCACCCCAGGCAGTGTGTATGGAAGAAAGGACCGAGCCGTGAGTGGCATCTCCTGTGGATCCTAGGAACTGCTCCTAAACACAGAGTGGACAAAAGACAGCTGTGAGCTTAGTGGGTTGCAATGCACACCAGTAGTTGGCAAAGCAGTAAAGCAACTTATCTTGCAATCCAAGCAATTGTGGGTTAATGACCTTGCTCAAGAACATAATGATGGCAACTTGCCAGAGGTTGGCTTTGAACCCTGAACCTTCTGGTCCAGAGTCCAGTACCATAACTGCTAGACCACCATAATCTGCTAATCAAGGCTGCCAGAACACAAGCTTCATAATATCGGTGATCTACTACACAACAATCATGACAACACATATATTGTATTTAGTACAGGCCTACGAAATTCATGTTATTGCCCTGCAAGAAACCAAAACTGGACACTTTTACTCCGAAACAAAGTAGCAGAACTCGGCATGCAGTTATGTTTCAGGCAGTTATGTAAATGATTACAGATGGGGTCTGATTAGAGACTGGGTTTTGCCACGAGAGGGCATTAAAGTACTTCCCCTGCCATCTATAAAAAGGCTCTCAGAGGCTACCTTTTTTGGTAGTGTACCTCAGTAAGATCGTTGACATGCCTCTAGACCAGTATTTCCCAACCTTTGAGCCACAGCACACATTTCATGTTAAATAAATTGAGACTAGATTTATCATATTTCAATAAACATACTTTTTGTTACATGTTTCTTTGGTGGTGTGCCTTGTGATTTTTCTAATGTGAAACATGGGCCTGTTTAGCTGAACACAAAGCTGATTTCTTACTGCCCTCTAGTGGAAGAATGTAACTGTTCTATCTTGTTACTACAGGACACTTGGATAATCTTCCCCAGCGTACCTGATGATTTCTGACGACACCCTTATGTGCCATGGCACAGTGGTTGGGAAACACTGCTCTATACACACTAGAAGACATTTTACCCAGCTGAGAGACTCTGGGAGGGGATGCGTCATTGGACTGAGAGGAGCATCCTTTCAAATGTACAATTTTCCCCAGCAAGCTTAACCTTTAAAAATAATGTTGTAATCACTTACATATATCATCATTACATTCATACTTATAAAGTTTCATTTGATTCCAGCAACTTTTGGTGCGTTATTTTTGTCAGCGAGTGTAGCTTCACCAATATCTCCTACAGTACTGCAAATTAGGCTTAGCTGGCCCGTTGAAGCACCCATCGGATTACACACTGCTCTATAACTAACAGCTGCTCCATGTTTAAAAAGGATATCCAAGCATGCCTTTCCATAACTGAGCAGAAGTCCAGCCTGTCAAAAGAAGGGAATGCAAGGCAGGAGGCAACACGTCCTCTCTACATGACTTCCAGAGACAGAGCTTCACATAATAGGAAATTGTTAATAAACCTTCGCCTTGGACTTCAGGCAGATTTGGTGAACTTCTACCATACCAATGTGGATACACCATGTGCCTAACCAGCTTGGGCATGCCACCAGTTAAAGGAAACATCAGCGTGTGAAACAATTTCTGTGCCGTTCAACAACAAGTGTGACAAAATAACTGCCATCAAGTATACAGTGGTGCTTGAAAGTTTGTGAACCCTTTAGAATTTTATATATTTCTGCATAAATGTGACCTAAAATATCATCAGATTTTCACACAAGTACTAAAAGTAGATAAAAAAGAACTCAGTTAAACAACTGAGAAAAATATTATACTTGGTCATTTATTTATTGGGGAAATAATCCAACATTACATATTAGTGAGTGGCAAAAGTATGTGAACCTTTGCTTTCAGTATCTGGTGTGACCCCCCCTGTGCAGCAATAACTGCAACTAAACGTTTCCTGTAACTGTGGATCAGTCCTGCACACCGGCTTGGAGGACTTTTAGCCCATTCCTCCGTACAGAACAGCTTCAGCTCTGGGATGTTGGTGGGTTTCCTCACATTAACTGCTCGCTTCAGGTCCTTCCACAACATTTCCATTGGATTAAGGTCAGGACTTTGACTTGGCCATTCCAAAACATTACCTTTATTCTTCTTTAACCATTCTTTGGTAGAACAACTTCTCCAAACATAACACTTTTCTTTTAAACCTGGACTCATTCGTCCACAAAACATTCTTCCAATAGCCTACTGGCTTGTCTATGTGATCTTCAGCAAACTGTAGACGAGCAGCAATGTTCTTTTTGGAGAGCAGAGGCTTTCTCCTTGCAACCCTGCCATGCACATCATTGTTGTTCAGTGTTCTTCTGATGGTGGACTCATGAACATTAACATAACATGTGAGAGAGGCCTTCAGTTGATCTTTGTTGGTTGACCACTCCTGGGGAGGATAACAATGGTCTTGAATTTCCTCCATTTGTACACAATCTGTCTGTCTGAATTGGTGGAGTGCAAACTCTATAGAGATGGTCTTGTCATCTGTTCCAGCTTGATGAACATCAACAACTCTTTTTGAGGTCCTCAGAAATCTTTTGGTCGTAAATTGATACACTTCCACAAACATATTGTGAAGAGCAGACTTTGATAGATCCCTGTTCTTTAAACAAAACAGGGTGCCCACTCACACCTGATTGTTATTCCATTGAAAACACCTGACTAATTTCACCTTCAAATTAACTGCTAATCCTAGAGGTTCACATACTTTTGCCACTCACTAATATGTAATATTGGATAATTTTCCTCAATAAAGAAATGACCAAGTATAATAATGTCTCATTTGTGTAACTGGGTTCTCTTTATCTACTTTTAGGACTTGTGTGAAAATCTGATGATGTTTTAGGTCATATTTATGCAGAAATACTGAAAATATGCATGTCCTCCCCGGGTTCACGCGAGTTTACTCCGGTTCTGTCCCACATTCTAAAAACATGCGTGCTAGGTTAATTGGTGTTTCCAAAGTGCCCTCAAGTGTGTACACGTGTGTGTATGTGTCCTACAAAAAACTGGCATCCTGCCTAGGGCTGTTTGTGCCACATGAGTAGATACCGGCTTTCCTGTGACCCTGACTAGAATTATACAGATAAGGCAATGAAATAATCACACCCCAATAAATTACAGGCCATTTTACCATAAACTGCTGTTTGACCCACTAGTACACGATACAACTAGTGTCCTGAATGGAATTTTTTACATTTACGCCAATAAATCAAATTCCTCACTAAACGCATGCAGAATTCTGTGCAGCCAGCAGGTACCCATGCCCTCCACATCCGTTCTAGGTAAGAGGCCTGAACTTTGTTCACTTTCTTTTATGCTTTACTTTATTGACATGTGTGTAAATAAATGCAAGTGATTCAGTGAGTTGCTAAAAACAGCTCAGGTTGGCCTTCCAACGTCATGGTAAAGTCAAAAAACTTATATAGGGTTTTTTTTTTAAACACACACAACAGAGTATTGTCTCAAAGCAGGTTTACAACCGTCTAGGCCAACAGCCCTAACTGAGCAAGTCTAGAGCAACAGAGGTAAGGACAAACCCTAAATGTGATGAGAGAGAAACCTTGGAAGGACCTTGATCAAGTATCGTATTTATGGAAAAAAAAGAAAAAGACCCAGCCACTTTACGCCCGGATAAATGGGGAGGGTTGAGTCAGGAAGGGCATCAAATCTGACATGCAGTGACCAACTGTGGCAAACCCTAACGGCTACAGCCGAAAAAGTATCATCATAGATAAATTAAAAGGTTAAGTGCTTATTAAACTACAATAATTATTAGAAAACTACAATACGAGCTAGAAATAATGGAAGCAGGACTCCTGACATCTGAAAGTTCCCTATGGTTCAGTTTTCCGTAATGAGCTGCATTTGGATAGTGGGGTATAACCATAATTACCCCCCCCCCCCCAAAAGGGCCCAACAGTGGCAGCCTGGCAGTACTCAGACTTGAACCCTGTACTTTTTGGTCCATAGTCCCATACCTTAGCCACTGTACCAGAACAGTCACAAATTGGAAATATAACCATAATCCAGCTACAAGTTTCACAGTTCGAAAGCTAAAGAAGGGTGGCACAGTGGTTAGAGCCTTCGCCTCACAGCTCTAGAGTCCCAAGTTTGAGTCCCAGACACTTTGAGAGAAATCTGAACGTGCTCTCCATGTCTGCATGGCTTTCCTCAGAGCACTTCCACATTCAGTTTTCCTCCCACAAAGACAGTCACCTTTGTGTCTCAAAACTTTCCCAATGTGACTGATGTGAGCACCCTTTACAAGTTTGGTTACTGTCTTGCATACTGTGCTGCCATTTATATATTTTTGCATTAAGCAGGTATTGAAAAGGAATGAAGCTTGAATGCCAGTGTCCATGTTGTGCAGTGGGCCAATATGCCAGCCCACCACCCCAGTGACCCAAGTTCAAAGACCAAAGACTCAGCCAAAAAAAAACCCCTCAAAATATCTAAAACTAACAGACCGAATGTTGCATTTACTGACTATATTTAGATACAACTGCAATACCTGCTACCACAAATGCAAGTAGGCACTATAGTGGTACTTTGGTTCTTGACTACCTCGGAACTTTGACACATTTTCACTAGAAAAATGTGTCTTTTTTTCTAATCGTTTGCTCAGTACTTGGCACACTTGCTAAAACTTGTATTGAGATGCGCAAAAACCCAGAAACCCAATTCACAATTCAGTACACAGTGATTGAGATTCACAAAAGCCCTTGTTCAGTGAAGATCTCCACTGTGTTTATCATGTTTTTCTTTATTTATACATCTACAGTACTGTATTGTTAGTGCAAATAAGTCTCCATGTGTCCTAAAATGCTTAGTTTATAAAAGCCAACCAAAAGCAAAACAAGAACTGAATGCTCAAGAACACAATCCATTACTCAGTAAATCACATGAGATTTTTCAACTCTATTATAAAATAAGCTTTGTGTTAATGAGTTTGGCCACCTGTAGGTTAAACATTAACTTATTTAACATAGCATCCTTTCGATATCTCCACTATTATACAGTATAGACTGCTCTACCAAACACAAACTCCTCAGTTCATGATACATTTATGAAGGATTTGTTGGAATATATCCCCTTCAGAAATCAGGGAGCACCTGTACAACAACTCCATTAATGTAAATAATACCTTATACAGTTTCAACTTTCTGGGGGTCTGGAATGGATTAACTCACATTATTCCTTATGGGAAAAATTCGGTACTCTTCATCACTGTACATGGAGAGAACATACAAACTTCACACAGACAGAAGATGAGCTTAGAACCTGAGTATCTGGAGCTGTGCGACATCTATCCCCCAATTTAACACACTGATACTTAATTTTGGGGTACAGGAACAAAAGAAGTTAAGAAAACTCTGCTGTAAAGGCTCTTTTTTTCTTTATTGTTCTGCATTGTCTAAGTAAAATAAATCTAATGAATTCTGAATAACCAGGTCATAGTGGTTAGGGAGTGCTGGAGAAATCTATATCAGACACTTTATATATCAAGTGGTGCTTGAAAGTTCTGAATTTTCTATATATCTGCAATATAGTTCACACAAGTCCTTAAAGTACACAAAGATAACACAGTTAAGCAAATGAGTCAAAAATATTGTTCTTGGTCAGTTATTTTAAATGATCCAATACTACAGATCTGAGAGAGGCAAAAATACGTGAATTGCCTAACCTATAGGATTAGCACTTGTGTCAGGTGTTTTCAAACAATGGGATGACACTCCGTGTGAGTGAGCACGCCGTTGTATTTAAAGGACAGGGATCTATCAGTCTGACCTTCACAACACATTTATGGAAATTATATCATGGCATGAACTATACCTCTATAGTCTTTGTACTCTACCAATCCAGAGTCAGACAGATTGTGAACCAATGGAAAAAATTCAAGTTAGTTGTTACTATCTTGACCAACAAAAGATCATTCCAAGAGCAAGGTCTGTAAGTCTGCGAGGTCACAGAAGGACCCTAGGTAACTTCTAAGGGCCTCTCTCATGCTGTCGCAGTTTAACGTTCATAAATCCACTGAGGGGAAAAACAAATGTGCATGGTAGTGTTGCAAGGAGAAAGCCACCTCTCTCCAAAAAGAACACTGCTGCCTATGATGTGAAACATGGTCACCTGAGAAAGCTATTGTAACAACATTCTGTGGATGGATGAGACCAAAACTGAGCTTGTGGTTTAATACAGTGGTGCTTGAAAATTTGGGGACCCTTTAGAATTTTCTATATTTCTGCATCAGATTTTCACACAAGTTTCACAGCAATATCACATATTAATGAGTGGCAAAAGTAAGTGAACCTTTGCTTTCAGTATCTGGTGTGACCCCCCCTGTGCAGCAATAACTGCAACTAAATGTTTCCTGTAACTGTTGATCAGTCCTGCACACCAGCTTGGAGGAATTTTAGCCCATTCCTCCGTACAGAACAGCTTCAGCTCTGGGATGTTGGTGGGTTTCCTCACATTAACTGCTCGCTTAAGATCCTTCCACAACATTTCCATTGGATTAAGGTCAGGACATTGACTTGGCCATTACAAAACATTAACTTAATTCTTCTTTAACCATTCTTTGGTAGAACGGTTTGTGTGCTTGGGGTCATTGTCTTGCTGCACCACTTTCTCTTGATATTCAGTTCATGGACAGATGTCCTGACATTTTCCTTTAGAATTCTCTGATATCATTCAGAATTCATTGTTCCATCAATGATGGCAAGCCGTCCTGGCCCAGATTCAGCAAAACAGGCCCGAACCATGATACTAACCCCACCATGTTTCACAGATGGGATAAGGTTCTTATGCCTGAATGCAGTGTTTTCCTTTCTCCAAACATAATGCTATTCTTCTCACCTAAAAAGTTATATTTCGGTCTCATCCGTCCACAAAACATCCTTCCAATAGCCTTCTGGCTTGTCCACGTGATCTTTAGTAAACTGCAGACGAGCAGAAAAGGTTCTTTTTGGAGAGCAGTGGCTTTCTCCTTGCAACCGTGCCATGCACATCATTGTTAGTCAGTGTTCTTCTGATGGTGGACTCATGAACATTAACATTAGCCAATGTGAGAGAAACCTTCAGTTGCTTAGAAGTTACCCTGGGGTCCTTTGTGACCTAGCCAACTATTACATGCCTTGCTCTTGGAGTGATCTTTGTTGGTCGACCACTCCTGGTGAGGGTAACAATGGTCTTCAATTTCCTCCATTTGTACACAATCTGTCTGACAGTGGGCTGGTGGAGTCTAAAGTCTTTAAAGATGGTTTTGTAACCTTTTCCAGCCCGATGAGCATCAACAACTCTTTTTCTGAGCTCCTCAGAAATCTCCTTTGTTCGTGCCATGATACACTTCCACAATCGTGTTGTGAAGAGCAGACTGTGATAGATCCCTGTTCTTTAAATAAAACAGGGTGCCCACTCACACATGATTGACATGCCATTGATTGAAAACACCTGACTCTAATTTCACCTTCAAATCAGCTGCTAATCCTAGAGGTTCACATACATTTGCCACTCACTAATATGTCATATTGGATCATTTTCCTCAATAAATAAATGACCAAGTATAATGAGCAAGCCTAACAGTGACAAGGAGAAACTCCCTAAACATAAGAAAAGATCTTTGAGAAGACCAACAACCTCAAATTCTTCCAAGCTGATGTGCAGAACGAATCAACAGTTTCACAATAGTTTTAGGTGCAGTTATTGCTGCACCTGGGGTCTCCCCAGACACTAAAAACAAAGGTTCAAATACTTTTGACACTTACATATATGCAGAGACATATGTGGAAAGGAAATAAATTCTATAGGGTTCACAAACTTCATAAAACAGAAGCACGGAAAAACTGGCAAGACCTACGAGTTAAAATCGGCACTAGTGTGTTTCATTATTTACTGTTACAGTTGAACATGTGTTTGGAATTGTGCTTCTACAGTTGCATGTAGTCCGTCCATATAAGTAGACCGGCTCTTTTTTCTATATAAGGAGCGTCAACATTACGGTAGGAGATGCAATAAACGGGTGTAAAGTAGGAGTGTTGCTTTAATAGTTAGACCCGTATTAGCGTGGAACGGTGTATGCTGTGAATCTCTTTAGATGGCAGTCAGCCCCCACACACATATATATATATACACACACACATACACACCCACAAACGTGTAAACGTGCTCCTGTATAATGTCAGCTGGTGTTCCCTGCTACTGCGTGTTCACCTTGGACGAGGTTAAATAAAGGCGAACATGGAGCCGCTGTGGCTCTACGGTGGCCTGCACACACCGAGCCACGCCGCCGCACGACCTTGGGGTGGGATAAACTACCGTTAGATAACACAGAGAGGCCCTATATAAAGCAAACAAAAAACGACCACACGCGGTTTAAGCATCTTCTGCTCTCTTCCTACAGCAACGCTGATGCTGCGCTTTGACATACGCACCCACACGAGCTCCACGCTGGTTCTGAGCGAAATTCCTCTATATTACCGTAGTTAATTCTCTGATATACAACCGGGGGATCATTATCGTGCCTATACGTATCACATGAACGGTCATACATATAACAGAGTCGGAAAACTCACCAGAACGCACGGTGTCCGAAATAAACTCGGCATGTGGCGCATGGTGTATTAGGACCCATGCGCGCTAACTCGCTAGTGCTAACACTAAGTCACTGTTAATTCATTTAAACATTTATCTAAGACATGCATAAAACCAGCGATACTGCTGATGTTCTGATCCGTATCCAAACAGCGGGCTTGAAGGCGCCGTGACTGAAGTGCTGCTAAGCTACAATTTGACCTAATGCAGGTTTATTACAGTAGGCCAAGGCGCTGCGTGAATCGTGCTGCCTTCATGTGCTTTCTAAAATCAACGTAAAATCGGGTTCCAGAAAACAAAAAGGTGCACATGCGTCGCTTCCAAGTGGAACAATTATGAATCGTGCGACTCGTTTCTGACCTTTAGCCTTTCATCACGCCGGAGGAAAGTAGATCCACTCGATATTGGTCAGTTTTTTATTTATTTATTATTATTAAATGCGGCTTGTTAGTGATAGAGAACGATTAGGACAAACAATCGCTTTAATCTTGGTGTATTTAAAAACAATACATTTATCATAAAGGTCAGTGTAAAAACAGATCCATTTAGATCTAGACTAGCTAAGTAGGGTTAGCGGCGCCGTTGAAAGCAGACTTTGTAATTACGAAACGAATTGTAGCGCCTTTCAAGGAGCACGTGAAGGAAGCACAATGCAATGTGTCCAGCACCTGTCTACTAGAAAACTCCACGCGGCTTGACTTTGATCACCTATTGTTACACGATTCTACGATATTTATGCAGAAACACTACATTATAAACAGCCCTCCTAGCTACCATCAACTACTATACCACCTAATCGAGCAGGTTTTATAATGGCATTCATATTTTAGCCATTCTACTGCATTATACCGGGTTATTCTGCAATTTGATCGTCCTGAATATCAGAAGTTAAGTGATCATGTTAAAATTCTGCAACTATTAACCTGCTAGATGCCTGGTAGTTTTAAATATAGTACACTCACGTGTCCCACGCATGTTATCGACATCATGATCCATGTATTAATCTCATTTATATATTAAAAAGGTTTACAGTAGTTCTAGACGTCGAATTAATTAACCTGAATGCTGTCAAGGTAAGTGATCACAGACTGGGCTTTATTAAGTGGGAGCTATAAAGCTACAGCTAGATAAAGGGCAAGCGAGGGGCTTCGTACCAATCCACATTAAGGTTACTACACTATGTAACAAATTAATACAGCACCTATGGTGCGGTCCTACACCGCATTTAGCTTCACTATTTATTTAATCCAGTAACTGGTGATTTGAGATGAGGCCAGTTTAAGAGCTGGCAGGCTAAGCAGCTAGTACCCAATGTCCCGAGCTAACATGCTGTCTGGATCACAGTCCTTCCAGCTTTTGAATACTCACCGGGTCTGAGTGTCCTCCGTTCGGCCAGTGTGCACCACATACCCGGGATAAAGTTCAGCAACAATCCCGCTATTCCGGGCCGGGTCCTTCCAATCGCCGTCCCTGCTTGATGTCTCCCGGTCTCCTTCCCACGTGCTGACCGAGAGAAAGCACTCCAAACAGAGGCGGATCAGCTGATCAGATCCCGCGATACCTACCAAGATCTCGCCAAGGACGATCGATAATAAGACGTCCCAAACATGGCTGCGAAGTAAACGTTACATTGAGTTTTGTTCAGTAAACCTGTTGTTTTACTTTATTTTCTTAGTAGCTCAGAGTTTCTTCTTGCGTTTACCTATATCACCTCTTTACAAAGTTTTCGTCAGACGGTGTTGTAACTGTTTTTTTTAAGCCTTTTCCACATTTATGCAAAAATATGATCTAGAACAACAGTTTTTCACACAAGTCCAACAGTGTATAAGAAGAACACAATTAGATACAACAAAATATACTGCTCAAAAAAAAAGGGAACACCTGGAGTTATATTGTGTTGTTTAAGTGTTCCCTTTATTTTTTTGAGCAGTATATATACTTGGTAGCTTGATTACTGAGGAAAATAATCCAATATGACATGAGCTTTTCTATGTGTGACCTTCTAGGCTGAAGGTGAAGTTGAAGGTAAAATTAGGCAGGTGTTTTCAGTCAGTAGGATGACAGTCAGGTCTGAATAGGCACCCTGTCGTATTTAAATCAGACAAATTGTGTACAAGCAGAGGACTTTACAGTCCATTGTTATCCTCCCCAGGACTGGTTGACCAACCAAAGATCCCTCCAAGTGAAATGCATGTAAAAGTCTGCAAGGTCACAAAGGAACTGGGTGTAACTTCTAAGCAGCTAAAGGACTTTCTCACATCTAAGGTTAGCATCCATGACTCCACCACCAGGAGCGCACTGAACAACGATGTGCATGGAATCACTGCAAGGAGCAAGCCATTACTCTGTAAAATTGAACAACGATGCCCTTCTGCTGTTTGCTAAAGATCATGTGGGTAAGGCAGAAGGCTACTATGGAAAAATGGTTTGCAGACTGATGGCATAATAAAACATTTTGGTTTAAATGTGAAGCCTTATGTCTGGGGAAAGAAAGACACTGTATTCCAGCCTAAGATAACCCATCTATAACATGCAGTGATATTACCATGTTTGGGCCTGTAGTGAAGCAGCTGGGCCAAGGGGGCTTCCCAACATTGATGGAACAACGACTTATGTATTACACCAGCAAATTATAAATGAAAAATATTGGTACATCTGTCAGTGAACTGAATCTCAAGATCATGGGTCATTGAATCTACAACAACCCCAAGTGCACAAGTCATTGTTCCAAAGAATGGTTAAAAAATAATGTTAATGTTTTATAATGGCCAAGTCTTGACCTTAATGCAATGGAAATGCTATGGAAGGTCCTGAAGAGAGCAGTTCATGTGAAGAAATCCACCAACATCCCAGAGGTGAAGTTGGTCTGCACAAAAGAATGGGCTAAAATTAGCTTTATGGAATTTTCTTTAAATTATTTGATCTGAGGCTGAATCTGCAGACATGTAGGGCCAATTGTTCCCATGTTAATGAGAGACTAAGAGAATTTGGCTTCCCATCAAGATTTTGTTTGTGGCTTGTGGTTTTGTTAAAATCTACTATTCTGAATAAAACTGCCTAGGTTTTTTTTAATCATTTTGTGTGCAAGGTCATGTCTCCATGATTACCATGTAAAACATACTTCAAGCTTCTTTTATATATTGATCATATTTTCCATATTTTGGAGTGTGAAACCAAAAGTGAAAACACTTGACAAAAAGTTTGATATTTATTTATTATTTGATATCACTGTAACAGGGTAGTGGACAACATTTATTATGAACACAGGTATAATTAAATTGCCATGTTATACATGTACAGCAACTAACTGCTTTACAAAAAAAAGCAATACAATGTCTTATTTACAATCATATAACTTCCCATTTTACACAAAAATATTTACAGATGACATATGTGCTGTTTACAAATGTGGGTGCAATTATAACGTGGTAAATGCTTCAGACCGACACAGTTTTGCATTATAAAATACACATTACTAGTTTTCAATGTACTCAGTGTTCTTAAACTACAAAATGTGATGAAAATGGGTAATACCTTATGTAACACCATAGTTCATACACATTTCCAAAGGTTGAAGGGCAAGCATGCTTCCAATAAACTGATCTGCAGGTAGAATATCAACAAGCCTGCACCTGTAGCTTTAGATACTGGACTATCTCGTCTTCTCCTGAGAACTTGGACAATTCAGTTCAGCTGTATTACCCTAAACTTGATGGCTTATGAATGAGGGAAGAAGAGAAATCACCTTGGCTAGCTGACTCATCTTTACTCAGCTCAGATCATTTGTGTGGAGTAGAATTATTCTAAAATGGATCTAACCTGAATTAAAATGTGCAATAGTACAACACTGATGGGATGAAAATGGTAATACTGGAAATACCAATACTGTACTACACTTGCACCCTAACATGACTGCAGTTATATACAGACACTGGGGGCAACACACTGAGGAAATTTCGAAAGCTATAAGATGTGGACAATGAAAACAAGACAAATAAAAAGTAATCAAGCACACAACCCGACTGTCGTACAGATTTGGTCCCAAATCCAAAGCCAACCTCGAGGCCCTGCCCTTTATAATTTACCATGTAAGTCCATTTGTTCTTAGTAGATGGTTATAGTGGTTGAGAAAATTAGCACTGGTTCTCAGCGACAGATAACAGCGACTTTGGCTTCCTTAAGCGTAATGCATTTGGTAGGTGCCCTTCTTTTGTAGTGTTAGTTTCCCTTTAAAAGAAGAAAAGACCTAACTGAAAGACAAGGTACAATTGTGTCTAGGGATCATTTTCTCTTCTATAAAATAAGAAGGGGGGTGTTTGAGAATATTGCACATAATCAGAGTCCTCAAGTCATGGCCTTTATATGTAATACACTGTGTATACTATTGAATGTAGTGGCATCTAGCTAAAAACGTGTAAATCTATATAAGAGGGGAAGGACGTGAACATAATGCACATACAGATTAGTGACATGTGAGAAGCAGGAAAAAAAAATCAAGCACATGGACATTAGGAGAGACAATCCATTGTGATAAACCTATGACAGTCAGAAATGCGAGCTATCCATTGGTGCAATGTCACCATGCCTCGCTCTGGTATCCTGGGACTGGAGTCGTGTACCGCTTTGCTAAATGCACTGTGACCGAAACACCACTTCATCCTTTCTGTCTTATGCCCTTTAAGTAGACAAAACAGCCAAACACCAAACTAAAATCACTCGAAATGGCTGCAGTTGCATCAGAACTATGCCGAACTCCCTCCTCTCAATTGTCATTTTGACGGGATTTGAACCATATAGCACTCGTCAGCATTATTGTTTTTGGTATTATTATTCGAACATTGGATGGTTATAGGACGACGATTATAAGAGATACCTTCATCTGATTTTGCGTTATGTAACTTCACAATAAATATCTACAATAAATGCAGCAAGTAATGATACTTATATATTCTTTTTTTCTTTCTTTTTTTGTTTTTATACAGTGCAGCGATTTATGGACTTGAACATTTCTCAATAATTAGTACCTGTTTTCTCTCTCCTCAGCTTATCTTACAAACTATACACAGCTGATAGACCTGACAAAGGCACACAATGGACAAAACAACAACCCAAAATGTGTGAGCATCATTGTTGTCATGATCATTATCACTTCCATAGATACACCTGCTCGGTATCAGAATGACATCTAATAGCAGTCAAGATTTCAAGCTTGTGGATAACAGGTTCTGGAAAGGCCCACCCAGGACCGATACATCCAGGCAAATCCTGACATTTGAGGCCGTCATTCTCCACAGTCAGTTTTGGTCAGGTGTTGTAGTGGTTATAATCAGTCAATGCATGGTATGATCATTCTCCCAGACCTCCCCATGACGGGCCTAAAAGATCTCAGAACGTTTTAGAGCAAGCTGGTGGCTTGTTCTAAAGTCTGTCAGAGTAAATTAGCAGACCATATGTACGGGTTTGCTCTGGCTCTCCTGACCTTCAGACCAGAAGTAGTCAGAAGAGAAACTGCGTGAACTCCAGAGACGTGCAAGTTTGCATTTGCTCTTATTTCACCTGTCGAAGCATCCTCGTATGATTAATGTTTGCGTGTGTGGGATAATCTCGGCACTGCTGTTCAGAAAGTTAATGCTAGTCCTCATCCTTTACTGGGTTCCTCATGAAAAGCTCAAACTAAAGCAGATCTTTTACGCTGGAACCGTCTAAGACTGGTAACAGAACAGAAACGGTTTATAGAGAAGGAGAGACAGATCTCAGAGCCAGGTCAGACGATTTTCTTGATGCTGGTGCGTTTGAAGCTGCCGGTGCTTCGTTGTTTCTGCACCTGGCTGGCCGAACCGTGGCGTGCTCGGCCGCTGCTGCACAGACTGGAGGTGGGGGACAGCTCCACATTCTCCTTATCAATACCTGCAGAAAAGGGCACATTTTAAACTTAAAGCCTTTGTACACAACAAGTGAGAGACAAGCATTATGACAATAGTTTACTTATCTAATCTACCAACATTTGTGGTTTGTGGTCTGTTGCCATCTTTAAACCTGTACTGAGAACAGAGGCGAAAACTCATCTACCGAAAACGGATTAGTATGATGTCTAATGACAGCGGTTTTAAACAAAGATTTATAGGAACTAGTGAGAATTTGCGAGTACACTTATGGATTTTTCACTCAATGCAATTGTAAATGAATCCCTATTGCATCGTATATCAATACATTGTATATCTTTTTTGCCTCCCCAATTTGGTCTGCTTAATTCTTCAGTCTGATGACATGCTGTCACTGAAACCCGACCCCCTCCACCGGGACAAGAGGGCCACAGACCAGCGAGTGCATCTGTACAACCCAAGGGCATTCAACCAGGTCTTTCCATTTCCAGGTCGTAGACTTCCATGTTGGGAATGAATCCGCATGGAGGAATGTACTACACTTGCCGTGTCAATCATCCATTTCTATTTACCAAGCATTTTTCTAAACATTGTGTCAAAGAAATAAAAAAAGGAAATGCAGAAGATTTCGGACTCGTTGGTCTGGTGGAATTCAGAGGGAAGTGCGATACTGGTATTTTTTATTGGTAAGTTGGTAACTTTTACTGGTAAGTTTTATTTACACAGTATAAACAAAGTGCTTACAGCTAGAGTTATATTTGACAAGCATCAACTGGAGCTAGGGTGTGTGCACCAAAAATGATGCAATCGCTGTGTTTCCGTCCCGGCATGCTAACCCCGTGTGCCATCTTGGCGCATGGTCGTGCACCTCTGAATTTCTGTAACAATGGCTCTCAATTTTGAAGCAGCTCTTGCAGAGTAGGTATGCCTCTACAATCATTATTATGATACATGTACAAGAGATCACAGAGATACTCAGATGGAACACAATTCTAGCGAATGTAAGCGTCAAGTACAAATAAATGCCTAATGCGCCGTGTGTGGAGTTGTGCGTGACCCTCTCAAACTAAAGTGCAACTAGGGCTTAGGACCGGTTTATTGAATTAGTCACTTTAATAAAAGGCCGTCAATTGCAATCCAGTAGTCTCACATCACATACAGTGGGGCAAAAAAGTATTTAGTCAGCCACTGATTGTGCAAGTTCTCCTACTTAGAAAGATGAGAGAGGTCTGTAATTTTCATCATAGGTACACTTCAACTACAAGAGACAAAATGAGATAAAATCCAGGGAAAAAAATCCAGGAAATCACACTAAGATTTTTAAATAATTTAATTCATTCATAGATCCTGGTGGAAAATAAGTATTTGGTCACCCACAAACAAGCAAGATTTCTGGCTCTCACAGACCTGTAACTTTTTTTCAGAAGCTCTTCTATCCTCCACTCGTTACCTGTATTAATGGCACCTGTTTGCCCTCGTTATCTGTATAAAAGACACCTGTCCACAGCCTCAAACAGTCAGACTCCAAACTCAACCATGGCCAAGACCAAAGAGCTGTCGAAGGACACCAGGAAGAAAATTATAGACCTGCTCCAGGCTGGGATACAATAGGAAAGCAGGTTGGTGTAAATAAATCAACTGTGGGAGCAAATGTAAGAAAATGGAAGACATTCAAGACCACTGATGATCTCCCTCGAACTGGGGCTCCACGCAAGATCTCATCCCATGGGGTCAAAATCATCATGAGAACGGTGAACAAAAATCCCAGAACTATACGAAGGGACCTGATGAATGTCCTGCAGAGAGCTGGGACCAAAGTAACAAAGGCTACCATCAGTAACACACTACGCTGAGAGGGACTCAGATCCTGCAGTGCCAGGCGTGTCCCCCTGCTTAAGCCAGTACATGTCCAGGCCCGTCTGAAGTTTGCCAGAGAGCATATGGATGATCCAGAAGAGGATTGGGAGAATATCATGTGGTCAGATGAAACCAAAATAAAACTTTTTGGTACAAACTCAACTCGTCATGTTTGGAGGAAGAATGAATGCGGAGTTGCATCCCAAGAACACCATACCTACTGTGAAGCATGGGGGTGGAAACATCATGGTTTGGGGCTGTGTTTCTGCAAAGGGGACAGGATGACTGATCCGTGTTAAGGGAAGAATGAACAGGGCCATGTATCAAGAGATTTTAAGCCAAAACCTCCTTCCATCAGTGAGAGTATTGAAGATGGAACGTGGCTGAGTCTTCCAGCATGACAATGATCCCAAACACACCGCTCAGGCAACGAAGCAGTGGCTCTGTAAAAAGCATTTCAAGGTCCTGGAGTGGCCTAGCCAGTCTCCAGACCTCAACCCCATAGAAAATTTGTGGAGGGAGTTGAAAGTCCGTGTTGCCCAGCGACAGCCCCAAAACATCACTTCTCTAGAGGAGATCTGCATGGAGGAATGGGAGAAAAAAAAAAAAACAGCTAGAGTGTGCAAACCTGGTGAAGACTTACAGGAAACGTTTGACCTCTGTCATTGCCAACAAAGGTTATGTTACAAAGTATAGAGTTGAACTTTGTTATTGACCAAATATTATTTCCCACCATAATTTACAATTCAATTCTTTAAAAATCCTACAATGTGATTTCCTGGATTTTTTTTCTTCATTTTGTCTCTCATAGTTGAAGTGTACCTATGATGAAAAGTACAGACCCCTCTCTCATCTTTCTAAGTAGGAGAACTTGCACAATCAGTGCCTGACTAAATACTTTTTTGCCCCACTGTAGCATGTGGTCCATGATTGCATATTTATTTGGGAGGGGGGTTGGAGGAGTTAAAATCTGGACTACTAAATGGCGTTCAAATCCGTGCTCTGTCAAGCTGCCAGTATAAGGTATTAAGCAAGGCACTAAATCCTCATCTAGTTGGTTAACTTGCAAGTCGCATGGTATATGATAAAGACAGTGGTACCTGGGTTCTCAACCACCTCGGGACTCGCCAAATTCGGTTCTCGACCCATTTTGCCTAGAAAAAGTTGCGTCTCTGTTCTCCTTGTTTGCTCAGTACTCTGTACAATAGCCCTCAGAGAATATCTCCATTATGTTCTTTTTCTTTATTTTTACAGTAATCATTACTTATCATAGTATCCCTTCCATATCTCCATTATTATACAGTTTAGGCCGCTCTACCAAACACTTGTTAAACTCCTCAGTCTTGATACAATTAACTTATGACTGGTTTTGTTTGGAATGTTTTCCTATCTTAAATCAGGGAGCACCTGTACAATACAACTCCATTAATGCATATAATGGACAGTGTGGATTTTCTGGGGGTCTGGAACGAATTAATTCAATTTACATTATTTATTAGTGGAAAATTTGCTCGGTACTGGAACAAATTAACAGCGAGAACCGAGGTACCACTGTACTGTAAATGTATTGTTAAGTTTGTGGTGGAATTATCGTCCAGGGTTCTGCCAATCAATGCATCAATCTTCACATCTTTAAACGAATGATACCCATCTGGGAAGGTAAAGGCTAACCTGGGCTTCCTCTGAGACACATGAAGACAGCAACAGCAGAACACACTTGAAGGAGAACACCAACAGTTCTATACTGCATATATGAGCGAAAGAAACACACAACTGGCTACATGACCATCAGTTTCCAGATTCCGATCACTCAGATACGACCAATCGTGCCTGCATGACACCCGGCCCACCTGCAAACCACTATCGGGTCTCAAATTTGGATCACTGCAGTGGTGGCCTTGTAAACAGTCCTTGTGCTAACTGTGTGGTGGCTTTCTTTATCCATTCATTCAGGTCATACCTGTTTAATCCAATTCAGGGTCACAGGGGGCAAGACAGGGACCAACCAAAGACAGGGAGCCAATCTATCACAGAGCACATACACTCACCCTGGAACACGTTACAGACCTAGAGCACATTGTCCCAATTTTAAAGTTTGGTGGAGGAGGGCTAATGCTACAGGGTTGTTTGTCAGGGGTTGGCCTAGGCCCCTTTGTTCCAGTCGAGAAAAATGTTAATGCTTCAGCAATAAAAACATTATGGAAAATTCCATGCTTCCAACTTTGTGGGATCAGTTTGGGGAAGGACCTTTCTGTTCCAGTGCACATAGCAAGATCTGTAATGAGCCCTAACCTCAATCCCATAGAACGTCTTTGGGATGGACTGGAATGTGAATTGCAAATGAGGCCCTCACAAAGAAAAGAAAAAAAGAAATGAAAAAAATTTAGGCGTCAACTACATAGTAATTCTTAGGGATTTAGAATGTAATGTCATAAAAGTTCCTGCAGGTGTCCCAATACTTTTGTTCATATAGTGCATCAGGTCCATTAATATTTCTCATGTAAAAATCCTACACATAACCTGACTTCCTTCCACATTACATTCCAACATCAGCCAGAAGGTGGCGCATTTAACTCTGAGAACTTCCTCGAGGAACTGTTGTCACTGTTGTGGTACAGCTTTGTAACCTATCAATCCCCGAACAAGGTAATGCAAGTTGAAACGATAGTATTGCTCTAACTTGACAGGCTAGCTTCCCTACATGTAAGGTCAGCAGCACATTGAAAGGAGGTTTGGACGCAGCAGCAATGGGTGAATACCTGGGAGGACGAGGTGTGGTGGAAACACAGCCGACTTAGAGCAAGGTAGAGAGGCTTCACATAGACATGCAGGTACATACACAGAAAGGAGTGGAAAAAAAGCAGACATGAGTGACATTCACAACTCAAAAGAGAAAGACAGAATGAATGGAAATAACAGAAATGAGCAAATAAAACTTGTTAATATATGATCTCTTCAAAACAATGACAACTCCATAAATCTAACTGGAGGCATTAAGCGGTCCTAACAACACACATCAATTACTGTTAATGGTTAGGAAGTAGTGAAAGTCACTAGGAAAAGTCACTCAGAAAATGCTACATTTTAAATTCAATGGTGGATCCACATTAACTGGGGGTAACTAAATGGCAAAACTTTGGAAACTACATTTTAACTGCCTCCTTTCACCATCATTACCACCACAGAAAGAACACTCAAGACAAGCGATAGGCACTAAAATCAGTTACCAAAGTCTGCAAACTATAGAACTGGACATTATTTGCCCATCACAGCTCTATAGTTTAGGCTTGTACCAGCGGTTTTCGGTGGCATCTCTTCTGCTGTCCTGCCATGGGACAAAGTCGGGGAGCGTCTATAAACTACGGGGCCCTCTGAATGGACAGCGCGTCCCAAATAAAGAAGAGAGAGTGCAGTGAGGTTAATGTAGATTCAAATGCACAGATGAGAATGCACACACACACACACACACAGAACTTCAGCACACCTTTTGATTGGTTAACAAACTAGACATGCCTTTTAAATGTTAGTGACAGTTCATAACAAAAGGAAACCACACAGTACAACAACCACCTCCGTTAATGAGAAACAGCTAGACATGCATATGCATGCTCCTGAGTGTGTGTGTGGGGTGGAAGTGTGGGGGTTTAACTCCTGACCTGGCGAGTGCTGCGAGGTTGCCAGTGAGGTCATAGAGTTGGACAGGTTGAGGTTGGCAGTGATGCTCAGCTGGCTCTGAACCACCGGAGGGTACGGAGATGTTGGCGTTCGCTGAGATTCCTCACCTCCCTCCTCTTCGATACCTGGGAGGTATGTATCAATCAAAGCATCCAGGAACTTCACCACCAGCTCTGCATAATCTGGGATTTGGGTTTGCTGTGGACAGATGAAACACACAGAGAAAACAAAAGGTTTGGTAGTGTTTTGGGGGTTCTTTGTGTTGCTTTTTTGTGTTTCAGTGTTGTTTTGAGTGACAATACTAGAACCAAAAACAATGGTATCTCACGAACTCCAAATACAGATCACATTTCTAATGTATTTACAGCTGGTGAAAGACTCCACACAGCCAACAATTTCACTATTAATCTGCTGCTGCTGCTCAAACTGAAGCTTGCTGGTCAACTTCATGTCATTTGTTAATAAACATCCATTCCTGCATTTCAGGCAGACCAGTCCAGTACCCATACCCTACTCTTCTGCAGCCATGCCTTTGTAATGTGTGCAGCAAGTGGTTTTGCATCGTCTTGTTGACAATATGTTGACATGATGTTCATCTGCTGGAGCTCCACTCAAGCTGCTTTCGTCATCAGCTCCAGCCCCACCATACCCGGGCCACTTAATGCCGATGTGCATACTTCACATTTTATTTTAACTTTGACTCCATGACTTTAGTTTCGCTCTTAGATTTATCATCTACGCCGCCCAAGGAGGTTGGGTCCCTTTTTGAGTCTTGGACCTCCTAAGGTTTCTTCCTAGAACTAGGGAGTTTTTCCTTGCCACTGTCGCCCTAGGCTTGCTCAATTTGGGATTGGACGTAGTTATTAGGAGATCATCTAAACTTGTAAAGTTGCTTTGAGACAATGCTCCAATGTAAAAAGCGCTATATAAATAGATCTGACTTGACAATAGCATGGATCCCTGGAAAAGTTGTCATCTTGAAGGCAACACATTACACAAAAATCTCAATGTACTTTTCTGCATTAATGCTGCCATAGAAGTGTAAATTACATCTGCCATGTGCACCGACACAAATACTGATTCATCTGACCGCAACACTGTGTGATGGTCCATCCCAGATGCCTCTGAGCCCAGAGAAGTCGCCGCCGCTTCTGAACATGTTTAACATAAGGCATCTCTCGCTGCATTTTATCTCTCCATCTCACAAAATAAATTCCCACCCCAAAGCTGGTGAGCAATAAGATCGGGACAGTTAATCATACCTTTGAGAAAGGGCCAGCAAACCTCCAAAGTCCATTAAAACCAAAGCCTTCAGTAGAGGGAGGTGACAGCAGGGCAATGACAGAGAAAAGAATAAGATATTAGAGAGATTTCTGGAGTTAGCATCCAAACAAGCCATTATAGAGCTTAAGTTAAACTAAATGACACAAAATCACCCACAATGATTACTTTTCCAGCTAAGATACACACAACAAATACCATTGCAATATGTTTTAATATTTGAATATATGATCATGAACATCAGAGATAGGGGTGGATATTATCTCAACATCCAGATGTCTGAATGCATTTTGCAATTTACCTACTTAAACAGGTATTTCAGTAATACATATACAATTGGCAAAGATGAGAAGGGGAGCAGAAAAAAACAACTCAAATTACTTAAAAATAATGACTGAAAGAGAGATAAAAGTAGCCATCCAAATATAAGATAAAGATAGATAGACAGATAGATAGATACTTTGTATATCTGTCTTTCAATAATTTCCTTCGGGATAAATAAAGTTACAGATTTCATAACAAGCAGTTATAATTGAAGGTAAAAAAAACCTCCCTAATATAAAGAATTAAATAAATGCACTGAATTAACATATTTATTAAATTATAGAAAATGCACATAGAAATGGCTTGCATTTATTTACCTGCAGTACTCAGCCATTTACTACTAATCTACATGCTAGATGTTTAACACAAATTCATTAACCATGCCCTAAAGGACAGCATTTGGCATGCGGTCACAGAAAAATGTAGCAGTAAGCCAACAAAATTATTTATACAAAATTTATTTCATAAATAATTAAAGAGTGACCTGTAATTAGCAGTTTATTACCTCTAACTACTACTGCACATAAAGCTTAAAATCTTACATAAGCAAACTTAATGTCACAAATGCAGCAAAAAATAATAATAATAATAAAAAAAAAAGACAAGTAACAAATCAGCCTGTGAGGCTCCCGTAGATAAGCTGGGTCTGAAATACTCCCCTAATCACTTTTAACCTAGAGCGAATCTGGGACACTTCCTTATTTGGCTTAGCTCATTATTGTGCAAAGGCAGATTCCACTGTACACAAATATATTTAGAATAAACGTTTCTAAAAATAAAATGCTCATTAATAATAAAAGCATTCTAGTGAAGATTATTTTGTCCACTCATATGGCTGCTACATTGTGGTGTTTATTTTAAAAACGTATTTAGAGTCAAACAAGAGCACGCAAAAATGTGCTTACTCGTGATTCATGTGATAAAATCGGTGTGAATATTTGAATTGTTTGACAGTATTAAAAAACAAATCTATTTAGTAGAAAAGACATTAATATATCAACCGACCTGTATCACTACGTTCTGCCATTTGCCTATGTTGCCATACATTGCACATCATCTAATATTACTGCACATGACACTTATGATGGTTTATCATATCATATTCATAACTTACTTCTATTTCTTTTTCATGATAATTTGTTTATTTAACACATATCACACATCTTAGTTCTATTTATAAACCTGCATGTACAGTAATTACTTACTTTTAATTCTCTTGTTTTTACTTTCCATATCTGCTGTAATCACCTGACTTTCCCTTTCTGATTAATACAGTGATCTGTCTGTCTGTCCAACTATGCATCTGTCTATCTATCTAGCTACCTGTCTGTGTGTATGTCAGTTGGCTGTAATCACCTGATTTTCCTCTGAGATTAATATGATCTGTCTGTCTCCATCTACCTACCTATACCTGTGTCTATGTCAATTTGAAATTTTAAATCTTCTGTTTAGAATATCCCAAAACTACAAAGAAAGAGTAAGAAGGAAAAAGTATTGTTTTTACTTTGTAAGCAGGAGGGTTGGTACTGAGGGGGAGACTCCTCATGATAGACCACACTCTGGACAATACCATGAACAGGGTTCAGCAAGTTGGGGTCCTGGCACATCGACAGCAGTGTACTGATCTTGGAGTCAAGAAGATTGTGCCTGTAGGAACATTACATACAGGTAAAACAAGCACATTAGGTGTATGTTTACTTTAAACATGATTCTTCCATCTGGAATCTTTGCATATTCACAAATGTGTACATAAAGTGCATTTGCATATTACACAATGACACCCCCCTTGGCTATGAACAGTTCTACTTGGTATATGGGGCAGTTATATTAGTATATGGGGTGTTATTTGCTATTTATGACACAGTATTGCTCCTGCAGCTTGGGGGGGTAAGAGTCAGCTATTGGAAACCGCAGTTGCTGAGGAGTTGGGTTTGAATCTCAGGCTGGGTTTGCAATGGAGTCGTTTGGTGCAGAACCTTGTACAGGGCTGTGGCGGAGGATCATATTGCAGTGGAAACACCGCCAACATTAATTGCGTGGAAAAAAGGCTGGGCAACCTACCTCCACGTTTTGTCATGAAAGGTTTAGGGAGGGTAAAAACTCTCTATCAAGCCAGCATCAACATAGACTTGAGTAGAGAGAAATGGAAATGGCCATGCTTATTTTTGAAAGAAGACCGTATTAAGGAAGCATTCAAAGTTCACAAAGAAAAGTACCTTGCTGAACCCTGGACTGCTTAATGCTGAAACCTCTTCCTTATTTTTGAGCTTAATCTAAGACTTTACTGAACTCCACTTGAGAAGTATGCCTGAGAACCTCACAGACACTTACACCACTGGAAAGACCTTTGGAAAGACCACACTGGCTTCGGCTAAGTACTCATACAGTATCCTCTGGTGGAACTCATCTGTGGAGTACTTCACTTGAGTGGCCTGAAATGGAGAAACAAACTTACAGCACACTTTCCATACCACAGAACAGATGCTTACTACTATAAAAGCTATAAAATCATTATCAAAACAAAGCAGAATGTCCTAAACCAGATTCTATGGTCTGCTATCAAAAAGTTCACATTGCAAATTTGCCAAAAGTCCTTTATGAGCTGGCGATTTGCCATTGACAGGAGGTGGAGTAACCATTGGTGATTGTTGAAATATAATTGTTTAAGTATATTGGAAGAAAACTCTTTGGTTGTAATATTTGAAGCATTTTGGATAATTTTCTATTAAACACAGTATCGGTCAAAAGTCTGGACACCAACTTTTAATGAAATGTTCTTCATTTTTATCCATTTTATTTACCTTACATTTGCAAAAGAGTCTTGAGGTAACGCAAATCAAATTAAAGTACTTCCCACACATTCTAGGCTCTTTAGTAAAACTCATTCCAATCCAGCTCTATAGGGTTGAGTAACATTCAGATAATTATTACAATATTTTATCTGCTTACAAATACTCTATGATCATTCATGTGTGTAATACTTACATAGCCATGCAATCAGACAGACTAGAGTCAGAAACCCCTGGTGTCCAGTGAAGAGCATTTTTGCTGATCTAAGGTGAACTACTGCTTGTGGGATGAAAGTGGGCTGAGAAAGGAAAGAGCTGGAAGGAAAGAATAAAGCTAAGTGGCTAGAGGTTCTTACCAGCACTGTGAGGAGAAGTGTCTGGATCTTGGGGTCAGTGAGCACCTCCTCATCCAGCAGCACATTAGACTCTGACACAGACACCTTCCGAAGGTGCGAGTTGGCTATTCTCTGGGTCTCTGAAATGAAAAGGGGACTAATTGAGCCACTCCACAGCAACAGTACACCTTTACCTTCAATGAACACTTCATATCACAAACATAATCCCATGTCAAATTTAACAACAAAACATTCAAAACACATCACTGTACACAGTGTTGAGTTCACAAGTATCTGAGACCCGATTTATGTCTCTTGTATCTGGATAAGATGTTAACAACAGGAATACCATTTAGCACAGTGTTTCCCAGCCAGTGTGCTGTGAGAAATCATCAGGTGTGCCGTGGAAGATTATCTAGTTTCACCTGATTGGTATTCAAAGCCAGCAGCGTGCAGTGAAAGGCAGAACAACTACATTCCCTTCCACTAGAGGGCAGTAAGATATCAGCTTTGTGTTCAACTAAACAGGCCCAGGTGTCACACTGAGTAAGTAAATTGAGACTAGCTTTTATTTTAACCATTTTTGTTTGGTGGTGTACCTTGTGATTTTTGTAACGTGAAACGTGCTGTGGCTCAAAAAGGTTGGGAAACACTGATTTAACAGAGACCCTTATCCAGAGCGACTTAAAACTTATACAATCCAAGCAATTGGGGGCTAAGGGTCTTGCTCAAGGACCCAACAGTGGCAGTTTGGCAGAGGTGGGATTTGAACCCTGGACCTTCTGGTCCATTGTCCAGTACCTTAACCACTAGGCGATTGTCAATGAACCAGACATCTACTCTGAATCTATCAAACCAAACCAAATCAAATGGCTCAAACCACTTCAGGAGGTGCTTTGAGACACACTGTAGTGACGCACTGTAACAGATATCACTGTCCAAAATAAACTGCAACACAATCAGCTCCCAACAGTTTGCTCTCTAGTGTCCAAATTGATCTGTGCTGTAGTTGTGCTGGTTTCTGCATCACCGCTGTATTACCCATACCTAACAGTGTCTGCTTCTAAACATAGTTTATAAATTTAATGCGATTATGTAAAAATCTTGACGTTTGATGTAGTAATCATCTTTTGCAAATAGCAACTGTAAACAATACAGGAAGTGGGTGGCTCAGTGTTGTGAGTTGATTTATATATAATACATACTGTATTATATAATACAGGATACACCAATGGGATTTCAATCTGACTGACTGGAGATGCATTTCACTAGTAAGTGTAAACGGGGTCATAATTCATGTTAAATGTTATCCAGATACAAGAAGCATGAAAAGACCAAGTGTAAACAGTATCTGAAAGTCACTGTTGTGGTTAAGTCACTTTTAAGATGTTTCATCTAAGCTACCTTACAGAGAGGGAATGTCTAAAATTAAATTTAAATTAAGGCTTAATTCCAAGTTCAGGTCCAAGGATCAACAAGAGAGACACATTAATTGATTGGACTGAATCTAGGTTGTGGAAACCTAGCAATCTCAGTACAAACGTCACATGTGTACTTATAAATGCATTATGCCCATGATTTGGCAACAGTCCTGCAGCTCACAAACCCAAAGAGAAAACTATTTTTAAGTAGTGAAATAGGAATATATATTATCCATATAGTATTCGTATAAATGGACTTCAGTCAGATTTAGAAGTTGAGTCCAGATGTGCTTGGAAAGCATCATCAGCTTGCCCATTATAATAATGGGAAATGGGGCTTGAGCTTTCAGGAAACTGGTTACAGGTACAGCTTTTTAGAACAGATTAGTGTCTGTATTTTTACACCTCATCCCTGTAAAGGGAGTTCTAGACCATTTCAGCAGTCTTATAAGATTATTACCCTGTATGAAACAATTCCCACAATTTTCAAATTCTATGACAGACCGTGTGATATTGTGTGTTCTCCATGTTTGACTATACAGCATATGGACAAAAGTATAGAGACACACCTCAATCATTGAATTCAGGTATTTCATTCAGTCCCATTGCCACAGCTCTATAAAATCAAGCACCTAGCCACGTAGTCTGCTTTTACAAACATTAGTTAAAGAATGGGTCGTTCTAAAGAGCTCACTGAATTTGAGTGTGGTAATGTAATAGGATGCCATCGTTGAAATGAGTCAGTTGATGATTTTCTTCCCCCGAGGTATTCCATGATCGAGTGCTATTACTGAAAAGTGTTTAGGAACCACAGCAACTCAGTCACAAAGTATCAGACCATGTAAATTTACAGAGCTGAGTCGCCGAGTGCTGAGGTGCTTAGTGCATAAATGTCCCTGCTGAAATGCTCTGCTGAATCAATAACTACCGAGTTCCAAACCTACTCTTGTGTTAACATCAGCACAAAAACTGTGTGCTAGGAGCATCATAGCATCGGTTTGCAGATTGGCTGATAAGCTGCGTACAAGCCTTACATCACCAAGCATAATGTCAAACAAAAGATGGAGTGGTGTAAAGCATGCCACCACTGGACTCTGGAGCAGTTGAATTGTGTTCTGTGGAGTGACGAATAACCATTCTCTATCAGGCAGTCTGAGAAACGTGTTTGGGTAGGAGTACGAGTATGAACAAGCAAAATTACCACAGACCCAGTCCAAAATCTTGTAAAAAGCCTTCCTAGAAGAGTGGAAGCCTGTTATAGCTGAAAAAGGGAGGGACCGACTCCATATTAATGCCTATGGATTTAGAATAGGATGTCATAAAAGCTTTTGTACATGTAATGTGTAGATGTCCAAATACTTTGTCAATATAGGGTGTGATTAAGATAGAAAATAAAGTGCAAATGAATAAAAATTTCTACTTTTTGCCTTGTGTCATCAATCCGCATGAAACAGGCTTGTGCAGAAAATAAGGTCACAAAAACAGAAACAAGCCCTTGGCAAAATAGTGGCAATGTTATGCCTAGAGAATACATGCTTTAACTTCCACGTGTTGTTTGTACTTCACCAGCGCTACTACAGCATTTGTGGCTGCCCCCTGAGCATCCACTACAGTCCTCCTATTGATATCTTACAGCTGAGCCTGATGGCAGCAGTCACACTGATATATAAATCCAATATTTCTGAGAGCGCCAGAGCTTTGACTCCGGGTGTCTCTGCTTGTAGGAGTACAAAACCGGCCACCGATTAGCATGCATATTATGCATTGGAAGACTCTCACTCTTAACTCGCTACCAAACCCATTTTAAAATGGCTGATTTGGTCCTTGACTGCATCATACATTGAGTGCATTTACATGCAATTAATAATCCAGTAACCACACACAAAAAAACCCAACAAAAATTCTGATTTTGTCATTAATCCGATCAATGACTTCACATGCACTTGGGTAATCAGATAACAGGAAAGCTCTGAGTTTACATGACTCTACTTTGCAACCAGCCAATAATTTCTCACAGCTTCAATAATTTCACAAACTTCAAACTTTAATAATTAATTATCAAATTTCTTCATTTCCTCAAGCATTTCCTGCATTTTAGCATCTCCCCAAAAGTATTTGAAAACCATTCGGTGGATGGTGCGTTTAATTCCAGGGTTGCCATATCCCACAAGAGCAACAAGTGACCTGGTCTATGGAAACAAGCTGCAAAGAAGTGAAAACTTTTCGAATAAGTGAACCTGGCAACCATGATTGATTCTGCTAGCTGCTTCTGAGCTACGTTTGTGTGCATGTGCAGACTGAGAAAACCGACTGAAATCAGCGAGCGTATATACATGCACTGAGAAATCCGACTACTGAGCTAAAATCTCAGTACGCTGTATACATGACCACTTGGATAATCAGATAACTGCAGAAATCTGATTATGATCAGATCATTGAGTGTATGTAAATGCAGTAATTGCAAAATTGGCTTAAGACCTGTAGTTCTTACCAGCTTACTGACTGGCTATAGTACTTTCTGCAGAGATTCTATTACTCTTACCAATGTCATAGTCATGGTCAGCGACCCGTCTTATCTTGGGAGGAGTGGTGATGCCTGATTCCATCTCTGGCCTCTTTGGTGCTTTTGTGTCTGATATTAAATGGTCAAAACTCTTCCTGGTGCCTGAAAACAATGACATTATGACAAATCAAGAGATTTAATTATTATTTTTTACCAGTCAGCCTCGAGATTTGGTTCAATTACAACATGCACTAAACAAAAAATAAATAAATAAACAAAAACTAAACAGACAAACATGAAGCTTAAACCTGGACTGCAGTTCACAAGCATCAGCCGATAAAATGTGCTTATGTAGCCTTCTATATACCATTCATTAGGTAAAGTTACACGTGTGTAAGACTATAGCAACCTTTATAAATACAAAAACACTTTAATAAAGATCTAAGAGAGGTAAATTTCCCCTAAGGTGTTTATATTTACTAAGACATGCTCTAGTCCTACACAAGCAGTATACAGCACACGTGTTATTAAGCTTCTCTGATATAATGTCTGTTACCCAGTAGTTTCTTGGCATTAGCCTGTGATGGCTGCCCCATGTCCACGCTCATGGACTTGCGTGTGCGTGGGCTGGTCTGCCCCATTGTGGGGTAGTATGCTGCCAGGTAGCGCTCCGACACTTTGGGCGATGTCCATGGCTGACTCTCCTTTAATGGCCTGCCACAACAGAAGTACACAAAGTTAGTAAAGAATAGAGCTAACGAACAGATGAAACTATCAAAAAAAGCAAATGACATGCAGTATCAGAAATCCCACCTGAAATTCCTGCAGTAATGAACTGAGTATTTTAATATGTAAACCCAACATCCAAAAAACTAAACCACAGTAACAACTGGGACAATAAAAGAGGTTTAGATTGGCCTCTTACCACTACCTACACAATCTGCTTTCATACTACTCAGTACAACCGTTTATATGCTATGCCGTTTACTGTGAGATTTTGCCGATAACTGGCAGGTTTAATTGTTTGTTTGTTTATTTACTTTATTTAATTTCGCTTTCAGCATCAATGGTCATTTTAACAACAAGGTTACCTCGAAATTAGTCATGTATACTCAAACCGGGCCAATTTAGCATTATCAATTAACGCATGTCTTTGAGCTGTGGGAGGAACTCCGAGTAAACCACGCAGACACAGGGAGGACATGCAAACTCCACACAAAGGACCCAGGCCGCTCCACCTGGGATTGAATCCGGACCCTCTGACAACTGGTAGGTAACAAGGCCAATCAGAAAGTCCCCTATACCAATATATTCGGCTAACCTCAATGAATATAGGCAGGGTTCTGAATGTGTGTCGTTTAAACCAACAAAGCAAAAATGAGATGAAATGTGCATTGTGGAAATTGTGCCTTCTTTTTATAACGTCCAATGCAACTTATTTTTTTAAACACCAGAGGGCGCAATCATAAGTCCTATGCAGTATATCGTTCATTCTCCAATTGAAGCTGGAGAGATTGGACATGTTTAAAGATACTGTATAGCGCTTTTCACACACACAATTGATACAAAAAGGTCTTTGACAAATAGCATGATGACAATGTGTCATAATATAAAGGCATCTCAGTTTAGCCAATGAGGGAGACAAAAGCATGAAGCTGTTCATCAAAAACAGTTTACTGAATAAACAGATATTTGATATCTTAACGCTGTGAGCTTGTTCCTTTACTGTGATTTTCAGTTTAAGACAACAGTTTAAGATAGTTATGTATAATGTTTTTTCAATATTTTTAAATTCCTTTAATTGCAGGGAACTAAAGGGATGTTCTGTCTAAAAATGTATACAAGAAAATGTGCATTGTTCTGCATTATTTACATTTACATCATTTCACAGACGCCCTTATCCAGAGCGACTTACAATTGATACAGTCTTACAATCCAAGCAATTGTGGGTTAAGGGTCTTGCTCAAGGACCCAACAGTGGCAGCTTGGCAGAGGTGGGATTTGAACCCTGAACCTTCTGGGCCAGAGTCCAGTACCTTAACCTCTAGGCTACCACAGACCCACTTAACAAAAATGAATGTAATTCATAAAATGTACAAATCCATAATTAGGGAGAAAATTGAATTGTAAAGAAAACTCGTTACATCCCTACCGAACACCATATTATATACAGTACTAGGCAACTGACTACTGACTAAATAGCCAAGATACTGCAGTGTAGGGCTGGGCGGTTCTAACGGTTCTAACAGTAATTTCCCGTATGGTTTGCATTTTTCATATACCTCCAAACCGGTGCATAGCAAAAACACAACTCTAACAAACAGGCAACAAATTAAATAATATTTTTCGCCACTATGAGCGCTGCTGAGCGCTGAGTAGAACTACATCACCAAACAGCATGCTGGGTAAAGCTCGCTGGCCAGGTAGCATAATATACACCACAGCCTGTTAACAGCTGGGAAAGGCTCCGTCAGACTAAAGTACAGAACACAGAACTGGATTATAAAGCGAGATCCACATTATGAACGCAGTAACTGATTCAGTAACTAGGAGACTGATTCAGAGTAATGATTAACCCACCGAATTCGGGGTATGTCACTTCTCTCTTCTCACTTCTCTCTTTTAAGCTCTGTCTTTAAGACGTTGCAGATTGCACAATAAAATCTGTTTACATTCGGCACCTGTTTCATGCATTCTGATTTGTGCAATTTTGTGGCGCGAAGAAAACCTTATAGTAATTAAAGCCTTCATTATTTACATATATAACGGATTCGGCCGGTTTTAGTGCGATCGGCTTCAGTGGTCTCATATAACTGATTCTGTGCCGGTCAACCACATGAACAGCACAGTGCTTTTACTAACTCTAAGTAACTTTTAATAATTCAGTTGGGGTCAGTTCATAATTCAAACTTTCAGGCACTTGATGGTTTGTTTAACAGACATGTTTGAGGGGTTTGATTGCTGACAAGATGAGAAGGAAGTGTTAAAGATTTCGGCCATGTTTTGAGTGCTACTTAGCTAGTCAACTAGATAACTAAATACTGCATTACTGATGATGGACTAGGGACCCTACTAAGGGGTTAGTTATCCATTTTGAACACAACCATGTCTCAAGCATGGAAACTTTTACAGCGTGCTGTTTGGATTACATGGAGAAAATATGCCGTGAAGGATGATGGATGATGAAGGATGATTATTCCGAAAACAATAATGGATTTAAAACAGCATCACCCCACTGAATATGCTGAATTTGACAAAGCAAACAAAGTTGCAGGGGCTAAGGCTAAAGCTAGCAACAGTGCAGAGCCAGGCACAAACCAGCAGTCCCTGCAATCTTTTTTAATGGAGCTTTCGGTGAATCACTGATAAATAAACGAATACACACATATTATATGTGTATTTTTGCTGTGGTCCTGTTGGGTCCCTCTGGATAAGATAATGTACATGTTCTAATTTTTTCCCTCCCCAATATTTTTGGATAACCTCTTATTTTACTTTAGAGCTGCATGCAGCGTGTTGTTTCACACAGCCCCTCCTTACCCCGCTCTCCATAACAGGCATACTTATGGAGCAGGAAGTTGTCTTTTATGTGACAGCACAATGCATTTTGTTGTATTAACAACACGAGCAGGCAGAAGCTGTGAAACACATGATGGTGGTGAGAAGCAAGTGCATTTAACTCCGATGCGCTGCATTGCAAAGGTTCCTCAATCCCCAAGCCCAAGGGGAACATTGGGCTCATGTTATCTGAATCATTTTTCCATAACAAAGCAAATTCAGATAAGCTTGGTTTGTCTGTAGTTTAAAGTGCACCTTTAGAGTTCATAGTTATTTAAAGCACCACATTTAAAAACAAACTATAATTATAACTAAACCATTTGCTCAGAAGGGCAGTGATGTAGACATCTGAAAAGAGTGGAATAGGACAGGAATTAATTCAATCAGCCTCAACACAGAAAGACAATGAAGCTCACCTGCATCCAGGTTCAGGATGATATACCGAGTATGTGTCCACAGGGAAGTTCTCCATGGTGACATCTGAAAGTAGCAAAGACTTCCTGTGCTTGAGGCTGCAGCGGCTACGCACCTCCTCTGAAACCGTCAGCAGAGCTACAGAAAGCACATGCACACACATTAGAAAGCAAAACTAATTAAGCCAAGCCAATTAAGCCACACTAGACTGTGGGAGTGATGTATGCAATGACTTGTTTTGTACCACAGACTTCTGGACTGAATATATTTCGCAACTTTGGTGAACTGTGTGTGAACAAATGTGTCTTTTAATTATAGTACAATTGCTTTGAATGGGTAGGGCTATTTATAGCAGTACTCTTTAGCCAAAAAGGAGGAAATGCTAAATGTTGCTGTGTGTACGCATGACATTTTGCTGTACATAATTCATACATGTTATTGACTTCTTACTTTTTTTATTTATATTTACAACATCATGTGCAATAATGCCAAAATTAGGAGTGCAGTAGTGCAATATTATAGTGTAACCACTTACCTGCTGTGTGTGATTTTATATCTCATACTCTCCTAAATCTGTACTGCTGTAACAAGTTACATTAACCTGATGGGCTAAAGTCTTAACTTATAAAGTCAAATTTACTTCTACAGCGTATTTTCTTTTTGTTTAAAGAATCTAGGTGCAAAGCCCTAATTGAGCAAGCCTAGGGAAACAGTGGAAGGGAAAAAAAATTATAAGGAAGAACCCTTGGTAGAAACAAGACTCTAAAAGATGCCCAACCTCCGTGGGCAGCTTAGATGATATATGTAAAAATTAAACTAAGTTACCTAATTAATAGGATATTAGTAATAGTTCAATAAACAGAATAAAAAAAACATAAATAAAATTAAGAAATAACATATCTAAAGAAAATACAATAAATAAAATAAAATATAGAAACTATAATAAATAGATCAAACATTAGATAATAATAAACTAAAGAATACAAGTAAAACATTACTATAAATAAATAAAGTATTTCATAACAGGGAGTGTGTGTATCAGTGTTATTTCGTCCAGTAAACTGAGACTGCCATGATTTCAGTGGGAAAGTAAATATAATGTACTGATTTCTCTTACTGAACATGACATACCCACAACCTTTTCTCTTTCACAGCCCTCCTTCTCTGAAGGAGAAGTAAAGCTATTAGTGCCCATCTCCAACTCTCACTGCAAAACTGCTAGCCAACATTATGCATACTGCACCAAAATGGACAATTGCGTCGTCAATCTTTCGGCCCCGCCCTCGGCCCCGATTATTTTTCCGAGCCATGTAAACGTCTAATGTGACCATGGCTTTAGCGCGGATACCAACGGCGTTTGAATTTCACTCACCTGCCAGGTAGGCCACACTCTGGGTGTTCACCTCAAATTTGTCACAGTTGCGATGTTTGCCCACCAGGCCCAGAAGTGTGTGGAGGATACGCACTGTCCTCGCCACCGTGGTGGAGGATGGGTGTCTGTAACCTTCAGAATAAGGAGCACAGAACCAAACCCCATCAGTACTGACAGAACATTCAATCCAATTGCTAAGCATCAGAACATGCCTCTGTGTGGTGGGTTCAATGTAGGGGTGTGCGATAAGTTTTGCTTACGATAATATCTGAATTGTTCTTTTAAAGATGTGCAAGCCAATATTATGTCACTCACGAACAAACTGTCAGGAGACAAAATACAGACACCACCAGCCTCATAGGCTATGTCATTAAATGTAGTTGCCAGTTGTTTATCCTCACTCGCATGTATTTGGTTTGGCTTTGAAAAGAAGGTTGTACCTCAAAAACGTCTGACAATCTCTAAATGACATCAGAAATCAGTTGCCATTAAAGACAGCTCAATAACTAACTTATTTCACCATCTTCGAACTAACCACCATGCAGAATATGAAGCTTATGACAAACTTCGGGGTCAGCTGTCCACAGCAGGCTTAAAGCAGCCAAGGTACCAGCAGAAAAACACACTCAGCAAACCTCAGCGGATTCATTATGCAAAAACGTGCTATACGTGCTATACTGTACTTTAGACCCAAGATATACAGTGGTGCCTGAAAGTTTGTGAACCCTTTAGAATTTTCTATATTTCTGCATAAATATGATCCAAAATATCATCAGATTTTCATCCAAGTCCTAAAAGTAGATAAAGAGAACCCAGTTAAACAAATGAGGAAAAAATATTATATTTGGTCATTTATATGTTGAGGAAAATGATCCAATATTACATATTAGTGAGTGGCAAAAGTATGTGAACCTCTAGGATTAGCAGCTAATTTGAAGGTGAAATTTGAGTCAGGTGTTTTCAATCAATGGGACAATCAGGTGTGAGTGGGCACCCTGTTTTATTTAAAGAACAGGGATCTATCACAGTCTGCTCTTCACAACCCGTTCGTATAAGTGTCATGGCACGAACAAAGGAGATTTCTGAGGACCTCAGAAAGAGTGGTTAACGCTCATCAAGCTGGAAAAGGTTACAAAACCATCTCGAAAGAGTTTGGACTCCACCAGTCCACAGTCAGACAGATTGTGTACAAATGGAGGAAATTCAAGACCATTGTTACCCTCCCCAGGTGTGGTCAACCGACAAAGATCACTCCAAGAACAAAACGTGTAATAGTTGGCGAGGTCACAAAGGACCCCAGGGTAACTTCTAAGCAACTGAAGGCCTCTCTCACGTTTGCTAATGTTAATGTTCATGAGTCCACCATCAGAAGAACACTGAACAACAATGGTGTGCATGGCAGGGTTGCAAGGAGAAAGCCACTGCTCTCCAAAAAGAACATTGCTGCTCGTCTGCAGTCTGCTAAAGATCACATGGACAAGCCAGAAGGCTATTGGAAGAATGTTTTGTGACTGGAAGAGACCAAAATAGAACTTTTTGGTTTAAAAGAAAAGGGTTTTGTTTAGAGAAAGGAAAGCACTGCATTCCAGCATAAGAACCTTATCCCATCTTTGAAACATGATGGTGGTAGTATCATGGTTCGGGCCTGTTTTGCTGCATCTGGGTCAGGACGGCTTGCCCTCATTGATGGAACAATGAATTCTGAATTATATCAGAGAATTCTAAAGGAAAATGTCAGGACATCTGTCCATGAACTGAATCTCAAGAGAAGAAAGGTCATGCAGCAAGACAACGACCCTCAGCACACAAGTCGATCTACCAAAGAACGATTAAAGAAAAATAAAAAGTTATTGTTTTGGAATGGCCAAGTCAAAGTCCTGACCTTAATCCAATGGAAATGTTGTGGAAGGACCTGAAGTGAGCAGTTAATGTGAGGGAACCCACCAACATCCCAGAGCTGAAGCTGTTCTGTACGGAGGAATGGGCTCAAATTCCTCCAAGCCGGTGTGCAGGACTGATCAACAGTTACAGGAAACGTTTAGTTGCAGTTATTGCTGCACAGGGGGGTCACACCAGATACTGAAAGCAAAGGTTCACATACATTTGCCACTCACTAATATGTAATATTGGATAATTTTTCTCAATAAATAACTGACCAAGTATAATATGTGTTTCTCATTTGTTTAACCGGGTTATCTTTATCTACTTTATTTTGAAAATCTGATGTTTTAGGTCATATTTATGCAGAAATATAGAAAATTCTAAAGGGTTCACAAACTTAAGCACCACTGTACAATGCAAAAGAATGGTCTCATTATTGTTATCAACAACATCCCAGAAAATGTAGAAATATAATTTATCAATATCGCACACCCCAGGTTTAATGTGGGCAACAATTAAGCATCTTAACCAAAGTCATTGCTCTTTGTCATCCTTCACCTTTCAGGAGATGTCCCACTAGTGCAAAATTGAAATTGGAGTTGAAGTTCAGCCCCACAAAATGGTCCATTTGTTTACAGTCCCATTCTAGTGGCTTCCGAATCTCCATGAAGACCTCTTCAGGACTCTAAAAAGGAAAAGACTTGTAGCATATCCCACCTAGCAGCAAACTAGTAAAGTGCTCTTACCTATGGCAGAGCTACAACAGTTTATATCTTTCACTCGAGTGCCTAAACGGCTTGTGCTTTATGTGCAGATGTTTATTACCTTGTCATTAAACACCCGCAGGCTGTCGAGGGTGTGCAGGTTCTGCTCCAGCAGTGCAGTCCCAGCAGAGTAGAGATTTACCTCATCCAGCTGCAGCACTGCTACTGCCACCCAGAACAGAGCCTTGTGCATCGGCGAGTCCTGAACACACCGGCACACACATTTAGTGTCAGATCACAAGATCTACTGCTAGTGCTTCTAGTGCTCTGTTTATGCTGCAATTAAGTAAGTGTATTGCACTTGTAAACCAAGGCGGTACCTGAGAGAGGAGGGGCTGCAGCTTGGTTAATGCGATGACTGTGGCTTCGATGAGAACTTGACTGTTGTAATTATCCGGCCCCTTTAAACAGCTCTCCAGTCCCTGCAGAGAAACAGCATTAATCACGCTGACCAGTGGAGTGCAGCACCAACAGCTAGAGCCAGAGTTAATGCATTCACATCAGCACACTGCATTCTGCAGATAGGACTCCCTGACACTCAGGAAAAAGCCTGCTGTCTAAACCCTCAACCAAAAAACAAAACAAAAAATGAGATGGAGAGAAACTGCGTTTTTCTACAGCATGATACTAAATGACTCAGCATAAATGGAGAATGTTTCACCAATCACTAATGTACTGATAAAATGTACTGAATTTTACATGACTTGCTATATTTTAAGTTGTGTGAAATCCTCCAAATGCACTCTGATCCATGGCATTGCAGGAGCTGCATCTCAACAAGATGCAGTGGCTGTTATGACATCTCCCAAACTAAAAGCACATTAGTCCTTCCCCTCCATGGTTGGAAGCTGAGTTTTACATTTACATTTACAGCATTTAGCAGACGCCCTTATCCAGAGCGACTTACAATTGGTACAGTCTTACAAACCAAGCAATTGTGGGTTAAGGGCCTTGCTCAAGGACCCAACAGTGGCAGCTTGGCAGAGGTGGGATTTGAACCCTGGACCTTTTAGTCCATAGTCCAGTACCTTACCCACTAGGCTACCACAGTCCCATTTTAGCGGTGGAAACTGGCACTGACTTGGGTTTAAACCGAAGTATGAACATACTGTATATCAGCCTTTGCACCACTAGGGCACCAGTGTAAATACTGTACATAACTAAGAGCAATGATTAACTAATTGCATTTTTTTCCAGGTTAATTTCTATACAGCCCTGACTAGCAGGAGATTCAAGTCAAGATTTATTTATATAGTGCTTTTTACAATGGAGCATTGTTTTGAAGCAACTGTACAATTTTAGATTATCTTCTAATATCTATGCCCACTCCATAATTGAGCAAGCCTAGGGCGACAGTGGAAAGGAAAAACTCCCTAAGCATTATGAGGAAGTAACCTTGTGAGGGCCAAGACTCAAAAAGAGACCCAACCTCCTTGGGTGGAGTAAATAAATGTAAAAATGAAACATAAGTCTTATAGTGATAATTTAAATAAAATAATGTAAAATATGCATATCGGCATTATGTAGTCCAATACAGAGTCACTCTAGGATCTTCAGTCTAAGCAGGAACGTCCTTGGCGGAGCTTCGTAGAGGGTTTAAAAATCATTTAAAACAATCATATGGCATGCTCCCATACAGAAATTGTTGAAAGGTTTTCAATTTAAGATGGCACTTGGTTATTTAAATTTGGTGAAGCTGTTTACAACAGCATTTTTATGCTGTATTATTACTAAGAACTCATCATTTCTTTTTATTGCAGCAGACCAAAGGTTATTTTTGTTTCAATTTTGATACAAGAAAAATGAAAATTTTTTGAATTTACAATTTGAACTGACAATTTAGTAATTTATTTTAATTTCAGGGGACTATTTTTTTTTTATTTTTTTTATGTATTCAAGCAAACGTGCATGGTTTAGTGTTGTTTCCAAATTAGAATAAAAAAAAAAAAAAACACCCCTAATTAATGTAATAATATTTTACTGCCATCAATGTTTTAATGTCATTAACAGCATTTTGGCTGCTTAATCCTGTGAAGGAAAATGGTCCCCTATTTATACATTCTAACATACTACCGTATTTTTCGGACCATAAGGCGCACTTAGAATCCTTTAATTTTCTCAAAAATCGACAGTGCGCCTTAAAATGCGGTGCGTCTAATGTATGAATTAATTCTGGTTGAGCCTTCTGACCTAGAACCGATTGTAGATGGTACACACGGCGCTCATAAATCTGTCAAAATGTTTTAGCACGGCCTTGGTAGGTTACGAAGCTCACGGTCACCGTAGTCGGAAAACATCGCGGAGTAAAAAAAAATAAGTAATACGGTATGTGCTTCAGCATTAGGGTACGTGCATTCATTTTCATTTATTTTCGAAGCGGATTTCAAACTCAGCGCTATCAGTCACGCAGTACAACATGGACATAGAGCAGCTGTGAGAGAATTCAACATTAACGAATCAATGGTACGGAAGTGGAGGAAGCAAGAAGACGCCCTGCGCCAGGTAAAGACCAAACTGAGCTTTCCGACGGAACTTAAGAGTTTTGTTTTCATTTCATGCGTTCTTTTATGCGTCTTATAACCCGGTGCGCTTTATAGCCCGGAAAATACGGTATATAGAGCACTATTAGTCTATAGGCAACAATACTGGTAAGGGCACTAAATTTGGACAGTTCCTTATATGGACTGCTCATTTTCTGTTTTTAAATTGAATAAAAAAGCTAAGAAAATGAATATTTTGCATTAAAAGTATCGTTCAGATAATCACAATGTCTTGGGAGCCCACTGACAGAAGTCATCATTAAGATGTGCTGCAGCAAACAAGATAAGTCACGATAAATATTATTATTGTAAGTAAGTAAGTAATAAATGCATCAAGTTTATACAGTCCCCTTGTATAGCTGTGCTTTTCAATACAAAAGCTACTTCTTTAGGCTGAAGTAGTGATAGTGAATAAAGTGATGAAAAATCCCAGGATTAACGCAATACATTTTTAGTGAAGGATGGAGAAGAATATTCTGGAAGGAAGGACACATACCCGGTCGATGCTGAGAAGCGGACTGGCCTTGCTCAGGATGCGGATGATCTGTTTGATCTGACCGTGAGTCACACGCTTACTGATGCAGCCAAACACCACCAGGGCCCGTGGCTGAAGAGACGGGTTATACTGAAAAGCAAACCTAACCGAGGATGCACACCAGAACAATCAATGACACACACTTTTCAGACAATACTGGATATTCCATTCACCCTGATTGGGCATTTACTCACTTCTGAGCCAACTCTGTCCACTGGTCTAACCACTTACATCCAGGAATGTCCCTCATGCAAGCCTACAGGCAACACAGAGGGCAGAATCAAGAAATGTGGTCAGAAAAAACAGGATGTAGAAGCAACAAATCCTCATTTCTAGGAATGTACAGGGCTTGTGTGTAAGACGAACTGTACAGCAAAGCAACCATCATTTAGTAAAGACTAACCTCCATGATTTCCAGCAGGGCTTCAGTAACAGTCTCTAGAGAGGACAGGGCGAAGGTCTCTCTCTCATAGGAACCAGGAGAGAAGGAACGGTCTCTGTAGCTGGAGCGGAATGCTATGACTGCTGCTGATTTAACCTTACTGATACCAAAGAGCAGGTAGAACTTGGGCAAGGAGAACTCAGTCAGACTCAACCTGAGCACCTGTTTCGTCTCCTCTGCAGGGAACAGGAGCAACAGCATAGAAATCAAGAGGGATTAAGACAGCAGGCACAATAAATACCTCATCAGGACAGTGCCAAAATACACCAGTTAGATGGTCTACTTTAATAACTGAAAAGCACTGAAGAGCAAACAAGATGTAAAAAAAATAAATAAATAAAAATCTGATTTACAAATGCTAAAGAGAAAGTTCAATAGGAGTGCATGTACCCTCCTTTTACTGGCCAGGGTTACACGAGGGCATCCGTTGCCTATAATGGAAGCCCCTAAGGGTAGGAATGGGTTAGAGATAGACCGATTCATTTTTAGTGTCTAAAAACAAAACCATTCATGAAAAGATGAAAACTTTGTTTCCAGCATACAACTTCCTGCTCTTAACTGGGATGCCTTTGTGTCATGCTTGAGCCGGCCAGAATGTCAGAAATGGGATTTGAACTCGGGTCTCAATGGTGGTGGACTACTGCACCACCTGAGCACAAGACTTTTTTTTATTTGCAGAATTCCTTTGTGCGAGGAAACACACAGAAACAAGGGAAGAACATGCAAACTCCATGCAGCCAGGTTTGGTCTGCACTCTGGTCTCTGGAGTTATGAGGTGACAGTGCTAACCATTTCACCAGCATGTCACACCAAAAATGTCAATATACACTACCAACACTGGTCTGACACAGAATATTATAGTGCAAAGTCGAACGAGCATATACAAAAGGCAATCTAATAAAACAATGCACCTGAACTATAAAGTATCCAAAAATAAAGTCTACTTAGCATCTTGTTTTGGTTTGAACTTGAAACGTAAGTGCTGAAACCACAAACAAATTCAAGGACATGACTGAAGGAAAAAACAGGCCAGTAGCTCTGTGTGTTTATCAGGACCTTTCTCAGGCTGAATTTGTAGTTCTCTTCTCAGAGGTCATTTTCTTTGTGATGGGGAAATTTGGTGCAGAATGAATTGTATGCAACAGTATTGGTATCTGGTTTTTATCCATGATTTCATCATGGTGAAAGCTCCAAGCCACCAAGAAAGAAAAATGTTTCCATTCTGGTGACTGGAGATTTAGATCATGGAAGTAAGGCTGAGAAAGCAGGACATGTGAGGTATGGTGACTCAGTCATTAATGTACAGGTAGAGAAACTGATTTGGCTTCCATTTCCATAGCCAAACAAACAAAGAGGGTAGCAAAAGCGGACCAACTGAAGACATCTAGAAGGTCCTGGCGCTGCTGCGAAGTCTATTTAGTAACATGTGTGATCTCTCACCACTGAAGTTGAGCTGTGAGCAGGTACACAGTGAGTGGATGATGTTGATGACCAGGCCGTGGGTCGAGGCTCTGAGAGAGAGAGGTCCTGTAGCCACAAGCAGGGTGACCACGTGGAACAGATAAGGCAGGTGGGCAGCAACGTCCAGAGAGTTATTGAAGGACAGCATGAGCATGTAGCGGGCTAGGATGGCGATGTCATCCCACATCAGGTGCTGCTCCAGTGTTGGCGTAGGAGACAGGCAGGTTTTATCAATAATCTTACACATGCGACCAATCACCTGGAGGGGAAATGAGAAAGGGGTGGAGCTATGAGGTGGGGCTTCAACAAGAGCTGTGACAACAATCTATAACGTCTAATTAAGAGATCTTTTGTCATCGATTTGGAAAAGTAAAGTATGAACTGGAGTTTGAACAAATGGTGGCTCAGCAGCAACCTGGACTACTGACTAAAAGGTTGCGGGGCCCAAATCCTAGGACTGCCATTGTTGAGCCCTTTAATGCCAAACTTACTAATATGTCTACTAAAGATAGCACAACTAAGGGTGTAAAAACGTGTCACAATGTCCATCATGAAGATATCTCATGCTTTCTTTCTTGCGCCACCTACTGCAATCGCATTGCCAAATGGCACAATCGTACGTCATGCTCCCATACACACAGCTTCGATTCTGCAATGGAAACTAGTGAATTTGAGATTGAGGATGTTTAAAGGCTCAGTGAGTTTGTTTGTTTACATTGATTTCCAATTTAAGATAGTAATTTAAATTTAGTGAAACTGTTACGATAGCACATTTTCTTGCAGTAGCATTATCTAAAACTTTATTTGTACTTTCTTCTAAACTTTAAATTTCTTTTAACTGCAGAGGCCTACATATTCTTTTTGGTTAAGTGTTCATACAAAGAAAAGTACACAATATTTTGAACTGGTATTCTTCAGAAATAAAACAGGAATGTTTTCACTCTGTTATTTAATATATGGTGAAACTACAATCTACTTTATTTACAATTCCAAACCCCTGTTCCAGGAGACTAAATGGTTTTTTTTGTTTAAAAACTTATTTACAAAAAAATTTCTGAAAAGTTTACACTTCAGAAATAAGAAAAACAATGGTAAGAACATCATATCAAACATAAAGTGTATCGTTACGCCCCTACGAAGCACTTACATAAGGTGCTTAACAGAAAATCTGTTAAATACTACAAAAAACACATCTTAATGGATAAAAACTGGCATTAGATTGTATAATTTTGCCCCAAACAATGTTACAGGTCTCACTGTCATGTAATTAAACATTTCTCATTTATGACCTCCTCGATAAGGTCATGTTTGGGTCTGCATTAGACCTCTGAGCCTGCCATGTGTGAGGCAAAGCAAAGGCAGATACGATGACTGGACAAAGAGTGCCCTTGTCTTCCAAAGCTGGCATGTTGTGACATCAGCAGTGGCTGGCACATGCTAGCCAAATAATCCTCAGAATCCATTCAGGAGCTGACAACTTAATATACAGCTGTCTGAGATAAATGGACGTATGTAAATAAGGAGACAGACCCGAATGCATGTGCAACTTTGATCAAGGACCGTGATGCTTGAGACTCTTGAGGTTAGTGGATTTTAAATCAGAAGGCGAGACTTGCTCTTGACAATGACGTCTATTCACTATAACTAACTGTTGTTCATCTAAAAGGAGAGTAAGACTGGCTGCTTTATTCTTGGGTATGTGCTTGAGTAGTGCAAATATGAATTGACGGCAGCGATTTTCTGCAAATAATGGTATAGCCGAGCAAGTTTGGATAACATCACTGAATATCGAATATCAGTACAGAGCAGAAAAAGCGAGCAACCTCAAAAGTAAGTCCAGCCTTGGTCAAATAACTTGATACAGTGTACATTTAGAGCTATTAAATTTGAGTATTTTATTAAAAATGTTTACGAACATTAATAACTGGCTGTAGATTTACTGATTACACTAACGCCTTAATGTGAGGCCCATTGTTTCCTAGTAACTATGCAAATACTATAAATTCAGTAGTACTGTTATGGGTCATACTGTGAAAAATACACTGCATGAGGCATTCATCAAATCCTGGCTCCTAGACTCAATCAAATACGTTTCTCAGACTACTAATGTCCTGCACTGAGGTGCAACTTGCTTAACACAGAATGAAAAACAATATTTAGACACCTTGCCTGAAAACCTACCTTGCTGGACACCAATTTAACATTTCCTGAAGCCAGAGCCACAGCCGTATCTGCCATTACTTCAGCTTTAATCGATCCCAGTCCTCCAGTAGCACTGGTCTTTATGAAGCTATCTAACACAACGTCAAGCAGGTCTGATATCTACAAAACAGAAAAGAGGAGGGAGGTTTAGATGCATTTATAACTCTGGAAACGCTGGTGTTTTGTGTGGCTAGAAAACAAGGACACGCACTGCATAATGGTCTCATCCAAGTTTGCGTTTCACAAAAACAAATCTTTGCCTAAACTAAGAATCATCTTAATTAACCAGTGGTCGATGTATCAGACACCTGTGTTAGATTTTAACACTACACTGAAACAACCTTACAGTTGGACAGCTGCTATGATACAAATGGAGAAACAAAACTACAGATGGCTTGACTATTTTAGGTGTAAAGCATGGCTTGTAACTCAATGAGTCATGATTCTCAACAACAGTAATGTTCGGTCTGTATGATCGGAATTAAGGGCGGCGCTCTAACCCACTGGAATACTACATTGTATATCAAACTATTACACCAAGTGGTGGTGTTACTATTTTAACACGCGATTTAGGACAGTACTCCACGTTTTATGGGTCCAACTTACAATACCCCAGTTGTAGTTTAAGGTACACTACGCATTACAGTATGCTCCGGCAAGTCCTGTTTTCGACGTATTTAATGTAGTCTGTGCTATGATGTATACACTATATAATAAACCCCACTGTCCAGTTTATATGAATGTAACGCAATTACTCCTGTATGTAAACAATTACTGTGTGAATACTTTCATTATGTGTAACCTAGCAAGCAGAACTTAAACAGATATTGTACTGTTCAAGTACAATAATTATATATACTTTGTCTAAAACAGTTATTGTTTGAATCAGATGCTTAAAATATACTGTAGTTTAGGAGTTACCCAATGTCAGACCACTTAGGGCAATGTTTTGACCGAAATAAAAACTTTGCGATCGCTGCTGTGGTTACTGCTATGACTTTGTTACACAATCCAGACCCAGATCGGACAGGGAACACCATGACAGGGCATCAGGGCAATGGTGTTGGAAAGCTTACCTGACCAAGGCTGCCCCATATCTTAGCCTGAATTGAGGGGTACATTTGCTTCTCGTTGATGGTCATAGTGATGAGTTTGTCCAAAATGGCTGTTACACGCTGACGCTTGGCATCATCGTTGTGCTTACAGAAACGCACCAGGTTGCGCAACCAAGGGGTCATGTATTCCAGACACAGATGCTTCAGTTCAATACCTGAAACACCACCGCATACATATAAAAATATAATCATGATCAGAAACAAAAAGATTAAACTCATTACATACAGAACGGAATTAATTTGATTTGAATAGCATTTCATTAATATAGGACTGACTGGACTTGCTGAAACCAGATATGCATTCTTCCAAAAACTCCAGGGTGAGGTGGGGTTCGTTGGCTGCTAGAGTCTTGCTGATAGACACAATAAAAAGGGTGTTGTTGGCAGGGATGCATAGTCCGGATGTCTCCAGGAGTTGCCCTTCAATTTTGAGGTTAAAAGTGCAGGTTAAGGCACACAGGAGATTGTACGCAGCTGACCTGGAGAAAGCACCATGAAAATACAGTTTCATTTCAATCACACTCTCACAAATAACAGCGATTCTTATAAGCTCAAAACAAAGCCAGATGCTGATTAGCCAAAAACACCCACTAGGTCAATTAAACAAGAAGATTCATCCATGCCTTTTAAGATGGCTTAATGAAAACATCTGTACATTTTACCTCAAGCTGGGGTCAGAACTGCCCAAGTTAAGGAGGGCGATGTTGAGTAAGGTTCCAGGCACGTCTTTAGGCCTGATCTTGGTATGCTGGGGGATGGAGTCAGGCTGAGAGAGCTCCCAGCGTGTGCGGATATGGATGATGGACTGCACTATAGCCTCACACTCCTGGTGCATGAACGTGAGCGGTGTTCCTTGGTTGGCGATAGTCAGAGTGAACTGGTTCTCATCCACAAGGCAGATCTCCTCGATCTCAGAGGCATAATAAATGTCATTGAGGAAGACTGACTGACCGAGAACACGGGTACGCTCAGCTGACGTCACTTGCACAGCCGTGGATCCAACCTGGATTGAGACAGACATGCATAGAGATGTTCAAACAGGTACCCGTGAGTCCCTGAAACATTTTGACCAATACCATTTTTATTCGGTCACTGTAATTCCAACCCACCAATACGATGGGTATCAATCCACCCATATGGGAAGGTGTGGATTGGTAAAGTGCTCCTCTGACCCCATGAACCAAGCCATTGCTGCAGTGTACACCATTTATTGGCCAAATCAACACACCTGAAAGCACTAATTGGCAAATTTCATGAGCTCAGAGAGGCCTGGAAATTCGTGCAGATACAGAGGAGACAGAAAACTAACGCTCCACTGAATCTCAGTGCTCCAGGTTAAATTTGATAAGGAATCAAGTTTCTAGGAGACTCTTCCTCCAAAAAAAAACAAACCAGCTATCCAGATATAATTACCTTGATGGACACTTTGGTGTCCTTGTGAGCCAGCTTAAGTGCATTATGGAAAACCTTGAGGTCCTCCTCCAGAGCCAGGGTCGAAGCAGGAAGCTTTTGCTGGTCCGGCTCCACATATTCAGCGAGACGTGCAGGCGAGTCAATAAAGAGCAGCTTCTTACTCCCTTTCAGTCCAGTCAGCAGCCGTTCATGGTATTTGGTGTATTCCCGCACCCAGGTGTTGCAGTTATAGATGAAGACAGCAGCCACGTTCTCATAGGCGAAATTTGGAAACACAACAAACCACTTGGAGAGGAAGTCTGTCTTGAAGCGGTTGCTGGGGCCAACATGGGTGAGGTCCACAACAATCTCGTAGTGTTTCGCATAGTATGGTTTGAGAGTGAGAAGCACATGGTAGATTAGAAGGTCACCGTTGATCTGGCCCGTCTTAAACCTAAGGGAAAGTCAGTGGAAATGGCTAAGAAACTGCTCAGAAAATAATCATTGTTATGCTTAAAAAAATAAATAAATAAATAAATACATTTCGGTCAACCCAATTGCACCAATTCATAAGCAATACATAATATGTGCAAAAGTCTTTAACAGACAGTACATTGTGACAAACGGCACTGTGCAAAAGTCTTAGGCCACCATTAGATTAGATATACCACTGTTTTAGATATCATGACCATATATAATTATTTCTACATCTCTTAATTAGAACGCAACCAGAAAATACAGTGAATTTGTATCCAGTATTTAAAAAAATTGGAGGAAAAAAATAATAATAATCAGAAAACCAGCTTCTTTAGGGTATAGTGGCAAGTACTTAGAGTGACTTCCCCTTATACTTGAGCAATAGCAGCACCTGGCAGCTTCGTTGACCCTCCTGCAGTCCAAAGAAGCTTGATCAGGAATGGTCTTTTTGGAACAGTAGCAGCCAAGAAAGACCTTTTCGGAAAGGGAACAGGGTGAATGATGATGTCAAGAGATGCTAAAGCTCACAAAGACCGGCATGAAGATCAGTGGAAGTTTGTAAATTTTGAAAACGATATGTTACATATGGCCATTGTTAAAACAACAAACCTAATGATGGCCTAAGACTTTTCCACAGTACTGCATAAACAAAAAAAAACAACACAGATTCCACAATTGTATAACTTTTATGCCTTGTCATTTATATTCTTCTTCTTGTCCCTCTACCAGTTTCAACGAAGATGTATCTAAATTCAAGGATCTCCAAAACAGCTCTATGACTCAAGTGAGGAAGTGACTGTATTTGCATCCCAGGTCATTTGCTTTTACTGGTTCAGTGCATCAGTTCATCACCTTTATCAACATTCAAACTCTAGGTAAGTGCTCAAAATATCTCTATCAATGTTGTATTTAATAACCGTCTCATTCTAGCATGATCTCTAAAATGTGATCTCAGTGATTGTTTCATGACCCAGACAGGCTATTTTGAGTATTTTGATAACTCCTGATCTGGGATTTTCACACACTCTAGAGTTTATTCAGAATAGTGCAATAATGACAGAACATCTGGCGTCTGAAGACAGAAACTCCTTGAAGTGAGAGGTCAGCAGAGTATGGTCAGACAATGAGTTCCATGTTCTATAATACCCATTGTAGTAACCAGATCTGAATACAAGTGGTAGAACAAGAGATTAGCAGCATGAAAGTGCAACTGAAAAAAAGACTTGCATCTTGAAGTCAAATCAGCATGGAGCAGAATCTCAAAGGAATGTTTCCAACATCTTATGGAATCCAAGCCATGAAGAACTGAGACTTTTCTGACAGTTAAAGGAGGCTGTACACAGTATTAGAAAAGTGTTACTAATATGGTACGTGGAATAAACGAATAGTCCTTATGGGACCATTTCAGACACAGCCCTTAAGCAAGAGTGACTTGGAGTGGGTAAGGATTATAATAAGCTCATACAATATTATAATATTAACATTTACATTTACAGCATTTAGCAGACGCCCTTATCCAGAGCGACTTACAATTGATACAATTTTTCAATCCAAGCAATTGTGGGTTAAGGGCCTTGCTCAAGAACCCAACAGTGGTAGCTTGGCAGAGGTGGGATTTGAACCCTGAACCTTCTGGTCCATAGTCCAGTACCTTACCCGCTAGGCTACCACAGTCCCCCTGTGTTAATATTACAGCCCTTAGTGTAAGCAATCGCTATTAAAATTTTAAGCAAAAAAGACTACAGAATGGCCATAAAACACAAATATAAAACATTACATAAATTAGATCTTAACATTTTGCAAAACGAAGAACCACCACCATACTGTGGCTAAAGTCTCAATAAATGTTACTTGTTACCTGTATGGTTTGTTTAAATGAAACATCAGTAGTCAAATTCCACATATTTTCTCCCAACTAGAAGCAAGAATAAGCCTGCCTCCAAGTGACAAGTTGTGTGCTTATTTCTAAGGTATGTAATCTCCATTGCAGAAATCATCCATATTTTTTCTATTTCCAAACTGAAATCTGTTGTCCTTCTGTTAGAGCAGGAATGGATGGCTCATATACCAACAACACCACTGTCCCCACCCCTGACGAAGATCTGAACGCGACTCAAGTTCCAGGTTCAGATGGCTGTTTCATTGAACCTCAGCTAGCATTCATAGCAGCTGCATCTTCTGGGAGTCTCATCTTTGTTCTGTTAATATCTCTATCAGTGCTTTCATGCAAGTTCATTGCTTTAAAGCGTCAGTGGCAGGCCCGGCGCTTGGTCCGCAGTAATGTAGACCTGGTCAGCGGATCAGGTCACTGGAGCAGTCAAAGTATGAGAGCAGGCATTGTAGGACCATGTGAGACCAACCTTCTGCTAGAGGAGGTTCGAAATGAGGCAGAGGAAGAGGAGGTGAATGAAGGAGAAAATGGGGCTATGTTGCATCAAAACATATCCACTAAGATGGGTGAGGAGAAAGCCCTGGGCTCCATGCAAATCTCCACCTCCAGAGATTCCTGCATAGATCCTACTAAGGAACTGGAGGGCATGCCACTAGTAGTGTAGATCGCACGCACGCACACACACACACACACACACACACACACACACACACACACTTTCTGTGGTAAATACAGTAGGGTACAGGTCCACACGGACTTCATTCAACCAACAGAAAAGTTGTAGAATAGACTTACATATTAAACACTATTGTTTTATTTAAAAATCATGGATTTAACACCACTAATAATACTGCGTGAGTAACTTGATTAAGAAACAGTGTAGTTTTAGCATTGGTTAAAGAAAAACCTTAGTAGAATTATTACAGCAAAACAACTTTTCCTGTTTGACAATTAACATCTGGAATTTAGAAACTCACATTTTCAAAATTAAGTTAACCTGGGTTTAATGTTTAAACAAAACACTGAACTGGATTAATACTAAATTTGAGGCATACAGAAAATGCCATAAGGTATAAAAGAGAATAAACTTATGGTCAAACTGCTCTTTAATGTCAAAATATTTCAAATTATTTAACAATCAAGATTTGAACACTGAAGATAAAAAAACAAAAAAAATCAAACTGGCTTGTCATTGAGAAAAGTAAAAAGTCAGAACTTTTGATTTTTAAGTTAGAACTTAAAGATATTTTAATATGCAGATTTTGTTGAATTTGTCTCTCTCTCTTGACCTTTATATGTACCAGACAAGCTCTCTTTTCCCTCTGTATTACACCATGCCAAAATAAACTACATGCTAATTAGAAATAAACTGGGCTACGTTTTTTTTTATTATGTACTTAATTAAAGGTGTCACCGCAAAGGTGATTTGTCACTGTGTTCATAAGAAGGTGCAGTTTTGAGTGAATTACAGTGTTTAAAATAAATTTGGAAGCAAAAGACGTATGTATGGAAAGGGGTGGGGGGTACAGGAAGAGGCTTAAATATTCTTATCTACAAAAAGGGACACTGCAGAAAAAGTATGGGAACCACTGTATTAAACACTCAAGCAAACTGAACTCCACAGAATGGTTACATTGCAAAACGGTGACCACAGAAGTTCTATCACACTCTGAAGCAAGTCAGTCTTACACAAGCTTAAGTACGGACTAAACACTGACCATTGCATGTTCAACTCAGAGTCCTTTTGTATGAACTCATTCTACTGGCAATATTCGACAGGCAACTTGTTAGTGTGTCCATACTTTTGTGCATGTAATTTACATCATTCTAATTATCTTTCAGATCTTATGAACGTTACTGATAACTGAACCTAACGAAGGCAGAAACCATTTCCTCATAGCTTTGCTGCACTTGACTTAGCAAACTAGCAAACATTCACATCAATTTTTGACCAAACTTAGACGAGTTCATCTTCATATTATCCCAAATTTGAGGGTTTTTTTATTTTTATAGTGCAAATCAGACAAGCCAGTGTGCTCAGATTTGCCTTAATAGCTTCTTAAGTACCAATACTCAAAACATTAAGTACCAACGTTTTTATTTCTACACTGTGTTAACTGTTAGGACAAACAATGAAGTAAGTATAAACTCTGGTGGAAGAACAAGCAATAAATGCAGCGGTTTCACAGTTCTCACTTCCTGTCAGTGAAATGTCTGCAAGTTCCTTGTTTAACAAGATCGATGACTTGGGGCTACACACTGCCTTCTATAAGGCAAGCCGGACTGCATAGTAAACGGAACAGAGCTTAAACCGATCAACAAAGTGGATCACAAAATAACAGCAGGACTAAGCTTCATCAACAAGGTACAAAGATTGGTGAGTTAAAATCATGGCTTTTGTTTGAATTAGAATTATGCAGCAGCATGGCATGAGATGAAAGAACGTGTGTTGGGGTTCTCTGTCCATATGACTGATTTAAGTAGTAGGCGAGATATACATCAGTTAAAGGGACAAGCTGGTTATTACAAGTGTATCTTAAATAAACAAACAGATAAACAAGTTTACTTGTACCTATGGACTCCATATATTACCCCAGCAGGAGGAAGCCAGTCAGTTACAGTGGGTAGACCCAACTGCTGTACAGTAAATACTATTCGCTTGTCAATAACCTACATCAAAACAATTCATAATACTTTACAGTAACAGTGCAAGTGCAGAGCACGACAAAAGACTTTGACCTGACAATCACAATTACAGATATTAGGTCAATTCAATGCATTGAACAGCATGTGTCAGCTATAAAAGTCGTCTGAAGATTAAATTTGAAATCAACATGTGACAACTTACAAACTTCCATAGAAGCCCAATAGTGGAGTCCTTGCATTCGTGACAAAAACTGGAAAATTATGGAGGGACACACCCAACTGTGATGGGAAGTTCAGACCACTGTTCCTCTTTGCTGATGTAGTTCATGTACCTTATAGGATCAGGTCCACCAAACTATCCTAAAAATATGGATTACTATCTGGGTAGATCCAGGCGTATGATAATGATTGGGGTTATAATTCTCTGTTCAAAGCCTACCCAAGTTACCCTCCTTTAACTAAAAACAAATATAACCAAACATTAAATATAACATTAACTCTTGTTGTTATTACAGTGATTTGTGTAGAGAGGCTGGTAGAAATGAAACTGTTCCCTTACTCTTCAACTGTCATTACTGCTTCATTTAGACTACGATCATACTGCAGGTAAAGTGGCCCAAATGGAATTTACTGCTCAAACCCAATTTTATTACCAGGTCGTTCATATTGCTTGTATCCTGTATCCAACACCAGTCCAAACAGGTAATGCTTTTGAACTGACCCACAATCGCCAACCAGCACGGCCCCTCAGAAGCAACCAAACAAAATGAAGCTTAGGGAAGTGATTGCTAAAGTTGTTGTTGACGTTAATTTGTAGGCACTGGCGACTCAGAATTCACACACACATAACAAAAAGAAGAAGGAGGTGAAACAGGGTGAAGCTTTTGAAGTCTTTCTATTGAGATCTTTTTGGAACCAGAAGCGGTGGCAATGAATGAAAAAATTTAGAATGTCAAAGATGATACTTTATAGTTGCTCTGGATAAGCGTTCCCATGCCTGCCGACATCATGCTACTCCAAGCACAAGGGTCCGGGATGTCGTACAAGGTTTTTAAAAGAGCTGGGAATTTGCACTTTGTGCTGGAGAGATGAGAGTGTCACATGAAGTTCTGACTGTTCAGACTATCTTCACGTTGTGACAGATCAGATATGCGTAGGATTTTAGTACAACATCAAAAAGAAGCTCACAGTGGAATTAAAACTGTAGGAGTTACTGGATTTAATTATATGCCATTCACACTGTCATGAAAGAAACAAAGAAGTAATATACGTGGAAAATACTCTATACTGGATGGCACTTATCCACAAGGTGAAACCCTAGAAAATTTGCCCAATCCTCCTTTGCAGAATTGTTCCGAGTTCAGTCAAATGTCATGGTGAATAGCAAGGGACTGCTCTTTTTTTTTTTTTTTTTTTTTTTAAAAAGAGGCGGCTTCTTTTTTCATCCTTCTACACAGAGTAGCTTGGTGTAAAGCTTAGACAATTGTTGTCACATGTACAGAGTAATCAATCTGACCCATAAAGATTTCAAAGTCCTTCAAAGCCCACTGGCCTCTTGCCTAGATTCCCTGATCAATAACCTCCTGGTCTGGTCATCCGGTTTGCCCAATTTAGGCAAGTTGTTAGTTTAGCCATACCCTTTCCACATCTTAATGATGCTCGGAACAGTACTCTGAGGAAGTCACTGAAACCTTTCTTGAACCCTTCTTGCACCTTTCAACAGCTTAAAAAAAAAAACTGCAATCTTCACATTTATGTTGAGGGTTACAATGTAGTAATACATCTAAACGATGTAAGAGTTTGTCTATATAAAATTTCATGCTTATTTCAGGACAATAAACAAACATTTTGACAGAGTATGGAGATTTTCTACAGGCCCTCTAAGCAGCGAGTTTCAGGAAGTAACTTTACGGTCAGCAAAATTTGAGCATCCCTGCTCAAAAAGCATTTTTTTACATTTCCAAAATAAAAATATAATAACCTTTCCAGAAGTATTATTTTCATGTGGTCGAAGAGTGAATAACCTATGTCAATATAGGAACATTTTCAATGTCAAACAAATCAGATCAAGAGCAAACGTTAAAAAACAAACAAATAAATAAATAAATAAATAAAAAGAGAGAATCATTTCTCTGTGTTTTATTTTCTGATTTATGTTTCCAAACTGTTAAAATTATTCAGAAGCATCATTTGATTGACATCAGAATGAAGTCCAGCTCCATCTACAGTCTCCTCAATCACCAGATTAATTCTTCCTACATTCCATAAAGACCTGAAGACTGCTTTTTTTCCCTAAAGATTTCTTTTGAAGAATGACATAAGATCCAACTACACATTACTCAGAACATGTGGCAAAAGGTCATCCTACTCTCTTGTACTTTCAAATCAAAATACTGTTACGCTGTATAGCAATATAAAAATATAAACTTATGTTGTCTGCCACCTGTACACAAACTTTACTTATGTTATGGATATTAGCCCCAAATCTGGGGACAGTAGACATAAACATATTTATTAACAGGCTTTACAGCAGCTTAATTGTAGGATTAAACAAATCTGGCATGAAACCATGACTCTTTTCATGGTTATAAATTATAATATCACTATTGTCCACTTTTTAGTCAACATTAAAATGAAAATGTTAGTTGTCATAGGCAATTCTAGACAATCACATCAATTTGCAGGTCAACAATTACACGGTTTGACAAATTTGGTAACGAACTGAGGAATCTTTTACAATCTGGTTATAGCTGTTGCAGAACTTCCTATAACGTCAAGTGTAGTCAGACTTATTTACAACAGAGCATTGTCTTTTCAAATATCTAGGTCCACAGTCCTAATTGAGAAAGCCTAGATGACAGTGGCAAAGAGAAAACTCCTTAAATATTAGTCCAAGTCACACAATGTCTGGACAGATTTAGTGTCACTACTACGTTTAACATAATTCTGTATCACTAAGTTTTAAAAGCCCTTTTCTAAATTTTCAAGGCAAACAACAGTAACAAGGGAAACATTTCCAATCAGGCACAACATTATGAAGGCTATTTTTGGGAATCCTTTTAATGTCCCAACTGTGCGAGTGGGATATTTATTATAAAATGTCAAATTTAAATAGAAGTTCATTGCTACAGTGAATCTGGCCCTAATTATATCAGCAAATAATTAGCCACCATAATCAGTCAGAAAACAGTTTCGAACAGTTTTAGTGCACACTGGAAACATGTCAAAAATGCAGGCATACGTCTGACTAAAAGATGAATATCTACAAAAAGTAATTTGGAAACACACCGGATATTTTCAGCCAAAAATGGCACTCCAGCAATTCAGCCAAATGACCCCAAAAAAAGCAGAATATTTAAGGCTGGGCCAGAAAGCAGACAAGGGCAGACAGCAAACAAATGACATATAGTGAACAAAAGCTTTAACTTGACATACAAACTCTAAAAGCTGGCTCAGGTCGTTTCAGACAAGGGAGTTAAATAGCAGATGACGTATTAAAGGAAAAGCAGGACAGGTGAGAGGAATAAAATACTGGCAAAGGTGATCACCGGATGTGTGGGACTGTGGGACTGAGTCAGGGGCAAGTGAGAGCAATCAAGTGTCTCAATCAAACATCTTAAAAGTGATTTTAACGGTAATTGAAATCAGTACAGACATGTTCAGTCTGAACTGTGTAGAATCATCACACCATCTCCAGTGACATTACACAAGTGTTCTGTAGTCGCTGTTCATGTGAGGTATCAGTAAGAAAATATTTTATTATGCATAATTAAAAAAAAAAAAAAAAAAACACAATAAAACTAAAAAAAAAAAACAAAAAAAACAAAAGGGAAGTGTGTTCAAATTTTCTGCTTCAGCCGAGAATGATTCTTTAGGTGCATCATTAAAATAATTTAGTCTTTATTTGATTTGATGACACTTCTAGCTTATTCTATTCTTATTTTGTGGCACATTTCAGACTAAAAAAATAAAATGCTGCTCGTAGTGTATGTATTTTAAGGTCTATATTTACATACTAGAAGCAGAAGTACTATTCTAAATGCGTAAGAGAGAAACTTCTGAGTGCAATGAATATATACATATTTATGACAGATGGTTAACTTGTATCATCTTTTGAAGTTTTAGGATCCATCGACTCTGAAGAGGACACGATGACGACCATTCTCTGCACATTCGTATTGCTTTTGGTCCTTCCATGGAATGTAAATGCAAATACAACCCTCAGCCCAAGCAGCCATCAGAACAGTACATTGGGAAATGAGTCACCTACGAGTGGAAATAGATCCACCCTTTACCAAAAGATGTACACTACAGACTCCAGGACTGAAGGTGTTACCACTTTAAAAGATGTACCAACGTATGCCACAGGAAAGAGTCATGAAGAGCATGAAACCACCCTGGTAAGAACCTCCACCGGAGAAAGTCAGTCATCTCCACAATTCTCCTCTGTGCTTCCCTTGGGAAAACTAACACAGAGCTTAGGTTACAATCAAAACACCCAAACTGTGGCGTCATCCACTGAACGGAGCACAATACCGTCATCAGAGGTCAGCACCATCACAGATGAAAAACAATCAACACAAGGCTTAAAATTCACCAAGATAAATCAACCAGATAACTCCCAACAAACTACGAATTCGTCCAAGAAATCTTTAACAGAGGTCAGTCTTCATAACACTCCAGAAATTACCAGAAATGAGCAAGTGACATTGACAAAAGCACAGCAAACACTTGACCAAGAAAAAACAAAGAACAAGCCTGCCAATTTAACCACAAGTTCTCCAAACCCAGAAAACGAGACAAAAACATATGGAAATTTCCACTCTAGCAGTGTTCAACCAAATGTCACAGCAGTCACCATCACTTCAGCCACACAACCCATGTTGCCAAAAAACATCACCATGACAACAACTACCGGCACCACTACAACGGTGAGAACACATAATGCTACAACTGTGATAGCTACCTCTGATAACAAAACAACAGGAGCAACAACCACCAGAGAGAGGACTACAGCTAAAAAGAGCTTTACCTCCATTCCAGAGACCACCCCTAAACAGACATCCACTTCCACCACTCAGTCAGTGAAGACCCAAAATACCGAACCAATGCTCCCACTCAAGCCAGTAATACCAAAACCTCCGAAAAATAACCAAACAAAGAAAGGAAATTCAGCAGGGCGCATAGTAGCCACGCTGATTGGTATTATTCTTGTTCTCATGTTCATAGCAATTGCAGTTATTTTTTTAAGACAACGTCAAATGAAGAAAAAGCAGGCGGAGGATCCTGACTGGGCTGGTCCATCACCGTTTATCGAAGTTGAGAGCCAGACTAACCAGCCAAACCTCACGGATGGATTATTTCGGCGTCAGGAGACGAAAAAAATTTCCCTCCACTCGTTTCTTCCCCAGCGACTCTCCAAGCGTCTCTCGATAGTGAAAGAGACAGATGAAGTCTTTTTGGAGGACATACCAGCAAACACCACGTTTGGCCAAAACGAGCACACAAATCCAACACACGAAAATTCGTCAATAGACCAAACTCAAAAAAGTGATACCAACTGTCACACTCCAGTCGTTGATGCATCGTTGGACTCGGTCACAGAGACGGTGAACATCCATGCACCTCCTGATAATGTGAACATCCAATCTGATGCCACCTGTTCATCTCTCCAGTCAGACACAGTTCAAACATCATTTGAAGATGTGGACCTTAGAGGTTCTCTAGAGGGGAATACGGACTCCACGATAGATATTCCTCCTCCTCCACCATTACAATAACCTCAGGTGACAGACAAAAGGTTTTCATGCCAGCAACTACAAAACAGATAAGGAAAAACATCATCTGCTTTCAAGGAAACCAATTTTTTTTTTAAGTGTAATGTTTCTGTTAGTCTGTTTTTCCCACGTGTTTCTGAGAAGTGTCAGTTCCTCTCCAACAGCTCCGTCAAGCAGTTTTGCTTCACACAAACTCTGCGTCTTTACAGCAATTTTTTTTCCAGTTTCTATCAAGTTCATTGCTTTACACTGTGGTAAGTTAAATGTGTAATAAACCTGTGTGTATAACTATAATTTGTGACGGCTGCCATGACCTAGATCAATAGAGAAAGTGACTTTGGTATTTTACTCTCACTGTTTGCTTACCGAATGGGAGAGACTGCAATACTAACACCACAGGAAAACCAAAATGTGGTATGAGTGGGTGAAAGAGGGAGGTCGATAGAGCATGAGACAGCAAGAGAGAGAGAAAGATTGAAGAAAAAAAGAAAAAAAAACCCTGAAGTGCTACATGCTAATGTAATCTCTAACGAAAACTGGACTTGACAGCACACACATTTACCTACTCAAAAACATTTTAACAAAAATGTGTTGTGACATGTAGCTTGAATTCCTCATGCCATAACTTAAATCTAACCACAGGTTAGTGGGGATACGTTCTGACAAACTCAGAAGTTGAATGCATTGTAAGCCAAGAAGTTTAGTACATAATGCATATGTAATAGTGTAGCGTACCTTAAACATGCTTAAATCACCTACATTAACCAACAGTTGGGCAAAATCATGAACACAAAACTTATTTTATAAAAGAGTTGAATGTGTCATGTGATGTATTGAATAAATGGTTAGTCCATTGGTGCTGCTGTTGCTCAGCTCTGTCAGCTGGATGCTGCAGGGATGCCCAATATCTGCAGGAGACTAACGTACGGTATATCGCTTCCGCAGGGAAAGAAATTCAAAAGTCAGAATGCAGTTTCTGCTGAAAGTGTACGTATTATTGGAATCCCATCTTAAAGACGAAAAATCTTAAACTGAATGATCATAAAACAGGGAGCGCCTGTACTGCTTAAAAAAAAAAAAAAAAAGTTTTATTTACCCTCAACTTTAACCAATATGGATGACATTTTCAAAAATCTTATCTATATATATATAAAAAACTAAATAAATAAATAAATAAATAAAAAACTTTGGGCCAATTATATCTGATATTAAAATAATAGAATGACATGACCCCTGAAATATGTCATTATAAGGTTATTATGAAAGCTCATAATATAACGTTAAAACATAGGTTGAGAATGGGATTCTGGATTGTTTATTTATTTAATGTCAAATCAGCATCAGTGCAAGGTTACATTGATTCCAGTCAGACACACTCATGCCGGGGCCAATTTAGATCGACCAGTTAACTTAAAGCACGTCTTTTGAATGTTGTAGAAAATTGGAGTACCCGAAGTAAACCCACACAGACAGGGAGGACATGCAAACTCCACTAAGATAGAGTTCAAAGTCAGGATCAAACCGAGGATCTCTGATACCATGTGTGCCACTTAATCAGGGTTCTAGTACAACAATCTGATAAGACAACTATAACAAACAACCTCAGAAACAGAAACTACAATTAACATGACAATGGCCTACCTTTTGGTTCTCAATATTACATGTATTTCGCTGAAAATATAATGATGTCAACCAAGAAACAGAAAGTCAACTCTTGAATCTTTTTAATGTTTAGAGTATGTATATATATATATATATATATATACACACACACGTGTGTGTGTGTGTGTGTGTGTGTGTGTGTGTGTGTGTGTGTGTAAACATTGTTTGTATATATATATATATATATAGATATATATATATATATATATATATATATATATATATATATATATATCTATATACACAAACAATATGTTTACACACACACACACACACACACACACACACACACATATACATACACACACATACACACACACCACACACACACACACACACACACACACACACACACATACATACCCACACAAGTGGCTCAGGTAGTGCAGCTCATCCATGATGGCACATCAATGCGAGCTGTGACAAGAAGGCTTGCTGTGTCTGTCAGCGTAGTGTCCAGAGGCTGGAGGCGCTACCAGGAGACAGGCCAGTACACCAGGAGACGTGGAGGAGGCCGTAGGAGGGCAACAACCCAGCAGCAGGACCGCTACCTCCGCCTTTGTGCAAGGAGGAACAGGAGGAGCACTGCCAAAGCCCTGCAAAATGACCTCCAGCAGGCCACAAATGTGCATGTGTCTGCACAAACGGTTAGAAACCGACTCCATGAGGATGGTATGAGGGCCCGACGTCCACAGATGGGGGTTGTGCTCACAGCCCAATACCGTGCAGGACGCTTGGCATTTGCCAGAAAACACCAGGATTGGCAAATTCGCCACTGGCGCCCTGTGCTCTTCACAGATGAAAGCAGGTTCACACTGACCACATATGACAGACGTGACAGTCTGGAGACGCCATGGAGAGCGATCTGCTGCCTGCAACATCCTTCAGCATGACCTGTTTGGCAGTGGCACAGCCCTCCATGTGCTCGCCAGAGGTAGCCTGACTGCCATTTGGTACCGAGATGAGATCCTCAGACCCCTTGTGAGAACATATGCTGGTGCGGTTGACGCTGGGTTCCTCCTAATGCTGGACAATGGTACACCTCATGTGGCTGGAGTGTGTCAGCAGTTCCTGCAAGATGAAGGCATTGAAGCTATGGACTGGCCTGCCCGTTTCCCAGACCTGAATCCGAACCTGAATCTGTCTCGCTCCATCCACCAAAGTCACGTTGCACCACAGACTGTCCAGGAGTTGGCTTTAGTCCAGGTCTAAGAGGAGATCCCTCAGGAGACCATCCACCACCTCATCAGGAGCATGCCCAGGCATTGTAGGGAGGTCATACAGGCATGTGGAGGCCACACACACACAATAGTGAGCCTCATTTTGACTTGTTTTAAGGACATTACATCAAAGTTGGATCAGCCTGTAGTGTGTTTTTCCACTTTAATTTTGTGTGTGACTCCAAATCCAGGCCTCCATTGGTTAATAAATTTGATTTCCACTGATGATGCGTGTGATTTTGTTGTCAGCACATTCAACTTTGTACAGAGCAAAGTATTCAATGAGAATATTTCATTCATTCAGATCTAGGATGTGTTGTTAGAGTGTTCCCTTTATTTTTTTGAGCAGTGTGTATAGCAATAGCTCTGAAACCTTCAACAGCAGTTGCAGTTCTCTGGAATCACGTGTGCCACTTAATCAGGCTTCTAGTACAAAAATCTGAGAATACAACTATAACAAAAACAACCAATTTGTCTGTAAATATCAAATGACGTGCTCCAAACAGCACGCTGCATAGTGCCAAAAATATAACACAATGTGTTGTGTACTAAATTAACAGTGCATAGTGGTGGCTCAGTGGTTAAGGTTTTGGTCTACTAATTGAAAGGTCGAGAGTTCAAATCTTGGCTAATAAAAGCTGCCCCTGTGCCACTCAAAGAGCAAGGACTGCTGTTTGTTTGTCGAATACATTGATAAGACTGCGCGGTTGACAGCAATAGCTCTGAAACCTTCAACAGCAGTTGCAGTCCCATCAAACTTGTATTATATCTGCTTTATACATAAAAAAAATTATTTATTTAATTAATTAATTAATTAATTAATTAATTAATTAATTAACAGTATGTATGCAATGCCTAGCTAGAGTGGTGATTGATTGGTCATTTAGTTATTGAGAAAAATGAAACAACATTACATGTGTGAGTGTCAAAAGTATGTGAACCTTTGTCAGTATTTGGTATGATCCCCTTGTTCAACAACAACTGCAACTAAACATCTCTAGTAACTGTTGATCAGTCTGAATATTGACTTGGTGGAACTGTCTCCTTGGAACCCAGCCACGCATACCATTGCTGTTCAGTGTACTTCTGGAGGTGGACTCATGCCGTACACAATCTGACTGTTGACTGCTGTCCAAACGCTTTAGATGGTGCCTGATGTGCATCATCAACTATTTTTAGGTCCAAAGAAGGCTCCTTGGTTTACGTTGTGATATACTTCCTCATACAATCCCTGTTCTTTAAATACAAAGGACAGCCACTCGCCTAATTGTCATCCCATTGCGTGTTTACATGCACTTAATAATCAGATCGTAGCTGGATTTCTGCAGTTATCCGATTATTCAAGCGCAAATATTCAAATCTAGAAACTAGATTAAGAAATCCGATAAGGAGAGCTGGATTTTATTCCAGTAATCACATTTCTCATAGCATGTATATCGGTTTTCTCACACGGTTGCCAGGTCCTCTTATTCCAATGACTTGGCTCTTTTATCATTCACCTGCAAGATCTGGCAACCCTAGAATTAAACGTGAAACAGAATTAAAGGGAGCAAAACAGCTAAGGAACACTGTGCAGACAAAATCAGATTTTCTGCAGTTATCAGATTAAGTGCATGTAAACGCACTAAACTCTTAATTTCGTCTTCAAATTTACTAATGCCTGAGGTTCACATACTTTTGCCACTCACAGACATGTAACATTGGTTTGTTTTCCTCAACAAGTTAATGACCTAGTATAATATTAATGTCTAATTTGTTTCATTGGGTTGTCTTTCTGAATTATTAGGATGTGTGTGAAAATCTGATGATGCTTTAGGTCAGATTTATGCAGAAACCAACACACAAAAAAACAAAACTCTAAAGGGTTCACAAACTTCAAGCACCACTATGTTGAGGACTTTCCTGCAAAACATATGCACTCAATTTACGCAGCACAAAAAAAGCAAAAGCAGAATCACACGACCATCAATAGCACAGTTTGAAACTGTAACCAATGTGATTATAATACAGCTTAAAGACTTAAAACATGGAATCTGAACGCAATAATTCTGTACTTGTATACTAGTATACTATACTCATTACTAAGCTAATCAGTAACGAGGTCAAGGAATAGAATAAGCAGCATTGGTGGTTAGTTGTCATTTGTTTACTCAGTGTTAGCTGCCGTTGCTATACAAATTTCTCACATATCTGAAGGTGCTACTTATTTTCTTCACTGGTGCATTCACTAGGCTGCAGTATGCAAGTCACAGTGCAGCAAGGAAACCAAGAGGGTAAAACATATAGCTACTTTTTCCTAATAGATGTTCCATGTAAAAATGTCAAAAGCCTTACTCATGAGACAGACAACTACTTGAATAAACAGAACAAAAAGACTGTCAGTTAATTGATAGAATGTTGAACAAGGCATTTACTTACTCTAAGATTAGCTAAAATGATCAACAGGACGGCACGATGGTACATGTGGTTAGTTAGGCATGTGTAAGCTGTTATCTCGTGTGAAAGTATTGCTGTTAAGCCATGCAGATATGCCAGCTTTTTGTGTTTGTGAGACGGACTCTGCTGTCAAACAGTATTGAGCAAAGTTGTGTGTGTCAAAAAATCAGTTTCAGTTCTGTTCTCCACAGGCTAACAGTGCTCTATATAGTACATAGACTGTTGGGACTAAAAATGAGTGGACTATTTGTGTTAATTTTTACAGCCCTAAACAAAATTAGTTATTCAGATTTTGCAACTGAAGATATTCCCTGTTTAACCTCCATCCTATCAACATCTGTTTGCTTTAACAACCAAGGTTTGAAAAATTATAATAAACAAAATTCTGTAATTTAACCCTGGACCACCTTAACCACCAACCAATGTTGCAGATCCATGAGCAGAGGCGCGAGTTAAAAAGCAGAAGTCCATCATCCCCCCCAAAGGTCACTAACTTAATATTCATGTGCTCGTTTACTCGTTAGCTCACTAGACTAGAAACCGTTATAACTCGGTTGATGTGTTTGAAGACTTTTGTGCAGATTACTTGTGTTTGTGTGTATGACTTGCGTCTAGTTATTTGTAATAAACTGTAAACGGTGTTCTTCAGTGTATGTGCCTGTCCTACTGTAAATAGTACTCCTTTGTTTAAAATAGCCATAAACATTTGAATCTGGCAAACACATGGAAAACCAAAATTTTCTACTAAAAATACTCACTTGTGTTTTGACTATATAAGTTAACGGTTATTATGAATACTTTGGAATGGCATTTAGAAATTATTAATAATTAAAAAAATAATAAATAAAGTCTCATATACATACATACTGATTGTGCAGGTTCTCCTACTTAGAAAGATGAGAGAGATCTGTAATTTATCATAAGTACACCTCAACTATGAGACACAAAATGAGAAAAAAAAAAATCCAGGAAATCACATTACAGGATTTAAGAATTGAATTTTAAATTAACATAACATAACCTTTGTCGGCAATGACAGAGGTCAAACGTTTCCTGCAAGTCTTCACCAGGTTAGGGTTGATGTTTTGGGGCTGACACTGGGCAACACGGATTTTCAACTCCCTCCACAAATTTTCTATGGGTTTGAGGTCTGGAGACTGGCTAGGCCACTCCATGACCTTGAAACTTTTTTTACGGCTTTTTACAGAGCCACTCCTTCATTGCCTGAGCGGTGTGTTTGAGATCACTGTCATGCCACGTTCCATCTTCAATGCTCTCACTGATGGAAGGAGATTTTAGCTTAAAATATCTCGATACATGGCCTCGTTCATTCTTCCCTTAACACGGATCAGTCGTCCTGTCCCCTTTGCAGAAAAACAGCCCCAAAGCATGATGTTTCCACCCCCATGCTTCACAGTAGGTATGGTGTCCTTGGGATGCAACTCAGCATTCTTCTTCCTCCAAACATGACAAAGTGAGTTTTTACCAAAAAGTTATAATTTGGTTTCATCTGACCACATGATATTCTCCCAATCCTCTTCTGGATCATCCATGTGCTCTCTGGCAGACTTCAGACGGGCCTGGACATGTACTGGCTCAAGCAGGGGGACACGCCTGGCACTGCAGGATCTGAGTCCCTCTCGGCATAGTGTGTTACTGATGGTAGCCTTTGTTACTTTGGTCCCAGCTCTCTGCAGGTCATTCATCAGGTCCCTCCATGTAGTTCTGGTATTTTTGCTCATCGTTCTCATGATCATTTTGACCCCAAGAGATGAAATCTTGCGTGTGGCCCCAGATTGAGGGAGATTATCAATGGTCTTGTATGTCTTCCATTTTCTTACAATTGCTCCCACAGTTGATTTATTCACACCAACCTGCTTGCCTATTGGAGATTCACTCTTCGCAGAAATTTTCTTCCTGGTGTCCTTCAACAGCTCTTTGGTCTTGGCCATGGTTGAGTTTGGAGTCTGACTGTTTGAGGCTGTGGACAGATGTCTTTTAAACACATAACGAGATCAGACAGGTGCTTTTAATACAGGTAATGAGTGGAGGACAGAAGAGCTTCTTAAAGAAGAAGTTACAGATCTGTGAGAGCCAGAAATCTTGCTTGTTTGTTGATGACCAAATACTTATTATTATACTTATGATTTACAATTAAATTCTTTAAAAATCCTGCAATGTGATGTCCTGGATTTCTTTTTCTCATTTTTGTCTCTCATAGTTGAAGTGTACCTATGATGAAAATTACAGACCTCTCTCGTCTTTGTAAGTAGGAGAACCTGCACAATCAGTGGCTGACTAAATATTTTTTTGCCCCTGTGTGTGTACACACACACACACACACACACACACACACACACACACACACACACACACACACACACACACACACACACACACACAACAGTATTGTGTTAAGCATGTGCAGAATCACATCCAAGATTGACGAAGAATACCAAAATGCCATTTTAAAACTATGATAACTATATCTTAGCATTAATTTGATATCAGAGCTCCGACGGATAACGCACCAGAAAAGGGTGGAAAGAAAGAAAGGAAACAGGAAGAGAGAAGTGAGTATGTGCTTGTGTGTTTCACCCTGCTAAAATTAGTCGGCTTTTCATTGCAAGTATTGCACCAGCCAGCGATGTTCTGCACAGCAACAGGGTTTGTGCTAGGAGAGCCAACCACAAACCACATTTTGATCCTGTGCAAACCTGATTAAGCAAAGGAACTAATTAATCTCTGCAACAATCATTGCGCCATCATGTACTCTTTCAACAACACTCAGTGCTCATCACTGTCTTCAGCTAGTGAAAACGGCAAGAGACTGGTAGCAACAATCATTACCTTTATGATAAATGCTGTGCAAAGAGAACTGCCTTGTAATTTCACATTAATGTAACAGCTGTTATTGTGTTGTGAAGTAAAAAGAACGGATAAAAGTTGCTATACTGGTTCAACTGAAGACGGCAAAACACTGTTGCCGTAAACAGCTGGTGACCTCAAAAGTCAGTCAACACTAGATCCATGAGCAGAAGTTCACTTGCACGGGTTTGGACTAGAGAATCTCCTTGGTTTATATGTTTAGAAACTTTTTTGTGCAAGTTACTCATGATCGTGTGCATGACTTATCTCCTACTAATTTGCAACACCAGGTCATGTTTTTCCAAAGTTTTCTTGTGAAAATCCTTTTATAATTACATTACAGTAGCATAAAAACACTGACTACAAATAAAATGTGACTACGGTAATGTCCAGTCAGTGTCAATTTCGATCCATGTCTTTCACAGAATGTAATGCTGTCATTAAACAGAATATACAGTGAGGCTTTAAAGTTTGTGAACCCTTCAGAATTTTCTATATTTCTGCATAAATATGACCTAAAACATCATCAGATTTTCACACAAGTCCTAAAAGTAGATAAAGAGAACCCAGTTAAACAATTGAGAAAAATATTATACTTGGTCAGTTATTTATTGAGGAAAATGATTCAATATTACATATTGGTGAGTGGTAAAAGTAAATGAACCTTTGCTTTCAGTATCTGGTGTGACCCCCCTGTGCAGCAATAACTGCAACTAAACGTTTCCTGTAACTGTTGATCAGTCCTGCACACCGGCTTGGAGGAATTTTAGCCCATTCCTCCGTACAGAACAGCTTCAACTCTGGGATGTTGGTCGGTTTCCTCACATTAACTGCTCACTTCAGGTCCTTCCGCAACATTTCAATTGGATTAAGGTCAGGACTTTGACTTGGCCATGCCAAAACATGAACTTTATTCTTCTTTAACCATTCTCTGGTAGAACGACTTGTGTGCTTTGGGTCGTTGTCTTGCTGCATGACCCACGTTCGAGTTATATAAATAAATTTGACTTTGACAAGTCTTCATACCATGCATTCGTCTGGGTCTCAGCAGAGCTAGCTTTAGCTTTGTGAAGTTCCACATATTCAGCTAGGTGGTGCTGTTTTAAATGTCTTATTAAATTTGTTGTTCTGAGTGTTTTCTTAGTTCGGACATCTGTGGCCTCCTTTCATCATGCATACTGCAAACAGCACTCACTGTGAAGAACCAGAACGCTGAAGACATGGCTGTAACCGAAATAACACTATATCACTGCTCCCTCACCAATACTGCACATGTAGGAAGAGACCATCTAGTGTACTAACTACTTGCACTAGAACACCTGAAATCAAGTGTTATCGATTTATTGAAATTAATGTTAGTGAAAGCAGTGTGCTTTGCCTGTATTGCTGTGTTTGTGCTGCTGTCGCACCAATCACCGGTTGCCAATCACTGGTCACAGTCTGCCACCATGAAAACCATCTGATTCTAGTTCATTTGTAAATGATGAGATGCCGGTGCTTACCCTAAAAACAGCGAGGTGGACAATGTTTTAGCAATAGAAGGTACCGAAATACATATCAGAATATTAATACTAACCCTATGGTCAAGCCTTTCTATTTGATTTGTAGTGCACTACAAAGGGTGTAAACGCCAGCATTCCAATTTGCATGAAGCGCACTACATTGGGAGTACAGAGACATTTTTAGATTCAGCCCTAGTCTACTTTATCTATTGGTTATGCAGCGGTCCCAGAGCTCAGCTATGTCTAGCTCCGGCACAGATTAAGCCCTGCTGAACACTAAATGTGACCCCATCTCAAAGAGAAAGCCTACGGTGTGGCATTGCATAAATGTGCAATCATTCATACTAAACAGTGCATCTGCAGTATAGTCAAGGTTGGTGTGTCAGTATGTGCTTGTATGTAGAAAAAAAAACAACCCAAGCACGGAAAAAGTTAGCCATGCCTGTGTGTGCAGATGGAGAGAGAGAGAGAGAGAGAGAGCAAATTATCTGAGCATGCCAATCCTGATTTGAAAAGGTCTGGTGTCAGCAGTCCCATCTCAGCCTAAACCACCTCCCACCAAACTGTCAGCGACGGTGAGGGCTAGCTCTGTGCTGCATTTGTTCGTTGTACCCTACCTGCATCCTTTCTCAATTCTCACGAGATTAAACGCTAGTCAACTGAGCAGCTTGCAGCATTTAGGGACCTGGCTTTCAGTGGCTCGCTCACAGCAGTCCATATCAAGAGGGGAAGCCCGAACCACAGACATGGGTGAGAGAGGAGCTCCACCTTTTAACTCGCTACTGCTTAGAGGAGCTGAGCAGGGAGAAGGGGAGGGGAGGAACTGAGTCTGATGGAGGGCGTATTATTTGGAGACAGCAAGACAGCACAAATCAAAAAGGATGAGACAGGACAACGAAGGTATGACTGCCATGCTGCCATGATGCAGATTGGCAAAAAAAAGAAAAAAGGTAGCAACTGAAATGATGCTTGGCTGCTCTAGATAAAATGAGAGCATAGGAAGAAGAGGCTGGTGCGTGGCAGTAAAAAGGGAGAGAAATGACAGTGAATTGATGGAAATGATGAGGTAAGTCATTTTTCAGCTTCCAAATTTCACACCGATTTCTCTGGTTTGTTTGATTACACAATACATTTTTGTCAATATGCAGAGAATGAAAGAAACTTCTGGAATCATAGAGGCACAGCTCAGCCTGGACACAGTGTATATAAACTGTATTGACTCCCTAGATAACATTTCAAGCGGAGTGCTAATGAGGAATAAGTAATAGTGATTTATTCTTACTATTAAATAAGAATACGTAATCTGATTTGACATATGCTGGTAACCAGGCTATAAGCTAAACACTCACTGCAGCAGAGTAGCTCCTGGCAAGGACTCAATGTCCAGCCACAAACCAGGCAAGAGAGCACTGAGGGGCTCTGTTCACTCACCTCTCACACTGCCAAACTGCAGATACACCCTAGCTCTCTAAATTATAAAACAGCATCTGAAGCAACCGTAGTGTTGAAATGGGACTCACTTTGCCAGCTATTGAATGGTATACTGGGATAAAGTAAAGCTAACTTCTGATAAAAACAAGATCAATCTGAGTCACTGAAGAGCCCTATTTGGATGATATTAGATTTTCTGTGTAAAGAATGTGATCAAATATTTACTTGTTATGCATGGGGTTAAACCTGTCACTAATAGGTTGTTTTCTATTATCATGCATGTTTATTTACGTACGGTGATAACATTATGTTTACCTTATTACTAGCACAAGAGTAGAAGTTAAAACAGTGGAAACCAAAGAACTAAAGGATGGAATTATCCCACTACCATGGTAGTAAATAGTAGCAATACTAGGACATTTTTTTGTGCGTTTTACCTTGTGTACACATTAGAAAGTAACTATTACATGTCTGGAAGCTGGTTTCTCAGCATCTATGACACTGCAGGGACATGATCAGATGCATGCTTGCTGACGCCATACTTTACTCCAGGAGCTAACAAATGTTATACACATATTCCGCCAATGGTATTCAGTTATGATGAGAACAGAATACAGCGATGAGAGGCTTTGGCAGCAACCGAGTGAAGAGCGAGATCCCAAATAAACCACTCCCAAGCAAATTTGCTTACCTTTGATGCTTGTATCTCTTAGAAAATCACAATGGCAAGACCAATAAGCACCAATCGCTAGACCAAGTCTGTCACCAACGTGCATACAACAACAGTCATAATTCCAACTACGGTCTCTCTAATAATTTACAACCTTCATTTTATAGGACGGCTATCACGATGTCAACATTTACGATGGCCTGCACGCTGCTGCTGCTGCTTGGTGTGCCTGTGATGGCCATCTGTCCTTCAGTGTGCTCCTGTGGCAGAGGCCATCGGGCGGTGGATTGTTCTGCCCGCGGCCTCAGTCTTCTTCCTCACAGCTTGCAGCACAACATCCATTTTCTCAACTTGTCTCACAACCGACTGCAGGACCTGGATGGGGTCCTCGGCCACTTGGCCCACTTAAGAACTCTGGATATCTCTCACAATCATCTCAGACGCCTTCCAGCTGGTCTGCCACGGGCACTATGGGACATCCATGCATCAGCCAACCACATCCGCCAACTGGAGAAAAATGACACCGCTTACCACTGGAACCTGCAGTCCCTAGACTTATCAAACAACCAGCTGGAACGTGTGGTCTTCATTAACAACACCCTACCAAGTCTGCAAGCACTCAATCTAAGCCACAACAAGTTTTGGACGGTGCCCACTAATATGCCCTACAACCTGGAAGTGATAGACCTCTCCCATAACTTTCTGCTGCAGATCCTGCCTGGTTCTTTGGACCGGCTTCCACAGCTTACTCAACTGTATCTCCACTCGAACCGCTTTGCATCAGTGAGCGAGGGTGTGTTCGATCACTTAGAAGCCTTGCAGCTACTTACACTTGGGGATAACCCCTGGGCCTGCGAGGATGAGGAAAACATCACCAGTCTGTTGAACTGGATGCACCAGACCCCAGCAAAAGTCTTGGGCTGCCCTTGCTTTGTTAGGCCTACGTGTGGAGAAGCCCATTTGGCCACCACCAGAACTCGGCACTCTGCCTCTCACACCGAACCTCCACTTGGCACTGATGCTCTGGACACCGGGTACAGACTTGTGCATGCAGTAACTTCTGGTTATCGGTCCAAATCCGTATTGTTAAACTTGCCATACAACCGAAGCATGGAAGACAGTTCTGGTACAAGTGCGCAGACGCTGACCAAAGGCGGGGGATTTCTGACGTCCACTGCATACAGCCTCTCAACACAGACAAGCACAGCAATCCGCACACAAAGTGCCAAAAAGCCAGTGCCTGGCAAAGCTCGCAGCACAAGCAACCAAATCCATACATACTGGCCTTATACTGTTGCTTTAAACCTTTTGGGCACAGCAATCATAAGCAGCATAGTCTGACTCTGCATAAACCTGGATTCATTGCTGACACTGAATATGGCATTGCCATTTAAAAGAAAGTTCAGATGCTAACCACAACAACTCATAGTGCCTCCATCGATGGATATTCTCTATAGTATGTATCTGGCTGCTTCTAATAATTTCACTACCCACTATAGTATGCAGTTGACCAACATGTCTTATAGAGCCAATTCATTCTGAAACCTAAAGGAAATGCATACAAGTAACATCAATGCTATGCTTGTCCACAGTTGCATCTCATGGCTTAAACGCTATAGAAATAAGACAACTGGGCTGCAGTGTGCTGTGATATTCACTGAACAATGATCATTCAAGCATAAATGACTTCTCAGTTCTACCATGAAAATGCCATGAGATAGAAATTTACCAGCGACTCTGGCATGTGCATGAAGATGTAGCTAGTGTGTCAGAGATTCCCATAGGTCTAAGGCAGGACTGGGGTGGTGGAGCAACAGAACTGCAGCTTGTTGGAAGAAGCGGGTGGGTGAGATGTTACATATATATTTTTCTTTCGTAATATATTTTTTACAGGGTTTTTGGGTATGATGGATCTGACTAATAGATATTTAAAACCTCAATCAGTCAGTGGGATTGTAATTTGTAATGCCCTGGTCCTGCTTCAGCTCCTACTGTACCTAGACATGCATTGTTTTCTTAGAACAGATAAAAATAATAATAAAAGGGGGGAAAAAAACCCCACACTCGAGGTGTCCCAAGTACAATCCATGTGTGACAGACTGGCTTCTACAGCTCTCAGTAACTTTGACAAATAAGACTCGAGAGGCTGCTTAAAATCCACTGTACTACCATTTTTCTTGGTGCAAGAAGGAAAGAGAGCCTCTCATACAGCCTCCACAGTATCATAAAGATCACACAGGCATTTAGCACTAGGTAATGATCCTGCAAGTGCTGAGTGGTGCTTCCTGACATGGCTCCAATTTTCCTTTGGCACAATGAAATTAATGTTCAACACTCAAAGTCTTTCACAAGAAAAAACAGGAGGTGCCTTATGCTGTTAAAAATGTTAACAGGACAGAGCAAGTTTTCAACAGTTTCAGTCCAGTTTATGTCAAATGGAGTCAGGCTGCAAAATCTGTATTCACAAAATGCATGAATCATTTGGTATCATCTCTCTGCTCCAGCATCCCCGGTTCGATCCTGACCTTGGACTCAAGAGTTTGCATGTTCTCTCTATGTCCACGTGGGTTTACTCCGATTTCCTCCCACATTCCAAAGACGTGCGTTAGGTTAACTGGTGTTTCTAAAGTGTTCTTAGTCTGTTTGTGCCCTACGATAGATTGCCGCCCTGTCTAAGGTTGCTCCTTGCGTCCTGTGCTGCCAGCTAGGCACCCTGACCAGGATTAATCGGATAGGAAAATGAATGAACGAATGAGGCATCATACTGAAAATTGGACTTAAATACTGAAAACTGAAGTACTGAAAAAGTCTGATCCATTAAACAACAATATTGCACAGAAATCATTTTTGCTTAATTAAAATAAATTCAGGATTGAAAGAATGCAAAGGCTACAGTTGGACCACATTAAACTTGGACTATTAAGTTTAATTCCAAGTGACAAAAAAACCTCTGAGGATACAATCAAGATACAAGATGAACAAAAAGACCAAAAGATGTACGAGTTCAATAGCTTCTTTCAAAATCACACACAGCACAGATACCTATTAACAATGTAACTGTAATGGATAGCACAAAAACTATATCAGAATAAGATCATGTGATGTGTGTTAGCTGACTAACTTTACACTGAAAAAAAAACATTTGAGCAGAAATTAGTGAACTATATTCTGACAATGCATGAAAAATTGGTAAATCCACCATGCTTGAAACCACTCTGCATATTCAGTGGGGTGATGCTGTTTTAAACGTCTTATTAAATCAGTCATACCGATCGTTTTCGGAGTTGATCCTTCACGGCTTATATCCTGGAGACATTGTTGTGTTCAAAATGAATCACTAACTCCTTAGTAGTGTCCCTAATCCATCATCAGTACTGTGGTATTTAGGGAGACTATCTAGCTGACTTGCTAAATAGCCCTCAAAACACAGCCGAAATCTATAACGCTTCCTTCTCATTACATCAGCGAACAATCCCTTAAACATGGCTCTTAAACAAACCCTCAAGTGCCTGAAACATTGAATTATGAACTGACCTGAACTGAATTATGAATTAAAGTTAGTAAAAGGACAGTGCTGGGTTCATGTGTGGTTTGACCGGCACAGGAATCTGGTTATATGAGACCGCCTGAAGCCAGTCACACTATTTCTAGGCTGTGGTGTATTATTGTTGTTCTATGCATGCTGTTCGGTGATGTGGTTCTACTCGGAGCTCAGCATAGCTCGTAGTGGCAACAATTATTATATAATTGGCTGTCTGTTGGTTAGAGCTGTGTTTCTGCTATGCAATGGTATGGAGGTATATGAAAAATGCATACCAAAGGTGAAATTAACATCGGTGTACTGGTTGAACCGGTAATCCACCCAGCACTAATTAAATGCAAAGAATCCTTAAAACTTCCAAGAGCCTAAGCCCAAACATCCAAATATTTAATATATTTCGTGAACTTAAACATCTTACCTGCGAGCTATGTAATAGAAGACAGGATTGCCATTCTTTGACGTTCCTGCCTGGTAAAAGATGTTAAGAGTCTTCAGAGCTTTAAATTCTTCTTTTTCATGGACTTGGTGTCTGGGAGTAAAGAATTGAACAAGTGAAATATTTTTAATGATCAGATATACTGAAGAAACGTTGCTGCCAACCAACAACCACAATTTAAGCCAGAAGTTACACTGTTATAACCAATGGATTGCAATAAGGAACATGTTACATCCCTGATCTTATGTTACTTCCATAAAATCAAGCACATACATTACTGAAAGTGCTTTTATATAAGGCACTACATGCAATAAAATAGAAATACAACTCTGCAGAAACAATTTATGTAATAAACAAGAACAAAGTTTCTAAATTATCCCAAAATAAATTGCCATTTTCAAAGAGATTTTGATGCATACTGCAAAAACACTGCATGCATAGGACACTATTTTATGGTGGCTTAGCAGGTAAGGAACTAGACAATGGACCAGAAGGTCCAGGGTTCAAATACCACTTCAGCCACTGTTGGGTCATTGTGTAAGGCCCTTTACCCAATTATTAGATTGTGTCAGTTGTAAGTCGCTCTGGATAAGGGCATCTGCTAAATGACTAAATGTAAATGAAAAATGACAACGCGAAAATTGAAAATATAAGGCTTGTACGTCTATTATTTTTATATAATTAGTTAAAACCAACTATTCCAGCATTTAGCAGACAGCCTTACCCATAGAGACTAATAATTGTTAAAATCTAGTCAAATTCATGAAACTGAGGGTTAAGGGCCTTGCTCAGGGGTTCACAAATGGTAGCTTCAGGCAGAGATGGGACCTGAAGCCTCAAACCTCTGGCTAATAGCCCAGTGCCTTAACCAGCCCACCACATCTGCACACAAACCTTAATCATGCAGTCAAATGAATGTATTTTCCATTACGTTTGTATATTTCACAGTTAAGCAACAAAGCTAATGATGTAACAAATAAAGGAAGCTGACAGTCACTAGTGTAACATTGTGCAGCCTGCATATCTGAACCGTTACACCACGACAGGCATGAAGAAAGCGAGTGCTATTTCAGAGGATGTTAAACAATGTATTTCTACATTTCTGTCCCAGATCAAAACCCCAAATCCCACCAAACTGAGCCCAGAACTAAATTTACTCTCACTAAGATTATACACTATAAAACATGCATTTAATAAAACCTATCCTTCATAAACTCACAGAAATGTACAAAATTATGTTAAACATATATAATTATGGCAACAAAATGATAATAGTTTAAAATAAGAAATGTTTCATCTAAAACCAAGTAATTCCATCACACTACAAAACTTTAACACTATAATACCTCATACTCTGCCAAAATCCGTACCTCTGGGCACATAACAAATTTAAACATTTTAATAAATTATATCTAACACTTTCCAGCCTCAGTGGGTAGATCGGCTGCTAGAAATGGCAGTACCAGAGATTCAGGGTTCAGTCCCGTGTGGGACTTGCAACATGAAGGTTGAGTGGTACATTTATGGGAAACACCCAGCTACTGGAGTGAGTATATGTTATTTGTTTGTGTGCGTAAAGCTGGTCGCAACTTGGCAACGCATCAGTGGAGTGATATTGTTCCGGTTTGAAAAGCTGTGCTGTTATCACAAATATAAATCACAGTGGGAACGCTTCTCAGTCAATCAGACGGTACAGCTGGAACCGTTGTATAATAATCAATATCATAAAACTTTTTAAATTCTAAGAACTTATGATAAAGTACATAAACATAAGTTTGAGGACACCCAAAACATTGCAAAAACATGGGTATTTGTAAGGCATTTGCTCCACACTTGCTGCTACTACGGCCTTTTCTCTTTTAAGAGTGCTTTAAACTACATTTTGGAACATGACTGTGACTCGGCTTCTGATGTTAGACAATAAGACCCGGCTCACTTTTGGCATTTAAGTTCTAAATTCATTTTCAAGGTGTCTGATGGAGTTGAGGTCAAGGTTATGTGCAAGCCAGCCACGTTCTCAATGAAATTTGGAAAACCAATTCTCTATGGACTTTAAGGACAGCAGGGAAGTAAGTTGATTAACTGACTTGTTCGAAGGGGAAACCTATAAATGCATCACATTGAGAGTCACTGGGGTGTCAGTACAACCCATTCTCCTGCCACTGTTTGTCTACAGAGAATCTAGAAATGTCTTCTTTATATTATGAATGTTTTACAAGAGTGTGTTGGTTAGATAGCAGAGCTCAATAATTAGAAGGGGTGTCCACAAACTTTTGTCTATATAACGTAATAGTAGCTGTTCCAGATGGTAAATAGGCTATAAGGTAATTACATGGTCATCAGAAAAACATGCACGCTATGCTGTAAGAATACTTTTGTATTTACATTTACAGCATTTAGCAGACGCCCTTCTCCAGAGCGACTTACAACTGATACAGTCTTACAATCCAAGCAATTGTGGGTTAAGGGTCTTGCTCAAGGACCCAACAGTGGCAGCTTGGCAGAGCTGGGATTTGAACCCTGGACCTTCTGGTCCATAGTCCAGTACCTTAACCGCTAGGCCACCACAGCATTCAAAGTGATTTCTGTAATAACACAGTAGAGTCATGTAATGTACTTCTGTCAACTGCCTATTACCTTTGGCAGCTTCAGGAAAAACTAAAGAGCCAAACATCCCTTGGATGAATGACTAGTTTTGGATCAAAAGGGTAAATCATGTACACTTCGCCATTGGCTGAACTACAGCCTTAATTAAGGAACCACAAACTAAAAAGAAGATTACCTAGCAGAAGTGGGCTTTATTACGATTTTACTTTGGTTTGGATTTTAGACATTGGAGTGGTATTTATCTTTATTAGCAGGAAAGCTAATTAAAAGAGTGAATGTTTCAACAACGTATTCATCTTTATTGTCACTACAACCTCAAGCTAAATGGAAAAGCTGATAGCTACATAAAGAGTTACTTCACAATCCAAAAAGATCAATTACCGTATTTTTCGGACCATAAGGCACACTTAAAATCCTTTAATTTTCTCAAAAATCGACAGTGCGCCCTAAAATGCGGTGCGTCTAATGTATGAATTAATTCTGGTTGTGCTTTCTGACCTACAACCGATTGTAGATGGTACACGGCGCTCATAAATCTGTCAAAATGTTTTAGCACGGCCTTGGTAGGTTACGAAGCTTACGACCACTGTAGTCAGGAGCATAGCGGAGTAACACGATCTGTGCCTCAACATTAGGGTACGTGCATTCATTCATTCATTTTCGAAGCGGATGTCAAACTCAACTCTATCAGTCAACGTGGAAATAGAGCAGCTGCGAGAGAATTCAACATTAACGAATCAATGGTACGGAAGAGAAGGAAGCAAGAAGACGCCCTGCGCCAGGTAAAGACCAAACTGAGCTTCCGACGGAACTTAAGAGTTTTGTTTCATGTAATGCACCTTGTAACCCGGTGCGCTTTATAGCCCGAAAAATACGGTATTCGT